>CM026391.1:98851841-98917022 GCA_014843695.1 Archivesica marissinica | reverse complement strand
TCACCACTGCTGTGTCCATCTCATCTGTCACCACTGCTGTATCCATCTCGTCTTTCACCACTGCTGTATCCATCTCATCTTTCACCACTGCTGTGTCCATCTCATCTTTCACCACTGCTGTATCCATCTCATATTTCACCACTGCTGTATCCACCTCATCTTTTACATGCTGTATCCATGTCATCTTTCACCATTGCTGTATCCATCTCACCGTTCACCACTGCTGTATCTCATCTAACCGTTCACCACTGCTGTATCCAGCCTCATCTTTCACCATTGCTGTGTATCCATCTTTCACCACAGCGTATCCTCCATCTTTCACCACTGCTGTATCCACTCATCTTTCACCACTGCTGTATCCATCTCATCTTTCACCACTGCTGTATCATCTCATCTTTCACCACTGCTGTATCCATCTCATCTTTTACCATGCTGCTGTATCCTTCTCATCTTTCCCACTGCTGTATCCATCTCATCTTTAACCACTGCTGAATCCACCTCATCTTTCACCACTGCTGTATCCACTCATCTTTCACCACTGCTGTATCCATCTCATCTTTTACCACTGCTGTATCCATCTCATCTTTCACCACTGCTGTATCCATCTCGTCTTTCACCACTGCTGTATCCATCTCGTCTTTCACCACTGCTGTATCCATCTCATCTTTTACCACTGCTGTATCCATCTCATCTTTCACCACTGCTGTATCCATCTCATCTTTCACCACTGCTGTATCCATCTCATCTTTCACCACTGCTGTATCCATCTCATCTTTCACCACTGCTGTATCCATCTCATCTTTCACCACTGCTGTATCCATCTCATCTTTCACCACTGCTGTATCCATCTCATCTTTCACCACTGCTGTATCCATCTCATCTTTCACCACTGCTGTATCCATCTCATCTTTCACCACTGCTGTATCCATCTCATCTTTCACCACTGCTGTATCCATCTCATCTTTCACCACTGCTGTATCCATCTCATCTTTCACCACTGCTGTATCCATCTCATCTTTCACCACTGCTGTATCCATCTCATCTTTCACCACTGCTGTATCCATCTCACCGTTCACCACTGCTGTATCCATCTCATCTTTCACCACTGCTGTATCCATCTCATCTTTCACCACTGCTGTATTCATCTCATCTTTCACCACTGCTGTATCCATCTCATCTTTCACCACTGCTGTATCCACCTCATCTTTCACCACTGCTGTATCCATCTCATCATTCACCACTGCTGTATCCATCTTTCACCACTGCTGTATCCATCTCATCTTTCACCACTGCTGTATCCACCTCATCTTTCACCACTGCTGTATCCATCTCATCTTTCACCATTGCTGTATCCATCTCACCGTTCACCACTGCTGTATCCACCTCATCTTTCACCATTGCTGTATCCATCTCATCTTTCACCACTGCTGTATCCATCTCATCTTTTACCACTGCTGTATCCATCTCATCTTTCACCACTGCTGTATCCATCTCATCTTTCACCACTGCTGTATCCATCTCATATTTCACCACTGCTGTATCCATCTCATCTTTTACCACTGCTGTATCCATCTCATCTTTCACCACTGCTGTATCCATCTCATCTTTCACCACTGCTGTATACATCTCATCTTTCACCACTGCTGCATCCACCTCATCTTTCACCACTGCTGTATCCATCTCATCTTTTACCACTGCTGTATCCATCTCATCTTTCACCACTGCTGTATCCATCTCGTCTTTCACCACTGCTGTATCCATCTCCATCTTTCACCACTGCTGTATCCATCTCTCACCACTGCTGTATCCATCTCATCTTTCACCACTGCTGTATCCACCTCATCTTTCACTACTGCTGTATCCATCTCATCTTTCACCATTGCTGTATCCATCTCACCGTTCACCACTGCTGTATCCACCTCATCTTTCACCGTTGCTGTATCCATCTCATCTTTTCCCCACGGCTGTAGCCATCTCATCTTTCACCACTGCTGTATCCATCTCATCTTTCACCACTGCTGTATCCACCTCATCTTTCACCACTGCTGTATCCATCTCATCTTTCACCACTGCTGTATCCATCTCATCTTTCACCATTGCTGTATCCATCTCATCTTTTACCACTGCTGTATCCATATCATCTTTCACCACTGCTGTATCCATCTCATCTTTCACCACTGCTGTATCCATCTCCATCTTTCACCACTGCTGTATCCATCTCATCTTTCACCACTGCTGTATCCATCTCATCTTTCACCACTGCTGTATCCATCTCATCTTTCACCACTGCTGTATCCATCTCATCTTTCACCACTGCTGTATCCATCTTCACCACTGCTGCATCCACCTCATCTTTCACCACTGCTGTATCCATCTCATCTTTCACCACTGCTGTATCCATCTCATCTTTCACCACTGCTGTATCCATCTCATCTTTCACCACTGCTGTATCCATCTCCATCTTTCACCACTGCTGTATCCATCTCATCTTTCACCATTGCTGTATCCATCTCATCTTTTACCACTGCTGTATCCATATCATCTTTCACCACTGCTGTATCCATCTCATCTTTCACCACTGCTGTATCCATCTCCATCTTTCACCACTGCTGTATCCATCTCATCTTTCACCACTGCTGTATCCATCTCATCTTTCACCACTGCTGTATCCATCTCACCGTTCACCACTGCTGTATCCATCTCATCTTTCACCACTGCTGTATTCATCTCATCTTTCACCACTGCTGTATCCACCTCATCTTTCACCACTGCTGTATCCATCTCATCTTTCACCACTGCTGTATCCATCTCACCATTCACCACTGCTGTATCCACCTCATCTTTCACCACTGCTGTATCCATCTCATCTTTCACCATTGCTGTATCCACCTCATCTTTCACCATTGCTGTATCCATCTCTCACCACTGCTGTATCCATCTCATCTTTCACCACTGCTGTATCCACCTCATCTTTCACTACTGCTGTATCCATCTCATCTTTCACCATTGCTGTATCCATCTCACCGTTCACCACTGCTGTATCCACCTCATCTTTCACCATTGCTGTATCCATCTCATCTTTCCCCACTGCTGTATCCATCTCATCTTTCACCACTGCTGTATCCATCTCATCTTTCACCACTGCTGTATCCATCTCATCTTTCACCACTGCTGTATCCATCTCATCTTTCACCACTGCTGTATCCATCTCATCTTTCACCACTGCTGTATCCATCTCCATCTTTCACCACTGCTGTATCCATCTCATCTTTCACCATTGCTGTATCCATCTCATCTTTTACCACTGCTGTATCCATCTCATCTTTCACCACTGCTGTATCCATCTCATCTTTCACCACTGCTGTATCCATCTCATCTTTCACCACTGCTGTATCCATCTCATCTTTCACCACTGCTGTATCCATCTCATCTTTCACCACTGCTGTATCCATCTCATCTTTCACCACTGCTGTATCCATCTCATCTTTCACCACTGCTGTATCCATCTCATCTTTCACCACTGCTGTATCCATCTCATCTTTCACCACTGCTGTATCCATCTCATCTTTCACCACTGCTGTATCCACCTCATCTTTCACCACTGCTGTATCCATCTCATCTTTCACCACTGCTGTATCCATCTCACCATTCACCACTGCTGTATCCACCTCATCTTTCACCACTGCTGTATCCATCTCATCTTTCACCATTGCTGTATCCACCTCATCTTTCACCATTGCTGTATCCATCTCTCCATCTCTTTCACCACTGCTGTATCCATCCATCTTTCACCATGCTGTATCATCTCTCACCACTGCTGTATCCATCTCATCTTTCACCACTGCTGTATCCACCTCATCTTTCACCACTGCTGTATCCATCTCATCTTTCACCATTGCTGTATCCATCTCACCGTTCACCACTGCTGTATCCACCTCATCTTTCACCATTGCTGTATCCATCTCATCTTTCCCACGGCTGTAGCCATCTCATCTTTCACCACTGCTGTATCCATCTCATCTTTCACCACTGCTGTATCCACCTCATCTTTCACCACTGCTGTATCCATCTCATCTTTCACCACTGCTGTATCCATCTCATCTTTCACCACTGCTGTATCCATCTCATCTTTCACCATTGCTGTATCCATCTCATCTTTTACCACTGCTGTATCCATCTCATCTTTCACCACTGCTGTATCCATCTCATCTTTCACCACTGCTGTATCCATCTCATCTTTCACCACTGCTGTATCCATCTCATCTTTCACCACTGCTGTATCCATCTCATCTTTTACCACTGCTGTATCCATCTCATCTTTCACCACTGCTGTATCCATCTCATCTTTCACCACTGCTGCATCCACCTCATCTTTCACCACTGCTGCATCCACCTCATCTTTCACCACTGCTGTATCCATCTCATCTTTTACCACTGCTGTATCCATCTCATCTTTCACCACTGCTGTATCCATCTCATCTTTCACCACTGCTGTATCCATCTCCATCTTTCACCACTGCTGTATCCATCTCATCTTTCACCATTGCTGTATCCATCTCATCTTTTACCACTGCTGTATCCATCTCATCTTTCACCACTGCTGTATCCATCTCATCTTTCACCACTGCTGTATCCATCTCATCTTTCACCACTGCTGTATCCATCTCATCTTTCACCACTGCTGTATCCATCTCATCTTTCACCACTGCTGTATCCATCTCATCTTTCACCACTGCTGTATCCATCTCATCTTCTCATCTTTCACCACTGCTGTATCCACCTCATCTTTCACCACTGCTGTATCCATCTCATCTTTCACCACTGCTGTATCCATCTCACCATTCACCACTGCTGTATCCACCTCATCTTTCACCACTGCTGTATCCATCTCATCTTTCACCATTGCTGTATCCACCTCATCTTTCACCATTGCTGTATCCATCTCTCACCACTGCTGTATCCATCTCATCTTTCACCACTGCTGTATCCACCTCATCTTTCACCACTGCTGTATCCATCTCATCTTTCACCATTGCTGTATCCATCTCATCTTTCACCACTGCTGTATCCATCTCATCTTTCACCACTGCTGTATCCATCTCATCTTTCACCACTGCTGTATCCATCTCATCTTTCACCACTGCTGTATCCATCTCATCTTTCACCACTGCTGTATCCATCTCATCTTTCACCACTGCTGTATCCATCTCATCTTTCACCACTGCTGTATCCATCTCATCTTTCACCACTGCTGTATCCATCTCATCTTTCACCACTGCTGTATCCATCTCATCTTTCACCACTGCTGTATCCATCTCATCTTTCACCACTGCTGTATCCATCTCATCTTTCACCACTGCTGTATCCATCTCATCTTTCACCACTGCTGTATCCATCTCATCTTTCACCACTGCTGTATCCATCTCATCTTTCACCACTGCTGTATCCATCTCATCTTTCACCACTGCTGTATCCATCTCACCGTTCACCACTGCTGTATCCATCTCATCTTTCACCACTGCTGTATCCATCGCATCTTTCACCACTGCTGTATTCATCTCATCTTTCACCACTGCTGTATCCATCTCATCTTTCACCACTGCTGTATCCACCTCATCTTTCACCACTGCTGTATCCATCTCATCATTCACCACTGCTGTATCCATCTCACCATTCACCACTGCTGTATCCACCTCATCTTTCACCACTGCTGTATCCATCTCATCTTTCACCATTGCTGTATCCACCTCATCTTTCACCATTGCTGTATCCATCTCTCACCACTGCTGTATCCATCTCATCTTTCACCACTGCTGTATCCACCTCATCTTTCACCACTGCTGTATCCATCTCATCTTTCACCATTGCTGTATCCATCTCACCGTTCACCACTGCTGTATCCACCTCATCTTTCACCATTGCTGTATCCATCTCATCTTTCACCACTGCTGTATCCATCTCATCTTTTACCACTGCTGTATCCATCTCATCTTTCACCACTGCTGTATCCATCTCATCTTTCACCATTGCTGTGTCCATCTCATCTTTCACCACTGCTGTATCCATCATTCACCATTGCTGTATCCATCTCTCACCACTGCTGTATCCATCTCATCTTTCACCACTGCTGTATCCATCTCATCTTTCACCACTGCTGTGTCCATCTCATCTGTCACCACTGCTGTATCCATCTCGTCTTTCACCACTGCTGTATCCATCTCATCTTTCACCACTGCTGTGTCCATCTCATCTTTCACCACTGCTGTATCCATCTCATCTTTCACCACTGCTGTATCCACCTCATCTTTCACCACTGCTGTATCCATCTCATCTTTCACCATTGCTGTATCCATCTCACCGTTCACCACTGCTGTATCCATCTCACCGTTCACCACTGCTGTATCCACCTCATCTTTCACCATTGCTGTATCCATCTCTCACCACAGCTGTATCCATCTCATCTTTCACCACTGCTGTATCCATCTCATCTTTCACCACTGCTGTATCCATCTCATCTTTCACCACTGCTGTATCCATCTCATCTTTCACCACTGCTGTATCCATCTCATCTTTTACCACTGCTGTATCCATCTCATCTTTCACCACTGCTGTATCCATCTCATCTTTCACCACTGCTGCATCCACCTCATCTTTCACCACTGCTGTATCCATCTCATCTTTCACCACTGCTGTATCCATCTCATCTTTCACCACTGCTGTATCCATCTCATCTTTCACCACTGCTGTATCCATCTCGTCTTTCACCACTGCTGTATCCATCTCATCTTTTACCACTGCTGTATCCATATCATCTTTCACCACTGCTGTATCCATCTCATCTTTCACCACTGCTGTATCCATCTCATCTTTCACCACTGCTGTATCCATCTCATCTTTCACCACTGCTGTATCCATCTCATCTTTCACCACTGCTGTATCCATCTCATCTTTCACCACTGCTGTATCCATCTCATCTTTCACCACTGCTGTATCCATCTCATCTTTCACCACTGCTGTATCCATCTCATCTTTCACCACTGCTGTATCCATCTCATCTTTCACCACTGCTGTATCCATCTCATCTTTCACCACTGCTGTATCCATCTCATCTTTCACCACTGCTGTATCCACCTCATCTTTCACCACTGCTGTATCCATCTCATCTTTCACCATTGCTGTATCCATCTCATCTTTCACCACTGCTGTATCCATCTCACGTTCACCACTGCTGTATCCACCTCATCTTTCACCATTGCTGTATCCATCTCTCACCACTGCTGTATCCATCTCATCTTTCACCACTGCTGTATCCATCTCATCTTTCACCACTGCTGTATCCATCTCATCTTTCACCACTGCTGTATCCATCTCATCTTTCACCACTGCTGTATCCATCTCATCTTTCACCACTGCTGTATCCATCTCATCTTTCACCACTGCTGTATCCATCTCATCTTTCACCACTGCTGTATCCATCTCATCTTTCACCACTGCTGTATCCATCTCATCTTTCACCACTGCTGTATCCATCTCATCTTTCACCACTGCTGTATCCATCTCATCTTTCACCACTGCTGTATCCATCTCATCTTTCACCACTGCTGTATCCATCTCATCTTTCACCACTGCTGTATCCATCTCATCTTTCACCACTGCTGTATCCATCTCATCTTTCACCACTGCTGTATCCATCTCATCTTTCACCACTGCTGTATCCATCTCATCTTTCACCACTGCTGTATCCACCTCATCTTTCACCACTGCTGTATCCATCTCATCTTTCACCACTGGTGTATCCATCTCATCTTTGACCACTGCTGTATCCATCTCCATCTTTCACCACTGCTGTATCCATCTCATCTTTCACCACTGCTGTATCCATCTCCATCTTTCACCACTGCTGTATCCATCTCATCTTTCACCATTGCTGTATCCATCTCATCTTTTACCACTGCTGTATCCATATCATCTTTCACCACTGCTGTATCCATCTCATCTTTCACCACTGCTGTATCCATCTCATCTTTCACCACTGCTGTATCCATCTCATCTTTCACCACTGCTGTATCCATCTCATCTTTCACCACTGCTGTATCCATCTCATCTTTCACCACTGCTGTATCCACCTCATCTTTCACCACTGCTGTATCCATCTCATCTTTCACCACTGCTGTATCCATCTCATCTTTGACCACTGCTGTATCCATCTCCATCTTTCACCACTGCTGTATCCATCTCATCTTTCACCACTGCTGTATCCATCTCATCTTTCACCACTGCTGTATCCATCTCGTCTTTCACCACTGCTGTATCCATCTCATCTTTCACCACTGCTGTATCCATCTCATCTTTCACCACTGCTGTATCCATCTCATCTTTCACCACTGCTGTATCCATCTCATCTTTCACCACTGCTGTATCCATCTCATCTTTCACCACTGCTGTATCCATCTCATCTTTCACCACTGCTGTATCCACTCATCTTTCACCACTGCTGTATCCATCTCATCTTTCACCACTGCTGTATCCATCTCATCTTTCACCACTGCTGTATCCATCTCATCTTTCACCACTGCTGTATCCATCTCATCTTTCACCACTGCTGTATCCATCTCATCTTTCACCACTGCTGTATCCATCTCATCTTTCACCACTGCTGTATCCATCTCATCTTTCACCACTGCTGTATCCATCTCATCTTTCACCACTGCTGTATCCACCTCATCTTTCACCACTGCTGTATCCATCTCATCTTTCACCATTGCTGTATCCACCTCATCTTTCACCATTGCTGTATCCATCTCTCACCACTGCTGTATCCATCTCATATTTCACCACTGCTGTATCCACCTCATCTTTCACCACTGCTGTATCCATCTCATCTTTCACCATTGCTGTATCCATCTCACCGTTCACCACTACTGTATCCACCTCATCTTTCACCATTGCTGTATCCATCTCATCTTTTCCCCACGGCTGTAGCCATCTCATCTTTCACCATTGCTGTATCCATCTCATCTTTCACCATTGCTGTATCCATCTCATCTATCACCACTGCAGTATCCACCTCATCTTTCCCCACGGCTGTAGCCATCTCATTTGGCAACGATGATGAATGACAGACCTACATAGAGGTTAAATACTCACTTTCAAGTTTTAAGGGAAACCTTGAATTAACTTCTTGTCATTAACCAGTAATAGGAATGTTGCCAAATTTGGTCTGTAGCGTCGTTACAGCAACATCTACCAGGTTTGGTATAGGTACTCGTGTATAAAACTTGGACAACTGGGTCACTTTCATCCGTACAGAACCATCTGTAGTATGTATTCAAAACCCGATCATTGGCATTAAGCACATGTATGACTGTAAAGTGTTTGCTTTTATCTAAATATGCACTCCAGATATCTTGAATCTCCCACAATTACATTTACTTACAACAATAGGAAGAAATAACGTAACCGATACAATTTTACATATTTTATTTGAACCCTTTCACTCTCAGAAGTGCCTCTCGACGCCAATGCCTATTGACATAGATCGACACATTAGTAGTCAAACAAGCTATAATAAAGATCGGACAACGTAGTGTATACAACACTTAATAATTCCAAGTAACCTCCATGAAGGTGGGGTAGGCAAGTTCACAGCTTATCCATTGCATACGATTGGTAAATTACAGCCAAATGTATGAAATAAAACGTACATCTCTAAGGGGGAAAGGGTTAAAGATATTATCGTGTTCAAAATGACGTCACCATTTTTAGTCTTATAAACAAGATTGCCTTATAGGTGAGTATGGAGTAACATTATATATATACATGTACATTGAACACCCTTTGCTTCTTGCTGAAACACTGGATTTATTGTCAAACAGTGCAGAATGTAGACACTTATTGCCAAACAGTGCAGAATGTAGACACTTATTGCCAAACAGTGCAGACTGTAGACACTTATTGCCAAACAGTGCAGAATGTAAGACACTTATTGCCAAACAGTGCAGAATGTTGACACTTATTGCCAAACAGTGCAGAATGTTGACACTTATTGCCAAAAACAGTGCAGAATGTAGACACTTATTGCCAAACAGTGCAGACTGTAGACACTTATTGCCAAACAGTGCAGAATGTTGACACTTATTGCCAAACAGTGCAGAATGTTGACACTTATTGCCAAAAACAGTGCAGAATGTAGACACTTATTGCCAAACAGTGCAGAATGTATACACTTATTGCCAAACAGTGCAGAATGTAGACACTTATTGCTACACAGTGCAGAATGTAGACACTTATTGCCAAACAGTGCAGAATGTAGACACTTATTGCCAAACAGTGCAGAATGTTGACACTTATTGCCAAAAACAGTGCAGAATGTAGACACTTATTGCCAAACAGTGCAGACTGTAGACACTTATTGCCAAACAGTGCAGAATGTAGACACTTATTGCCAAACAGTGCAGAATGTAGACACTTATTGCTAAACAGTGCAGAATGTAGACACTTATTGCCAAACAGTGCAGAATGTAGACACTTATTGCCAAATGTAGACACTTATTGCCAAACAGTGCAGAATGTAAACACTTATTGCCAAACAGTGCAGAGCATAGGCAAATGTAGAAACAGAACTAATCATGGGGGATACTGCAGAACATGTTACAGTGAAACCCCATCTAAATCACAACCGTTCTTTGAAGTACCAAGTTTTCTTATTTATCGTGGTCGAGTGGTTACGGTCGCTGACTTGTATACCACTGTAACCTATCATCACTGATGGTCATGGGTTCGAGCCCCGCTCAGGCCGTGTCTCATTTATATGAAAAAGTTGGCATTTTTTTTTTATGGAGGTTGGTGCACCCAAGTACTGGTTAACTGCTGGAGCATGCCCAGGAAAGGTGTTGTTAGGTAAACTGCCCGCCGGCGATATAGCCCAAAATGGTGCTGATGCAGGCATAAAACCCGAAATATAATAATTATTTCCCATCACTGTCCATTGTAAGAAAAACCAGAACCCCTACATTCTGGAAACCAGACTGACGTTCTGAAATTAAATGGTCCGAAGCCAAAGGTATGATTCTGAGAAAATTGAAATTGAAGTGTTTTTAACCGTTAACCTGCCGAATAAATTGGATGGAATGTGCAAGCAACATAGATCCAGATCAACCGCGGCGTAATGTCGCTTCTGGTCAGGATCTATGTTGTTTGCTATTCAGACAAGTGTGTTTGCTCCACTATCCGAATAGCAAGCAACATAGATCCAGATCAACCGCGGTGTAATGTCGCTTCTGGTCAGGATCTATGTTGTTTGCTATTCAGACAAGTTTGTGTTTGCTCCACTATCCGAATAGCAAACAACATAGAGCCTGATTAGTGTTTTAAGGGTTAACGTCCAGATACAATTTCTTGTTCACAAGCCTAAGGTACATGTATCAGATAGGCTGTATTCATCAGTTCCACCAACATTATTGTCTTTAATTTGGCCTAATGGAAATGGCTCGATCAAACAGCCATCTAAAAGTGCGTAATAGTAGTCGTGCAACACGTTATCAAGTTTAAAAATACATGTAAAAAATTAGACTGGTTTGGTTTTCTTTAGTTTGACCTAGTGACCGGGCCTGGAGGTTATAAAACTTTTCTCCAATTTCAAGCATCTGATTGGTTCAGCTGACAGTAACACTCAGAATCAACCAATCAGATCACTTGAGCTCTGAGAAAAGTTTTACAACCTCGTGGCCTGGTATTTTATGCAAAATGATGGTTACCACAAGGAAACTGGCTCTCATTCCACGTGAAACTTGTGATCTTGTTAACCCTTAAAATGCTGAAGAAATTGGAAGGAATGCGTAAATAACATAGATCTAGATCAGCTATGTTGTTTGCTATTCAGCCAAGTGTTTTAGTTCCACTATCCGAATAGCAAACATCATAGAGCCTGATCAGATGGCAGGTTCTGTGCATGTTCTGTGCCATCTGATCAGGCTCAACGAATATACTTGTTTCCATCACAGCAAGTGTTAAACATAACTGAAGCTTTATTTTAAAATATCACCAACATACCTGGGCTTCTCAACGGAAACCATACCTGGGCTTCTCCACGGAAACCATACCTGGGATTCTTCACGGAAACCAAACCTGGGCTTCTCAACGGAAACCATACCTGGGCTTCTCAACGGAAACCATACCTGGGCTTCTCCACGGAAACCATACCTGGGCTTCTCAATGGAAACCATACCTGGGCTTCTCAACGGAAACCATACCTGGGTTTCTCAACGAAAACCATACCTGGGCTTCTCAACGGAAACCATACCTGGGCTTCTCCACGGAAACCATACCTGGGCTTCTCCACGGAAACGGTCGATTACCATATCGAAAGAACCAATTGACATTAAACTTAACATTAAAACAAAATAATGTTACTACAATGTTTTCAGTTATTCTTTCATTTCACCTAGATTTTACGGAAAGTGCCGATTATCTAAAGGAATTAAGTTTTCATCAAAGTGTAACTAAATGCAACAAACCAAGAGAGCTTTCATCAAAATGTAACTAAATGCAACAAACCAAGAGAGTTTTCATCAAAATGTAACTAAATGCAACAAACCAAGAGAGTTTTCATCAAAATGTAACTAAATGCAACAAACCAAAAGAGCTTTCATCAAAATGTAACTAAATGCAACAAACCAAGAGTTTTCATCAAAATGTAACTAAATGCAACAAACCAAAAGAGCTTTCATCAAAATGTAACTAAATGCAACAAACCAAGAGAGTTTTCATCAAAATGTAACTAAATGCAACAAACCAAGAGAGCTTTCATCAAAATGTAACTAAATGCAACAAACTAAGAGAGCTTTCATCAAAGTGTAACTAAATGCAACAAACTAAGAGAGCTTTCATCAAAGTGTAACTAAATGCAACAAACTAAGAGAGCTTTCATCAAAGTGTAACTAAATGCAACAAACTAAGAGAGCTTTCATCAAAGTGTAACTAAATGCAACAAACTAAGAGAGCTTTCATCAAAATGTAACTAAATGCAACAAACCAAGAGAGTTTTCATCAAAATGTAACTAAATGCAACAAACCAAAAGAGCTTTCATCAAAATGTAACTAAATGCAACAAACTAAGAGAGCTTTCATCAAAGTGTAACTAAATGCAACAAACTAAGAGAGCTTTCATCAAAGTGTAACTAAATGCAACAAACTAAGAGAGCTTTCATCAAAGTATAACTAAATGCAACAAACTAAGAGAGCTTTCATCAACGTGTAACTAAATGCAACAAACCAAGAGAGCTTTCATCAAAGTGTAACTAAATGCAACAAACTAAGAGAGCTTTCATCAAAGTGTAACTAAATGCAACAAACTAAGAGAGCTTTCATCAAAGTGTAACTAAATGCAACAAACTAAGAGAGCTTTCATCAAAGTGTAACTAAATGCAACAAACTAAGAGAGCTTTCATCAAATGTTTGTATAGCTTTCATCAATGTGTAACTAAATGCAACAAACCAAGAGAGCTTTCATCAAAATGTAACTAAATGCAACAAACTAAGAGAGCTTTCATCAATGTGTAACTAAATGCAACAAACTAAGAGAGCTTTCATCAAAGTGTAACTAAATGCAACAAACTAAGAGAGCTTTCATCAAAGTGTAACTAAATGCAACAAACTAAGAGAGCTTTCATCAAAGTGTAACTAAATGCAACAAACTAATATAGCTTTCATCAATGTGTAACTAAATGCAACAAACCAAGAGAGCTTTCATCAAAATGTAACTAAATGCAACAAACTAAGAGAGCTTTCATCAACATGTAACTAAATGCAACAAACTAAGAGAGCTTTCATCAAAATGTAACTAAATGCAACAAACTAAGAGAGCTTTCATCAACGTGTAACTAAATGCAACAAACCAAGAGAGCTTTCATCAAAGTGTAACTAAATGCAACAAACTAAGAGAGCTTTCATCAAAGTGTAACTAAATGCAACAAACTAAGAGAGCTTTCATCAAAGTGTAACTAAATGCAACAAACTAAGAGAGCTTTCATCAAAGTGTAACTAAATGCAACAAACTAATATAGCTTTCATCAATGTGTAACTAAATGCAACAAACCAAGAGAGTTTTCATCAAAATGTAACTAAATGCAACAAACTAAGAGAGCTTTCATCAACGTGTAACTAAATGCAACAAACTAAGAGAGCTTTCATCAAAATGTAACTAAATGCAACAAACAAAAGAGCTTTCATCAAATGTAACTAAATGCAACAAACCAAGAGTTTTCATCAAAATGTAACTAAATGCAACAAACCAAAAGAGCTTTCATCAAAATGTAACTAAATGCAACAAACCAAGAGAGCTTTCATCAAAATGTAACTAAATGCAACAAACCAAAAGAGCTTTCATCAAAATGTAACTAAATGCAACAAACTAAGAGAGCTTTCATCAAAGTGTAACTAAATGCAACAAACTAAGAGAGCTTTCATCAAAGTGTAACTAAATGCAACAAACTAAGAGAGCTTTCATCAAAGTGTAACTAAATGCAACAAACTAAGAGAGCTTTCATCAAAGTGTAACTAAATGCAACAAACCAAGAGAGCTTTCATCAAAGTGTAACTAAATGCAACAAACCAAAAGAGCTTTCATCAAAATGTAACTAAATGCAACAAACTAAGAGAGCTTTCATCAGTATAACTAAATGCAACAAACTAAGAGAGCTTTCATCAAAGTGTAACTAAATGCAACAAACTAAGAGAGCTTTCATCAAAGTGTAACTAAATGCAACAAACTAAGAGAGCTTTCATCAAAGTGTAACTAAATGCAACAAACTAAGAGAGCTTTCATCAAAGTGTAACTAAATGCAACAAACTAAGAGAGCTTTCATCAAAGTGTAACTAAATGCAACAAACTAAGAGAGCTTTCATCAACGTGTAACTAAATGCAACAAACCAAGAGAGCTTTCATCAAAGTGTAACTAAATGCAACAAACTAATATAGCTTTCATCAATGTGTAACTAAATGCAACAACCAAGAGAGCTTTCATCAAAATGTAACTAAATGCAACAAACTAAGAGAGCTTTCATCAACGTGTAACTAAATGCAACAAACTAAGAGAGCTTTCATCAAAATGTAACTAAATGCAACAAACTAAGAGAGCTTTCATCAACGTGTAACTAAATGCAACAAACCAAGAGAGCTTTCATCAAAGTGTAACTAAATGCAACAAACTAAGAGAGCTTTCATCAAAGTGTAACTAAATGCAACAAACTAAGAGAGCTTTCATCAAAGTGTAACTAAATGCAACAAACTAAGAGAGCTTTCATCAAAGTGTAACTAAATGCAACAAACTAATATAGCTTTCATCAATGTGTAACTAAATGCAACAAACCAAGAGAGTTTCATCAAAATGTAACTAAATGCAACAAACTAAGAGAGCTTTCATCAACGTGTAACTAAATGCAACAAACTAAGAGAGCTTTCATCAAAATGTAACTAAATGCAACAAACTAAGAGAGCTTTCATCAAAGTGTAACTAAATGCAACAAACTAAGAGAGCTTTCATCAAAGTGTAACTAAATGCAACAAACTAATAGAGCTTTCATCAAAGTGTAACTAAATGCAACAAACTAATAGAGCTTTCATCAAAGTGTAACTAAATGCAACAAACTAAGAGAGCTTTCATCAAAGTGTAACTAAATGCAACAAACTAATAGAGCTTTCATCAAAGTGTAACTAAATGCAACAAACTAAGAGAGTTTTCATCAAAGTGTAACTAAATGCAACAAACCAAGAGAGCTTTCATCAAACTGTAACTTGTAACTAAATGCAACAAGAGGACTACACCAACAGTAACATATATAGCTTTCTGTCCTATTCCTTAATTCAATTGTTCAAATAATCATGTACATGATAGAAAATAACTGTTTCAACTAACAAACCAAGTTTGAACAGAATCTATATAAAAAAAATAGATTATAGCAAATGTTGCCCGATGGACAAAACAGTTACAATACACATCACAGATCCTAAAATGTTGCAAGATGGACAAATCAGTTACAATACACATCACAGATCCTAAATGTTGCAAGATGGACAAAACAGTTACAATACACATCACAGATCCTAAATGTTGCAAGATGGACAAAACAGTTACAATACACATCACAGATCCTAAATGTTGCAAGATGGACAAAACAGTTACAATACACATCACAGATCCTAAATGTTGCAAGATGGACAAAACAGTTACAATACACATCACAGATCCTAAATGTTGCAAGATGGACAAAACAGTTACAATACACATCACAGATCCTAAATGTTGCAAGATGGACAAAACAGTTACAATACACATCACAGATCCTAAATGTTGCAAGATGGACAAAACAGTTACAATACACATCACAGATCCTAAATGTTGCAAGATGGACAAAACAGTTACAATACACATCACAGATCCTAAATGTTGCAAGATGGACAAAACAGTTACAATACACATCACAGATCCTAAATGTTGCAAGATGGACAAAACAGTTACAATCCACATCACAGATCCTAAATGATTGTATTCAACTCTGATCAATGTCCCTCCAAAATTGAAGAGAACAATTTCGTGCGGATGTCGGAACATATTACATTTGGTGGTGGACGAATGACGCTACGTGGGCATCCATACGGTATAACCGGGCTTGTTATACCCAGCGGTGATGGTTGTGGCGAGGCCTGATGCAATCTGTTCTTCAGTTTGGCTGGACTCTGCCATCTGAAAGAATATGATGTCAACAAAGTAATGTTCAACTGTTATATCATCAGCCTCATATATAGAGATGTACAAGGCGCTCTACTGAGGAGACGAGCCTAATAAATTAATATTTATGTAACAATAACCTAATATTCTATTTATGTATGTTCCATTAATGTCAAACCCCTTGTGGGGACCTAGACAGGGGACCTATTTATCCTATCTTCTGATAAAAAAGAAGTTTTAGAGAGGAAAGATTACCGAATAATCATGAGAGGAAGTTTATCATAGCATCTGTTAACGCTGTCGTGATGTCATACCTTTGTACTTGCAGTCCATTATTATTAATATTGGACTGCTGTCAAAAGACCAGAGTATTATATTAAATCCTATGTCTAAATGTACATTACGATTGTGTCCTTAGGCAAGGCATTTAAATTCCACGTTGTCTCTTCTCTCCCTCGTGGCGATGGATTCCATCAGGAATGAGGTCTCGAGAGTGATTAATATAAGTTGAAAGAACTTGTTTCGCAATCGAGCTAAAATAAATTTGTATAAATATGTACGAAATTAACAATTTTAATTAGTAGGATCTTGTTGTATAAGTGTGTGTGTCTTAAGTAACATATAAGCCTCAAACTGAGATGAAGTTTATCATACCATCTGTGAAGATATGATGTTGCACATGCAGCGTTATGACGCTACAAAAGATTTATTAGGCACTTACTAATAAAGCCCAGGTCTCTCCTCCACTACGTGCACGTCGTGACCTAGGCACAGCTCACAACAGGAATATGGTTCAAGGACTTCGCTGACGGAAGCCGCGCCATCGGAATCGCATGACTCTATACATTTACATATAGAGTACCATACGACTAACTTCCCTACTTGGCGAGACAGCAACACTTAGTGCTGGCGACGACGGATAGCTGGTTTCTTTTAGCCGGCTCCTTCAAGGGGAGCGATCTCCTTCAAGGAAGACGATGGGACGCAGACTTCTTGATGGCGTGAGGACCCCAGCGAAGAAACCGGAACCATTATTGCTGCTGTGAGCTGACAAATCGTGGAGGATGTGGCCCTACAAGGGACGCCTTCGAAAGATGATACAGGACTTGTCACCCTGAGAATAACGAAGATGCCTTTCCAGTTGTCTACATAAACAACTTAGATGACAACGTAAACTTCTTAGAGAAACCAGTCGCTCAAATACGACTATAAAGACAACTTATTTGGTTTCGACTAATAAAGCAACATTTTGGGCCGTTATTATGCATGAAGGTAGAATAAATAAATTTAACCCATTCAACACCAAGTAACTGACATGGACTGGTGCATGATAAATTAATAAGAAAATTACATTTGGACCAGTTCATTTATGAAAATGGGTAATTTTGTCTAAAAAGAGTAATATTACTGGCAAAAAGTGCAGATCCTGATGAAAAGGCTAATATTTCTGGCAAAAAGTGCAGATCCTGATGAGACGGCTCATCATGAGCCGGCTCATCTGGATCTACACTTTTTGTAAGCCTATTTAGAGGCCTGTGGTGTTGAAAGGGTTAAGCCTGCTTTATCTAGGATATCATTTTTTATATTCCAACCACTGTATGGGTAGAACCACTGACCTGCCAACTGGATATTTGTCACACTTCAAGCAACCAGTCAGTATGGTTCAAACATGCAGTGTGTTATTACCTGTGGTTTGTGATGTTACCTGTAGTTTCCGTTACTGCTGCTAGTTAATGTTATTACCTGTAGTTAGCGTTATTGCTGTAACTTAGTGTAATTGCTGGTAGTGTTATTACCTGTGGTTTGTGATATTACCTGTAGTTTCCGTTACTGCTGCTAGTTAATGTTATTACCTGTAGTTAGCGTTATTGCTGTAACTTAATGTAATTACTGGTAGTGTTATTACCTGTGGTTTGTGATATTACCTGTAGTTTCCGTTACTGCTGCTAGTTAATGTTATTACCTGTAGTTAGCATTATTGCTGTAACTTAGTGTAATTGCTGGTAGTGTTATTACCTGTGGTTTGTGATATTACCTGTAGTTTCCGTTACTGCTGCTAGTTAATGTTATTACCTGTAGTTAGCATTATTGCTGTAACTTAGTGTAATTGCTGGTAGTGTTATTACCTGTGGTTTGTGATATAGTTTCCGTTACTGCTGCTAGTTAATGTTATTACCTGTAGTTAGCGTTATTGCTGTAACTTAGTGTAATTGCTGGTAGTGTTATTACCTGTGGTTTGTGATATTACCTGTAGTTTCCGTTACTGCTGCTAGTTAATGTTATTACCTGTAGTTAGCATTATTGCTGTAACTTAGTGTAATTGCTGGTAGTGTTATTACCTGTGGTTTGTGATATTACCTATAGTTTCCGTTACTGCTGCTAGTTAATGTTATTACCTGTAGTTAGCGTTATTGCTGTAACTTAATGAAATTGCTGGTAGTGTTATTACCTGTGGTTTGTGATATTACCTGTAGTTTCCGTTACTGCTGCTAGTTAATGTTATTACTTGTAGTTAGCGTTATTGCTGTAACTTAGTGTAATTGCTGGTAGTGTTATTACCTGTAGTTTATGTTATTACATGTAGTTAAGTGTCATTGCTGCTTGTTAATGTACTTACCTGTAGTTAGTATCTCGTAGAAACTTGCCGAGACAGATCTTCCAGTGGAACACGTTCGGGTGCAATTCTGGACAAAGTGTGACGTCACCAAGGGCACGGGATACATTTAAATCCTCACGAGTTGGCTGTGGTCTGCAACATTGCAAGCAAGAATGCAAATATTATTCATACTTCTCTTCTTATGTACACCTTACATGATTTACCCAATCACATCTTTCCTGGGCAGGCTCCAGCGGTTAACCAGTACTTGGTGCACCAACCTCTGTAAGAAACTGCCAACTTTTGCATATAAACACATGGCCTGAGCGGGACTCGAACCAGTGACCATCAGTGATGATAGGTTAGTGGTATAAAAGTCTGCGACCGTAACCACTCGACCACGGGGCATCTAGTTTGATAATGTATATATTTACTCATGATGTCTATTAATAATCTTCGTGTGCTGTTTCAGTAAGTTTAAACCCAACCTTTAACCCTTCCCTCATAGAAGCACCGCTTGACGCCATTACCAATATGACAATGTAGTAGTCAAACCAATGTTCATAATAAAGGCCAGAATCTTGTGTAGTCCAAGTAATATCTATGGAGGTGGGATAGATATGGCGACTACTTATCCACTGCATGATAGCTAAATGGCTGTCGTTTGTATGGAGATATAATAGTATATTAACCTAAATGTCTATGAAGGAAAGGGTTAATCCCTTAGCTATTGTAAATTGTTAGTCAGCAAAACAACTTTATAGCTAATGTTACTTGTGATTGTAATCAGATGCTGCATAGCTAATGTTACTTGTGAATGTAATCAGATACTGCATAGCTAATGTTACTTGTGAATATAATCAGATACTTCATAGCTAATGTTACTTGTGAATGTAATCAGATGCTGCATAGCTAATGTTACTTGTGAATGTAATCAGATACTGCATAGCTAATGTTACTTGTGAATGTAATCAGATACTGCATAGCTAATGTTACTTGTAAATGTAATCAGATACTGCATAGCTAATGTTACTTGTGAATGTAATCAGATACTTCATAGCTAATGTTACTTGTGAATGTAATCAGATGCTGCATAGCTAATGTTACTTGTGAATGTAATCAGATACTTCATAGCTAATGTTACTTGTAAATGTAATCAGATGCTGCATAGCTAATGTTACTTGTGAATGTAATCAGATGCTTCATAGCTAATGTTACTTGTAAATGTAATCAGATGCTGCATAGCTAATGTTACTTGTGAATGTCATCAGATACTTCATAGCTAATGTTACCTGTGAATGTAATCAGATACTTCATAGCTAATGTTACCTGTGAATGTAATCAGATGCTGCATAGCTAATGTTACCTGTGAATATAATCAGATACTTCATAGCTAATGTTACCTGTGAATGTAATCAGATACTTCATAGCTAATGTTACCTGTGAATGTAATCAGATGCTGCATAGCTAATGTTACTTGTGAATATAATCAGATACTTCATAGCTAATGTTACCTGTGAATGTAATCAGATACTTCATAGCTAATGTTACCTGTGAATGTAATCAGATGCTGCATAGCTAATGTTACTTGTGAATGTAATCAGATACTTCATAGCTAATGTTACCTGTGAATGTAATCAGATGCTGCATAGCTAATGTTACTTGTGAATGTAATCAGATACTTCATAGCTAATGTTACTTGTGAATGTAACCAGATGCTTCATAGCTAATGTTACCTGTGAATGTAATCAGATGCTGCATAGCTAATGTTACTTGTGAATGTAATCATATACTTCATAGCTAATGTTACTTGTGAATGTAATCAGATGCTGCATAGCTAATGTTACTTGTGAATGTAATCAGATACTGCATAGCTAATGTTACTTGTGAATGTAATCAGATACTTCATAGCTAATGTTACTTGTGAATGTAATCAGATGCTGTATAGCTAATGTTACTTGTGAATATAATCAGATACTGCATAGCTAATGTTACTTGTGAATGTAATCAGATGCTGCATAGCTAATGTTACTTGTAAATGTAATCAGATACTGCATAGCTAATGTTACTTGTGAATGTAATCAGATGCTGCATAGCTAATGTTACTTGTAAATGTAATCAGATGCTAAATAAGTTTCTTGCATTCTGTTATTGTCATTATTTACTCTTAGCACGCTAGCGATGAATACACAAATCAAATACATGTATGTCATGAAATTTCATTAGAATTGTGTCGTAACGATTCAAATGAAAGTCCTTGACTTATTTCCAGAGTCGTTCAGTTAATTAATAAGAAAAATAACATTACTGAAGTGTCGTCTGCTATTTGAACTATTTATAGCCTTATTTTACCCAGCATGCAGAGTTAAAGTTCAGAACATTAACATTTCTAGCTACTCCACTCATTCTGGTACCAATTTCAATATGGCATTACATACCCAGTTCCTTTAATTAAAGAAAACATGGTCAAATATATGGTTGTGCATACTAGATTTTCATAACATGCAATTTGTGAAAGTTTGACCGTGCTAATTCATCTCAATCTACTGTACACCCATTACAGTATAAACTTTATTTTACAGCGATTGCGAAACAAGCTGCAACAACTTATATTAATCACTCTCGTTACAGCGGATGACAGCTTATTTGTGGTCATTGGTGTGGGAGGAAACCGGAGTACCCGATGAAAACCACCTGTCCGATCTGGCGACCACCTCACATACTTATACGGTGGTCACCAGAAGGGCAGATGGATTTTCTCCGAGCACACTCGCCCATTGACTCTCATAGATCATACACAGAATATTAAGACAAAAGTTTGTACCCATGAATGTATTTCACTTTTGGTAGAGTTACTGCCCTTGTAAGGTAGGCCATCACTGATTGGTTCTCGTCTTCCCTACCACAGCTGGTTCCTAGTTGCATGACTTCTCCTTCCTGTATTTTACTAATGTCCCCATCACACGAAGCTATATCTACATCCTCAAACAATGACAACTTGCGAACAATTGCCACTTCTGGAATCGACACAATGTTCACCTTGTGTCCAACATCTGTAGAAAAATCTGTTACCTGCACCACAAAGCACACTACCACCTGATCGTTATCAATGTTTTGGCACAATCTATGAGCTTTCACATACTCTGTAAGTTTTGTCATTATTCCACTGTCCTTTAACCTGAGGCAAACATGAAAGCTTCCGGGTTCCTCTGACAGCTGACTAAAGAAGCTAAGGCTCGTACCCTGCACATCTTCTGAAGCAGTCACATATGAGGTAGACGACTCGGATCCTACAGATACTAACCGCTGTATCTTCAAATCCTCAGTCCCTACATTTGAAGTTTTTGTATCAGCCTCCTCTAATGGTGCAGAATGCTCATTATCTTCTATTCCCTCATCTGTTACCTCTTCGTGACCATTCTCATTACCTTTACTTAATTGGTCAAGTTCCATTCCATCATTTTCAGAAATCACATTTGATTCACTTACACCGAAATCTTCAACCAACTTGTTGCTATCAGCAACAGAAGAACCAACTTTCAAACTATTACTGCTATCACTATTGCTAATGGATTCCTCAGAACTATCTACAGTTGCCCTGTCAGACCATGAGTCGTCCTGCAGTTTCGTCTGTTCAAAACACTTCAATAGATTAGTTACTGGACTAAGCACATCACTAACACTTGTTTGCTTGTCTTCAGTGTCACCACTTTCAATGAGTCCATCGGTTTCCTTTCGTTCCCTGTTCTTTTTGCCAACTCCATCACCGTTATTACTGGGACTACTTTTGCTGTTTCCATCATTTATTAACACACTATAACATGACCTATCTATGTCCTCTACTGACATCTCTCTTATACGATTATTTACAGGAGTTGTAAGTCCTGCAAAGTCAGTAGGCTGTTCATTGATCCCATAATTCTCTATAAAGTCATTAACAAAGGTCAACCACACTCGTTTCTTGAAGTATGCTTCCAACATATCGAGTCCCGCAGTGGTTGACATGTCGACGAACTGATCAAGGAAATCCCAGTATTCATTCCAGGGAATGTGTAGTTCATGGGCCAATTGTCTGCAATGCACAGATCATAGGTTACAATTGTCTGCAATGCACATACCATAGGTTACAACGCACAGACCATAGGTTACAATTGTCTGCAATGCACAGATCATAGGTTACAATTGTCTGCAATGCACAGATCATAGGTTACAATTGTCTGCAATGCACAGACCATAGGTTACAATTGTCTGCAATGCACAGATCATAGGTTACAATTGTTTGCAATGCACAGACCATAGGTTACAATTGTCTGCAATGCACAGATCATAGGTTACAATTGTCTGCAATGCACAGACCATAGGTTACAATTGTCTGCAATGCACAGATCATAGGTTACAATTGTCTGCAATGCACAGACCATAGGTTACAATTGTCTGCAATGCACAGATCATAGGTTACAATTGTCTGCAATGCACAGACCATAGGTTACAATTGTCTGCAATGCACAGACCATAGGTTACAATGCACAGACCATAGGCTACAATGCACAGATCATAGGTTACAATTGTCTGCAATGCACAGATCATAGGTTACAATTGTCTGCAATGCACATATCATAGGTTACAATTGTCTGCAATGCACAGACCATAGGTTACAATTGTCTGCAATGCACATATCATAGGTTACAATTGTCTGCAATGCACAGATCATAGGTTACAATTGTCTGCAATGCACAGACCATAGGTTACAATGAACAGATCATAGGTTACAATTGTCTGCAATGCACAGACC
The DNA here is from genome assembly GCA_014843695.1 of Archivesica marissinica. Taxonomy (NCBI): domain Eukaryota; kingdom Metazoa; phylum Mollusca; class Bivalvia; order Venerida; family Vesicomyidae; genus Archivesica; species Archivesica marissinica. The sequence continues at coordinate 98,892,907 of CM026391.1, read as the reverse complement.
ATAGGTTACAATGAACAGATCATAGGTTACAATTGTCTACAATGCACAGACCATAGGTTACAATGAACAAATCATAGGTTACAATTGTCTGCAATGCACAGATCATAGGTTACAATTGTCTACAATGCACATACCATAGGTTACAATTGTCTACAATGCACAGACCATAGGTTACAATGCACATATCATAGGCTACAATGCACAGACCATAGGTTACAATGCACAGATCATAGGCTACAATGCACAGATCATAGGTTACAATTGTCTACAATGCACAGACCATAGGTTACAATTGTCTACAATGCACAGACCATAGGTTACAATTGTCTACAATGCACATACCATAGGTTACAATTGTCTACAATGCACAGACCATAGGTTACAATGCACATATCATAGGCTACAATGTACAGACCATAGGTTACAATGCGCAGATCATAGGCTACAATGCACATATCATAGGTTACAATGCACAGATCATAGGTTACAATTGTCTACAATGCACAGACCATAGGTTACAATGAACAGATCATAGGTTACAATTGTCTGCAATGCACAGACCATAGGTTACAATGAACAGATCATAGGTTACAATTGTCTACAATGCACAGACCATAGGTTACAATGAACAAATCATAGGTTACAATTGTCTGCAATGCACAGATCATAGGTTACAATTGTCTACAATGCACATACCATAGGTTACAATTGTCTACAATGCACAGACCATAGGTTACAATGCACATATCATAGGCTGCAATGCACAGACCATAGGTTACAATGCACATATCATAGGCTACAATGCACATACCATAGGTTACAATGCACAGATCATAGGCTACAATGCACAGATCATAGGTTACAATTGTCTACAATGCACAGACCATAGGTTACAATTGTCTACAATGCACAGACCATAGGTTACAATTGTCTACAATGCACAGACCATAGGTTACAATTGTCTGCAATGCACAGACCATAGGTTACAATGCACAGACCATAGGCTACAATGCACAGATCATAGGTTACAATTGTCTGCAATGCACAGATCATAGGTTACAATTGTCTGCAATGCACATATCATAGGTTACAATTGTCTGCAATGCACAGACCATAGGTTACAATTGTCTGCAATGCACATATCATAGGTTACAATTGTCTGCAATGCACAGATCATAGGTTACAATTGTCTGCAATGCACAGACCATAGGTTACAATGAACAGATCATAGGTTACAATTGTCTGCAATGCACAGACCATAGGTTACAATGAACAGATCATAGGTTACAATTGTCTACAATGCACAGACCATAGGTTACAATGAACAAATCATAGGTTACAATTGTCTGCAATGCACATATCATAGGTTACAATTGTCTACAATGCACATACCATAGGTTACAATTGTCTACAATGCACAGACCATAGGTTACAATGCACATATCATAGGCTACAATGCACAGACCATAGGTTACAATGCACATATCATAGGCTACAATGCACAGACCATAGGTTACAATGCACAGATCATAGGCTACAATGCACAGATCATAGGTTACAATTGTCTACAATGCACAGACCATAGGTTACAATTGTCTACAATGCACAGACCATAGGTTACAATTGTCTACAATGCACAGACCATAGGTTACGATTGTCTACAATGCACAGACCATAGGTTACAATGCACATATCATAGGCTACAATGTACAGACCATAGGTTACAATGCGCAGATCATAGGCTACAATGCACATATCATAGGTTACAATGCACAGATCATAGGTTACAATTGTCTACAGCACAGACCATAGGTTACAATGTGGTTTGTCTCAATGCACAGACCATAGGTTACATGACATATCATAGCTACAATGTACAGACCATAGGTTACAATGCGCAGATCATAGGCTACAATGCACATATCATAGGTTACAATGCACAGATCATAGGTTACAATTGTCTACAATGCACAGACCATAGGTTACAATGAACAGATCATAGGTTACAATTGTCTGCAATGCACAGACCATAGGTTACAATGAACAGATCATAGGTTACAATTGTCTACAATGCACAGACCATAGGTTACAATGAACAAATCATAGGTTACAATTGTCTGCAATGCACAGATCATAGGTTACAATTGTCTACAATGCACATACCATAGGTTACAATTGTCTACAATGCACAGACCATAGGTTACAATGCACATATCATAGGCTGCAATGCACAGACCATAGGTTACAATGCACATATCATAGGCTACAATGCACAGACCATAGGTTACAATGCACAGATCATAGGTTACAATGCACAGATCATAGGTTACAATTGTCTACAATGCACAGACCATAGGTTACAATTGTCTACAATGCACAGACCATAGGTTACAATTGTCTACAATGCACAGACCATAGGTTACAATTGTCTACAATGCACAGACCATAGGTTACAATGCACATATCATAGGCTACAATGTACAGACCATAGGTTACAATGCACAGATCATAGGCTACAATGCACATATCATAGGTTACAATGCACAGATCATAGGTTACAATTGTCTACAATGCACAGATCATAGGTTACAATGCACATATCATAGGCTACAATGCACAGACCATAGGAGGTGACAATGCACATATCATAGGCTACAATGCACAGACCATAGGAGGTTACAATGCACATATTATAGGTTACAATGCACAGATCATATGTTACAATGCACAGATCATATGTTACAATGCACAGATCACAGGTTACAATGCACATATCATATGTTACAATGCACAGATCATAGGTTACAATGCACATATCATAGGCTACAATGCACAGACCATCGGTTACACTGCACAGATCATAGGTTACAATGCACAGATCATAGGTTACAATGCACAGATCATAGGTTACAATGCACATATCATAGGCTACAATGCACATATCATAGGTTACAATGCACAGATCATAGGTTACAATGCACAGACCATAGGTTACAATGCACAGATCATAGGTTACAATTGTCTGCAATGCACAGATCATAGGCTACAATGCACATATCATAGGTTACAATGCACAGATCATAGGTTACAATGCACAGATCATAGGTTACAATTGTCTACAATGCACAGACCATAGGTTACAATGCACAGATCATAGGTTACAATTATCTTGTACAATGCACAGATCATAGGTTACAATGCACAGATCATAGGTTACAATTGTCTACAATGCACAGACCATAGGTTACAATGAACAGATCATAGGTTACAATTGTCTGCAATGCACAGACCATAGGTTACAATGAACAGATCATAGGTTACAATTGTCTACAATGCACAGACCATAGGTTACAATGAACAAATCATAGGTTACAATTGTCTGCAATGCACAGATCATAGGTTACAATTGTCTACAATGCACATACCATAGGTTACAATTGTCTACAATGCACAGACCATAGGTTACAATGCACATATCATAGGCTGCAATGCACAGACCATAGGTTACAATGCACAGATCATAGGTTACAATGCACAGATCATAGGTTACAATTGTCTACAATGCACAGACCATAGGTTACAATTGTCTACAATGCACAGACCATAGGTTACAATTGTCTACAATGCACAGACCATAGGTTACAATGCACAGATCATAGGCTACAATGCACATATCATAGGTTACAATGCACAGATCATAGGTTACAATTGTCTACAATGCACAGATCATAGGTTACAATGCACATATCATAGGCTACAATGCACAGACCATAGGAGGTGACAATGCACATATCATAGGTTACAATGCACAGATCATAGGCTACAATGCACAGACCATAGGAGGTTACAATGCACATATTATAGGTTACAATGCACAGATCATATGTTACAATGCACAGATCATATGTTACAATGCACAGATCACAGGTTACAATGCACATATCATATGTTACAATGCACAGATCATAGGTTACAATGCACATATCATAGGCTACAATGCACAGACCATCGGTTACACTGCACAGATCATAGGTTACAATGCACAGATCATAGGTTACAATGCACAGATCATAGGTTACAATGCACATATCATAGGCTACAATGCACATATCATAGGTTACAATGCACAGATCATAGGTTACAATGCACAGACCATAGGTTACAATGCACAGATCATAGGTTACAATTGTCTGCAATGCACAGATCATAGGCTACAATGCACATATCATAGGTTACAATGCACAGATCATAGGTTACAATGCACAGATCATAGGTTACAATGCACAGACCATAGGCTACAATGCACAGACCATAGGTTACAATTGTCTGCAATGCACATATCATAGGCTACAATGCACAGATCATAGGCTACAATGTACAGATCATAGGTTACAATTGTCTGCAATGCACATATCATAGGTTACAATGCACAGATCATAGGTTACAATTGTCTGCAATGCACAGATCATAGGCTACAATGCACAGATCATAGGCTACAATGCACATATCATAGGTTACAATGCACAGATCATAGGCTACAATGTACAGATCATAGGCTCCAATTGTATTTGCATAGCACCAGCAAGGCAATACAAGTTTCTCCACATATAAAAACTGAAACGGGGTAAAAGAATGAAATGGAAGGCATACAGCATGCCGAGGAACGATGGTTGCCTCACTATACCCACCCCAAATATTGTTTTTGTAAGCCTAGAATATTGATTAGAGAGAAGATATTGTACAAGAATCATCAACAATCAACCGTAGATACCTGCCAATTCTTTCCATGCCCTTTTCGCTGTCGCTACGTTTGGTATTGAAGTAGGCTTTTGCCTTATCAGGACTTTGTGAATGTGATGGAGGCGTCGTCCACCGTCTATGGAATAGTCCAGCCTGGAATATACAAGCACAACATCTAGAATGCGTGTCGTTGAGTTAACAGACTACTTAGCACAATTGGCTGCTTAAAAGAGGTCAGAGTGGAAGTCAGTCGCCTAAATGAATTTATGCAGTGGCGAATTTAAATAAACTTATTAGTCAGCCTGATCAGACGATGGTATGCTGTTTGCAAAGGAGACTTTAGTTGTGATTGTTAAAGATTAAATGACTTGTCAGGAACCAAGTTTATGCAAATGGTACCACTGGTGTCAATATATATTATTTGGTTTGTTGGCAGGGTATCTGAGTATATATATATTTTTTTTTAATTTAATAATATTTTATTGCATTTTTTCATACAATACATTACATATATACATACAATATTAAGATCAAATCAGAGATTAATATGTAATTATATGATTGCAGTATACGATACATTTGTTTTGTCAAGGAAAAAAAAGCAAATGGGTTGGGCTACAAGTTATAACAACATTATTTACAGCCCTCCCCGTTTGAGTATATAGTGAGGACCAGGAATGATATTCACCGAGCCGCACACAAAGGAAATCACTCCTGGCCATTATTCATATACTCTGTCAACAAACCAAATAACAATTTTATTACATAGTTTAAAAATAATGTTTTCAGCCACTGTTTTTGTTTCTGGATCTGATCAGGCCCTATATGTTGGCTATTTGGATAGTGGAGCTAAAACACTTGTCTGAATAGTAAACAACATAGATCCTGATCAGATGTGATGTTACACTGCAGTTTATCTGGATCTATGTTGTTTGCACATTCAGTCCAATTTATTCGCAAGGTTACGGGTTAATGGTATATCTTTAAGCTTATCTATCAACATAGCTTTTGTCCCCCCGTTTTTTATTTGAACAAACTGGGTAGAGGTTATTGTAAGGATGTTAAATAACCAAGCATTCCTAACATTGGTTCATGAGATAAAGTCATTTAAAGGTGACCCTTCAATTGACCTAGTAACCTACTTTTGACCATTGGTAGGTGTTATTGTAAGGATGCTACAGTACAATTCCTACTATTGGTTAGTGAGAGGTCAGTTGAATCCATTTGTTGTTTGCCGGTCCTTAATTCACAGAAACTAGCCTGTTGGTCAAGAAAATTAATACTAATATCTTACATCCGACGGTGACATCGGCCCAGCACATGCCTTCACAGACATTGTTGGCTCTCTCGGACTGCTTGTCAATCTTGGTAAGTCCAGAGGGGATTTGGTGATGTCAGGTGACCATGGCTGACCAATCACAGGGGCTGCAGTGTTGTCATCTGACCTGATTAATGGCACATAGCGCTGGCCTGTAACAAACCATTATAAAGTGTTTAATGGACGATAAGTATTATTTGTATTTGCATATATAGAAAAATAGGACGTGGTCAAGACAAACAAGGTTACATTGTGGCAGTTAAACCAATGTTCTGCTTCCTACAGTATCACCAAGGTCTAACCCCACTAGTTGCTTCCTACAGTATCACCAAGGTCTAACCCCACTAGTTGCTTCCTACAGTACCACCAAGGTCTAACCCCACTAGTTGCTTCCTACAGTATAACCACGGTCTAACCCCACTAGTTGCTTCCTACAGTACCACCAAGGTCTAACCCCACTAGTTGCTTCCTACAGTATCACCAAGGTCTAAACCCACTAGTTGCTTCCTACAGTACCACCAAGGTCTAACCCCACTAGTTGCTTCCTACAGTATCACCAAGGTCTAACCCCACTAGTTGCTTCCTACAGTACCACCAAGGTATAACCCCACTAGTTGCTTCCTACAGTACCACCAAGGTCTAACCCCACTAGTTGCTTCCTACAGTATCACCAAGGTCTAAACCCACTAGTTGCTTCCTACAGTACCACCAAGGTCTAACCCCACTAGTTGCTTCCTACAGTATCACCAAGGTCTAACCCCACTAGTTGCTTCCTACAGTACCACCAAGGTATAACCCCACTAGTTGCTTCCTACAGTACCACCAAGGTCTAACCCCACTAGTTGCTTCCTACAGTATCACCAAGGTCTAAACCCACTAGTTGCTTCCTACAGTACCACCAAGGTCTAACCCCACTAGTTGCTTCCTACAGTACCACCAAGGTCTAACCCCACTAGTTGCTTCCTACAGTATCACCAAGGTCTAACCCCACTAGTTGCTTCCTACTAGTATCACCAAGGTCTAACCCCACTAGTTGCTTCCTACAGTACCACCAAGGTCTAACCCCACTAGTTGCTTCCTACAGTACCACCAAGGTCTAACCCCACTAGTTGCTTCCTACAGTATCACCAAGGTCTAAACCCACTAGTTGCTTCCTACAGTATCACCAAGGTATAAACCCACTAGTTGCTTCCTACAGTATCACCAAGGTCTAACCCCACTAGTTGCTTCCTACAGTATCACCAAGGTCTAACCCCACTAGTTGCTTCCTACAGTATCACCAAGGTATAAACCCAATAGGTTTCATATGAGAATCAAGCAACGGTTACAATGTGGTTGGCATTCATGGTCACATCAGAGACAATCCTCCAGTCCATGTGTGAATGCCTACACTACTTACTCTATGATATATATATATATACACACCTTGCAGTAGATCTCCAATCCTCCAGCCCATGTGTGAATGTCTACATTAGTTACTCTATGATATATACACACCTTGCAATAGATCTCCAATCCTCCAGCCCATGTGTGAATGTCTACATTAGTTACTCTATGATATATACACACCTTGCAGTAGATCTCCAATCCTCCAGCCCATGTGTGAATGCCTACATTACTTACTCTATGATGTATATACACACCTTGCAGTATATCTCCAATCCTCCAGCCCATGTGTGAATGCCTACACTACTTACTCTATGATATATATATATATATATATATATATATATATATATATATATATATATATATATATATATATATATATATATATATACACACCTTGCAGTAGATCTCCAATCCTCCAGCCCATGTGTGAATGCCTACATTACTTACTCTATGATATATACACACCTTGCAGTAGATCTCCAATCCTCCAGCCCATGTGTGAATGCCTACACTACTTACTCTATGATATATATATATATATATACATACACACCTTGCAGTAGATCTCCAATCCTCCAGCCCATGTGTGAATGTCTACATTAGTTACTCTATGATATATATATATATATATATATACACACCTTGCAGTAGATCTCCAATCCTCCAGTCCATGTGTGAATGCCTACACTACTTTGTTATGTTATATTTCGGGTTTTACGCCTGCATCAGCACCATTTTGGGCTATATCGCTGGCGGGCAGTTTACCTACCAACACCTTTCCTAGGCAGGTTCCAGCGGTTAACCAGTACTTGGGTGCACCAACCAAGAAACTGCCAACTTTTTCATATAAATGAGACATGGCCTGATGTTATGTTATATTTCGGGTTTTACGCCTGCATCAGCACCTTTTCGGGCTATATCGCCGGCGGGCAGTTTACCTAACAACACCTTTCCTGGGCAGGCTCCAACGGTTAACCAGTACTTGGGTGCACCAACCTCCGTAAGAAACTGCCAACTTTTTCATATAAATGAGACACGACCTGAGCGGGGCTCGAACCCGTGACCATCAGTGATGATAGGTTACAGTGGTATACAAGTCAGCGACCTTAACCGCTCGACCACGGAGGTGGACCCCTACACTACTTACTCTATGATGTATATACACACCTTGCAGTAGATCTTCAATCCGTTTCTTCACTGACGGTGAGGTTGAAGGACATCTAGTACAGATTAACTGCAAACAGAAGGAAATGATCTCATGCCCATATAGAGGTTAGAAATGCTCTATACGGTCTGACACATGTATGTATTTACATTATTCCAAATGTATGAAGCTAGTATATACGGTGGGTGCACAATTGGACAGGTGGGTTTTCTTCGCAACACTTTGAACAGGATTGACCACACATGCTTTCATCTGCTCAAACGGGAGTGCTTAATAACAGTTGCTGAGTGTTTCACAATCGTTGTAAAATATGAAGATTATATTTTTTCATTACTTCATTATAGAAATTGAAGAGTGGTTTGTTTGTTTGCATTGAAGGTTTAAAGTTGCACCAACAGCTCAGGTCATATGGCGACTCTCCAGCTACGCTATTATTGGTGAACGAAAACCCTGGGAGCTCCTCTGAGCAGTATTTCAGGTACAGGTCGGCATCTTGGTAGAACCTACAGCAGTGAGGGGACAATATATGTTATATTTCGGGTTTTACGTCTGCATCAGCACCATTTTTGGGCTATATCGCCGGCGGGCAGTTTACCTAACACCTTTTCTGGGCAGGCTCCAGTGGCTAACCAGTACTTGGGTGCACCAATCTCCGTAAGAAACAGCCAACTTTTTCATATAAATGAAACACGGTCTGAGCGGGGCTCGAACCCGTGACCATCAGTGATGATAGGTTACAGTGATATAAAAGTCAGCGACCTTAACCACTCGACCACGGAGGCGGACTAGTGAGGGGACAAGTAATTTCAAGTAAACGCCCGTAACAGAAGCTGCTGTGAAGATATTGGTTGACAAGAGTATCAAGTATTGATTAGTAGGAGCTACAGGAATGTGTAAAACACAAATGAATAGTAAAACGTGTAATCCATGGACAGACAGACTAAAATAACGAGACCATAAGCCGTGCTTGCTTTACTAAAATAACGAGACCATAAGCCGTGCTTGCTTTACTAAAATAACGAGACCATAAGCCGTGCTTGCTTTACTAAAATAACGAGACCATAAGCCGTGCTTGCTTTACTAAAATAACGAGACCATAAGCCTTGCCTGCTTTACTAAAATAACGAGACCATAAGCCTTGCCTGCTTTACTAAAATAACGAGACCATAAGCCTTGCCTGCTTTACTAAAATAACGAGACCATAAGCCTTGCCTGCTTTACTAAAATAACGAGACCATAAGCCGTGCCTGCTTTACTAAAATAACGAGACCATAAGCCTTGCCTGCTTTACTAAAATAACGAGACCATAAGCCTTGCCTGCTTTACTAAAATAACGAGACCATAAGCCGTGCATGCTTTACTAAAATAACGAGACCATAAGCCGTGCATGCTTTACTAAAATAACGAGACCATAAGCCGTGCATGCTTTACTAAAATAACGAGACCATAAGCCGTGCATGCTTTACTAAAATAACGAGACCATTAAGCCTTGCATGCTTTACTAAAATAACGAGACCATAAGCCGTGCATGCTTTACTAAAATAACGAGACCATAAGCCTTGCCTGCTTTACTAAAATAACGAGACCATAAGCCTTGCATGCTTTACTAAAATAACGAGACCATAAGCCGTGCATGCTTTACTAAAATAACGAGACCATAAGCCTTGCTTGCTTTGACCTCTAACTAATCTAGACAATACTTCGCTGGATCATTTGTTCAATCATTGATTAATGCTCGTATCATTTTACATATATACATGTACATGAATACCAAATGTGATAATTAAAAATAAAAAGCAAATGGATCATTAGTTACGGCCCTTGCCGACACGACTGAACATTATTTTAGTATTTAATTCCTTTAGTCTTGGCATACAGGTATGGGGGATACAGGTATGGGGGATAAGGTATTGGGGATACAGATATGGGGGGATACTGGTATGGGGGCATACAGGTATGGTGGCATACAGGGATTCGGGATACAGGTATGGGGGACATACAGGTATGGGGGGGGCATACAGGTATGGGGGGCATAGTTATGTGGGCATACAGGTCTGGGGGCATACAGGTATGGGGGCATACAGGTATGGGGAGCATACAGGTATGGGGGATACAGGTATGGGGGATACAGGTATGGGGAGCATACAGGTATGTGGGATACAGGTATGGGGGATACAGGTATGGGGGATACAGGTATGGGGGATACAGGTATGGGGGGATATACAGGTATGGGGGATACAGGTATGGGGGCATACAGGTATGGGGGCATACAGGTATGGGGGATACAGGTATGGGGGGATACAGGTATGGGGGCATACAGGTAAAAATGGGGGCATACAGGTATGGGGGGATACAGGTATGGGGGCATACAGGTATGGTGGGATACAGGTATGGGGGCATACAGGTATGGGTGGGCATACAGGTATGGTGGGATACAGGTATGGTGGGATACAGGTATGGGGGCATACAGCTATGGGTGGGGCATACAGGTATGGGGGATACAGGTATGGGGGATACAGGTATGGGGACATACAGGTATGGGGGATACAGGTATGGGGACATACAGGTATGGGGGATACAGGTATGGGGGATACAGGTATGGGGACATACAGCTATGGGGGGGCATACAGGTATGGGGATACAGGTATGGGGACATACAGGTATGGGGACATACAGGTATGGGGATACAGGTATGGGGACATACAGGTATGGGGGATACAGGTATGGGGACATACAGGTATGGGGACATACAGGTATGGGGGATACAGGTATGGGGAGCATACAGGTATGGGGGATACAGGTATGGGGGCATACAGGTATGGGGACATACAGGTATGGGGGCATACAGGTATGGGGGCATACAGGTATGGGGAGCATACAGGTATGGGGGCATACAGGTATGGGGACATACAGGTATGGGGACATACAGGTATGGGGGCATACAGGTATGGGGGGGATACAGGTATGGGGACATACAGGTATGGGGGCATACATGTATGGGGGGATACAGGTATGGGGGCATACAGGTATGGGGGATACAGGTATGGGGGGATACAGGTATGGGGGCATACAGGTATGGGGGCATACAGGTATGGGGGCATACAGGTATGTGGAATACAACTTACATCTCTAGGCATGTCTCCCCATTTGTTCTTCAGCTGTTTATCTGTCCTTGGATGTGTAGCAAGGATCTCCACCACTGCGGTGTGACCAAACTTGCACGCCATATGTAGAGGAGATTCGCAACTCTACAATTTGTAATAAATGAAGTGTTTATCATATTTTGTTGATAAATGAATAGTTTATCATATTTTGTTGATAAATGAATAGTTTATCATATTTTGCTGATAAATGAATAGTTTATCATATTTTGTTGATAAATGAATAGTTTATCATATTTTGCTGATAAATGAAGAGTTTATCATATTTTGCTGATAAATGAAGAGTTTATCATATTTTGCTGATAAATGAATAGTTTATCATATTTTGCTGATATATGAAGAGTTTATCATATTTTGCTGATAAATGAAGAGTTTATCATATTTTGCTGATAAATGAAGAGCACTGTGCATTGTCATAACACAAGGTACACTTCCAGCAGGTAATAATGTATCAACTTGTGGTTGAGGAACTTACCCCTTTATCAGGCATATTCAAGTAGAGATCCACTAGAAAGTTAATACGGCTGTTTTGCGTCTCCTCTGTGTGTCTACTCTGGCAGTATAGGTTGTTAATAAACTGAGGGTCCTCGAGAACATCCAGGATCACCCGACATATTTCTGGCTTATTCTTCAAAGCAGCTACGTGCATCGCTGTATACCTGGGACCTTCCTGCAGTCAGAACATTCTATTTGTGTTTGCAGTTAGAGGCATGGCAACAGTTAAAGTCATACCTTGTATTGGGGTTATCGTGCACTAACACTCGGCATTACTCTGTGTTGGGTTTATATTGCACTAACACTTGGCATTATCCTGCGTTGGGTTTATATTGCACTAACACTCGGCATTACTCTGCGTTGGGTTTATATTGCACTAACACTCGGCATTACTCTGTGTTGGGTTTATATTGCACTAACACTCGGCATTACTCTGTGTTGGGTTTATATTGCACTAACACTCGGCATTACCCTGCGTTGGGGTTATCGTGCACTAACACTCGGCATTACCCTGCGTTGGGTTTATATTGCACTAACACTCGGCATTACCCTGTGTTGGGTTTATATTGCACTAACACTCGGCATTACCCTGCGTTGGGTTTATATTGCACTAACACTTGGCATTACCCTGTGTTGGGTTTATATTGCAGCAACACTCGGCATTACCCTGCGTTGGGTTTATATTGCACTAACACTCGGCATTACCCTGCGTTGGGTTTATATTGCACTAACACTCGGCATTACCCTGTGTTTTATATTGCACTAACACTTGGCATTACCCTGCGTTGGGTTTATATTGCACTAACACTCGGCATTACCCTGTGTTTATATTGCACTAACACTTGGCATTACCCTGCGTTGGGTTTATATTGCACTAACACTCGGCATTACCCTGTGTTTATATTGCACTAACACTTGGCATTACCCTGCGTTGGGTTTATATTGCACTAACACTCGGCATTACTCTGCGTTGGGTTTATATTGCACTAACACTCGGCATTACTCTGTGTTGGGTTTATATTGCACTAACACTCGGCATTACTCTGTGTTGGGTTTATATTGCACTAACACTCGGCATTACCCTGCGTTGGGTTTATATTGCACTAACACTTGGCATTACCCTGCGTTGGGTTTATATTGCACTAACACTTGGCATTACTCTGTGTTGGGTTTATATTGCACTAACACTCGGCATTACTCTGCGTTGGGTTTATATTGCACTAACACTCGGCATTACTCTGTGTTGGTTTTATATTGCACTAACACTCGGCATTACTCTGTGTTGGGTTTATATTGCACTAACACTCGGCATTACTCTGTGTTGGGTTTATATTGCACTAACACTCGGCATTACTCTGTGTTGGGTTTATATTGCACTAACACTCGGCATTACCCTGTGTTTATATTGCACTAACACTCGGCATTACCCTGGGTTTATATTGCAGCAACACTCGGCATTACCCTGTGTTTATATTGCACTAACACTCGGCATTACCCTGCGTTGGGTTTATATTGCACTAACACTTGGCATTACTCTGTGTTGGGTTTATATTGCAGCAACACTCGGCATTACCCTACGTTGGGTTTATATTGCAGTAACACTTGGCATTACTCTGTGATAAAATATCCATGGTACAGTAGGCCAGTATAAAATATCCATTATACAGTAGGCCAACATAAAATGTCCATTATACAGTAGGCCAGTATAAAATATCCATGATACAGTAGGCCAGTATAAGATATACATGATGCAGTAGGCCAGTATAAAATATCCATGGTACAGTAGGCCAGTATAAAATATTCATTATACAGTAGGCCAGCATAAAATATCCATGATACAGTAGGCCAGTATCAAATATCCATGGTACAGTAGGCCAGTATAAGATATCCATGATGCAGTAGGCCAGTATAAAATATACATGGTACAGTATAAAATATCCATTATACAGTAGGCCAGTATAAAATATCCATGGTACAGTATGAACTATCCATTATACAGTAGGCCAGTGTAAAATATCCATTATACAGTAGGCCAGTATAAAATAGCTAGTAGGCCAGAATGGCACCTACCTAATATGACCGATATGTAGGTTTCTCATAGCAATTACACAACCAAACTAGAAATGGCATGGGGTTGGGCCACATGTTGGCCGGTGTGATTGAGCCACATTACTGAACATTTCCTCTCTCTGTCTGAGTTTTTAAGAACATCATTGTTCAGAAGTATTAAAAGGGCTCAAAGCTTATACCTGATACATTGCTGGTGTATCACCATTGCTGACGAGGAAGCGCGGGTTGTTCCACACCTGTTCTTTAAACGCATCCACATCCCCTTTCTCTATCACTTTCCTCAGTTGTGCCAGGTCCTGCGGCCTCGGTGCTTTGTATGGAGTACTTTCTGTGGATGGTTGAACCTCCTTCACTGGTGCGCCCTAGCAAAATACATGCAATGTGGTTACGTCAGAGACTGTTTCTGCATAATCTATTTATGAGTATATATTGATCACTCCATTCTATGGGTGGAGAAATATAAATTCAATGGACATGTACAATTAATATACATAATGGTGTTTTATATGATAATAATTATGTTTTGTTTTAATTTATAAGGCAGGTACCTTATTTTTGAGTTTTAAATTGGCAATTATCTAAGTTACCTGTATTTGAACACTGATTGTTATAAATTGGTTTCTCGTGTCAAACAACAACGATAATTTGCATCTGATTATTTATGTTAGTTAGGCTTTGAATTATGGCAAGATGTTTTACATCAGTGTTCGTGATTGGCGTTAAATATTGATTGTATTAAGTTTATTATCCGGACGTCAGAGGGAGATTATATTATGCCTCGCTGTATTTCACCATGTGTATTTCGAGATTAAAAATTTAGTGACATACAGATTATCCATTAATTAGCAAGTATTCCCGCCAGAAAAAAGGCGAAATGAATGTTGCCCTGATATCTATTGTCGGCAGTCACGGAAAATAAAGCGACCACTTCGCCCGAATTGTACTCTAGCGCGAGCCCTGCATGTACCATATTTTTGAGTTATGGTGAAAGCAAATATCATGTAGCAATTAAAGAAATTATTTATTTTGGACTTTTTGGTCCCTTCTAATTTTTAGTTTCAAATCCATCTCATTTTACAATCATAATGTTCAGAACTTTTCAAACATTCAGTTTGTCATCCAACTATTACTTCAAAATGCTAAGCTTGACTACACAAGAGAACAGGAAATCACCTCTTTAGAAGGTCTACGTGGAGATTGAAATGCTGACTCGGCAGTAAGTCTTGAGAAGACTGTTGCATCTTGCTCTGTTTTGAACACCTTAAACCTGGATCCTTTGTACTTCTTCGCAGTTTTCAAGGCTAAATCTTTGTCTGAAAACACTAGCTGTTCTGCTGAAATGATAGATTAATACAATACAAAATACACTGGTACTGGTTATTTTTGATGTCAACATTAAATTTGCCAAATGTTCGTCAACTATTTAAACGTAGTAACATGTTATTTAAAGGGAAATAATTACACATACATGTAACACATTCTTCTTCTGATATATCATATAGTACTGACACCAATCTGGTGTATGCTCATTCTGGCAAGGTGGCGGTGCAATACAGTATATTTACATGTCGTTTGGAAGTGTATATGTATAGTGTGGCTAAACATTTCCAGTATTAGTCTATCTGAGAGTAACTGGCTGCACTTCCCTCTTGAAACTGCCGATGGTAGAGCAGCTTATGACTGTCTGAGGGAGGCTATTCCAACTGGTAGAGCAGCTTATGACTGTCTGAGGGAGGCTATTCCAAAGTCTGGTAGAGCAGCTTATGACTGTCTGAGGGAGGCTATTCCAAAGTCTGGTAGAGCAGCTTATGACTGTCTGAGGGAGGCTATTCCAACTGGTAGAGCAGCTTATGACTGTCTGAGGGAGGCTATTCCAAAGTCTGGTAGAGCAGCTTATGACTGTCTGAGGGAGGCTATTCCAAAGTCTGGTAGAGCAGCTTATGACTGTCTGAGGGAGGCTATTCCAAAGTCAGGGAAGAACGAGTTCTAATAGCAGAGTCCTGGCAAAATATTCTAATTATGACATTCCGTGGCATATAACAGATGTGATCGGGGTGAGATATGTGGTAGGGACCTCTAGCAGATTTGTATACATTGTACCAACTGTAGCAAGTTATTAATCTTGACTGATCACATCTAGCTGATGTCAACTGCCAGCATTGTGTCAGTATCATGCACAATATCCACAACCTTATTCACATAGTGATCACATCTAGCTGATGTCAACTGCCAGCATTGTGTCAGTATCATGCACAATATCCACAACCTTATTCACATAGTGGCGTCCAATGGTAGAGCGTCGGATTTGGAATCGAACGGTCCGGGTTCGATACTCAGTCAGGCCACGTATGTAGTGTCATTGAGCAAGGCACCTCACACACATTGCTTAGTACTGGTTAACTGCTATGGTCGGCTAAGCTTGCCCAGGAAAACATGTCTACGTCCCCGCAAGGGGTTTGACATTAATGGAACATACATACACTTACCAATGGCAGTGTCATTTATGTCTTGTTCAACATTTTCAGGCAGACAAACAGCGTAAAAAACATCAGAGCGGTTGGAGAAAGTTGTATCCCTCTTTTCAGCAATGGCTGTAACGCGATTTTCCTTCACTGGTTGTTGTTCATCGGCGCATTCTTCGACACTAACACCACCTTGTAGCCTGAATAATTCAATAGCAAGTCTGTTTTGAAACAAGGAAATGGCGCTTTGAGGAATTGGGCCAACTTTAATCCCATGTTCTACAAGTTTTGCACGTAATGTCTTCGTGTCGAACGTCTTCACCTCTTTCAAGATTTCATCCATACTATCAAAGCATCTAAGCTGTGTAAAAATAACTGAATGAATCGCGTTATTTTGGAAATTTTGGACACTGGAAAAATCCGCGAAAACTCAATACACGGCGCACTGTGAGAAAAACGAAATGTGTTTTTATAATAAATATTTGTGAAACTGTTTACGATTGGATACATTTGTCAATATTAACCAATCAACGTAAACGTTACATTTGGCGGGGGCAGGATTGATTTTGTGCAGACAGTTTACATATTTCTATACAAAATATGTGATTATAATATATAGAAGCAATGACAAGTTATGAAGAGTATGCAGACACATTTAGGAAATAATTTAGACAATTTTGATACAAATCAAGAACAAGATTTCTCATTTGTATGTGCGTGATTCTCATTTCAATTGCTGACACACCCCCTTAGGCCTTATCTGTACAGACTTACTCCAGTTACTGACGCAAACATCCGATCGAGGTAACAAGTCAAATCTTCTGTTAACCTGTCAGCAACTCGCTATCTGCATTGTAATGAGCAACACTTAATATACAAGTTGGTTGTATTAATGTCAAACCCCATGACATGTTTTTCTAGGCAGCCTTAACCTAAGCGGGTAACAAGTACTAAACAATGTGTGTGTTTTCTCATTTGTAAAATATGTCATTTCATTAGAATGGTGACGTAACGACACAATTCTAATGAAATTGCATGCTATATTTTACTGTTATTTTAGCGTGCTAAGAGTTAAAGTCATATTCCTGGTCAGAGAAAAAAAAACGAGTGTCTAAAAATAAAACATGCTAAGAGCCTAAGACATGATCACAATGGACGGTTTAGTTTAAGCTTTATTTTACAACGATTGCGAAGCAAGTTTTAACAACTTATATTAATCACTCTCATTGATGCGGATGAAAGCGTATATGTGGTCATCATTCATGTGGGAAGAAACCAGAGTACTCGGTGAAAACCCACCTGTCCGATCTGGCGACCACCATGCAGAAAATCGTGTTTCATTTATATGTTCAATATTCTGCTATAATTGATTCTTCAACCTATGCTAAGAACCAAGTCCGAATAAAAGTACACTTGTTAAAAACCTGTCTCTACTGACCACCATTCTGAACTCCCACAAAAGCATAATCAATGAATGTTTACCTGTTTTGAAAGGACACCTGTGAACAAAGACACTTTTTGATTTGTGGTCTTTATAGACAGATTTGACAGTATTAGTGCACATTTAAGAAAAATGGGAGTGGCATCAAAAAGAGGGGCCGAGCGGAATTGATTACCTGAACCTGAAGAGATTAGTCATTTTAGATTTTTGGAGGATAGTGCAATGATACAGACAGAGACCCTTCCAGGATATCCTCTGGTTCTTTTAGCACCGACATGAGACCTCAGTTTAAAGTCCCAACTGAAAGACTGTTAATTTTATTAGGGTCAGACGGGGGATCGAACATGCGATCCCTGGATTACCAGTCCAACGTGTTAACCACCGGACTACAGCTCCGTCTCAAACATAGTAGGACATGAAAATATAATATTATGTAATAGTTTGTCAAGCTATCTGTCCGACCGATTTACCTTTGTTATGGGGCTTCGGAAGAACACAGATATGAAAGGAACAATTTTGTAAGAGTGTTTGCCCATTTATGCATCATCGTGGAAGTCGTGATAGCACAGTGGATGCGCGTTCACTTCAGGTGCGAATGGTCCGGAGTTTGAGCCCTGCTGGAGCCGTTATGATTGTGCTAGGCAAGGCATTTAAATTCCACATTGCCTTTTCGTTCTCCCTCATGGCGATGGTTTCCATCAGGAATGAGGTCTCGAGAGTGATTAATATAAGTTATAAGTTGAAGGAACTTGTTTCGCAATCGAGCTAAAATAAATTTGTATAAACTATGCATCATCTAATTGGAAATGTGAGCAAATTACTGAAAAAGAGCGGAATTGGGAGCTGAGAATCCAGCAATTAATTGGTATAATTGTATCTATGCAGGCACAATGGATTATGAGAGGTTTGATTCAGATGTAACGGGTGCTGTCCCTGATGGTATCAACAGGCAAAACTCGGCTGAAATAACTCCATCTGAAACAGTGTCAACATCAGCCAGTGGACACATTGAAGATGTGCAGATACAAGTGGACGAGAAGCCTGGTGCTGCCACACTGAAGATCTATGACATCGAAAGTAAATCTGATTTAGAGTATGTGGAGGATCCCGGAAGTAAGGAAGTACCAAAACACGGAATAGAGTAAGATTTAAATCAGATAAATGACGATTATGATACATGTACCTATAATGGGAGATGATTTAAATTAGATAAATGACAATTATAATACATGTACCTATAATGGGAGATGATTTAAATTAGATAAATGACAATTATAATACATGTACCTATAATGGAAGTTGATTTAAATTAGATAAATGACAATTATAATACATGTACCTATAATGGAAGTTGATTTAAATTAGATAAATGACAATTATAATACATGTACCTATAATGGAAGTTGATTTAAATTAGATAAATGACAATTATAATACATGTACCTATAATGGAAGTTTGAGAAAATAGATATACATTGTGTTTCATTGATATTTAACATTTTCCTTATTTTATGTTTTTGGATTTATGAGTGTCATCAATTGACATAATTTAAATTTTTTTTAATTACAGTCAACATCTATTATATCAAAGTCGGTTATGTCGAATTCTCCAGTAGTCTCGATGTCAGATCAAAATCCCGTTTCAGACACTATCAATTAAATATAACTGGCTCCGTTTGTATACAATTTCGTTAAGTCAAACTTCGGTTATGTCGTGGTATTTTGTTCGGTTTGACGGAATTCGACATAACGGATGTAGACTGTAGTAACTTCCCAACTTAAGTGATGGAGGGAGACCAAATATATATCAAAGTATATATGAGTTATGAAGCCCCATATATCTAAATATATATCAGTGTATGGAGCCTGTATATCTAAATATATATCAGTGTATGGAGCCCGTATATACAAATATATGTCAGTGTATGGAGCCTGTATATACAAATATATGTCAGTGTATGGAGCCCGTATATACAAATATATGTCAGTGTATGGAGCCCGTATATACAAATATATGTCAGTGTATGGAGCCCGTATATACAAATATATGTCAGTGTATGGAGCCCGTATATACAAATATATGTCAGTGTATGGAGCCCGTATATCTAAATATATATCAGTGTATGGAGCCTGTATATACAAATATATGTCAGTGTATGGAGCCCGTATATACAAATATATGTCAGTGTATGGAGCCCGTATATCTAAATATAATCAGTGTATGGAGCCTGTATATACAAATATATGTCAGTGTATGGAGCCCGTATATACAAATATATATCAGTGTATGGAGCCCGTATATCTAAATATATATCAGTGTATGGAGCCCATATATACAAATATATATCAGTGTATGGAGCCCGTATATACAAATATATGTCAGTATATGGAGCCTGTATATACAAATATATATCAGTGTATGGAGCCCGTATATACATATATATGTCAGTGTATGGAGCCCGTATATCTAATATATATCAGTGTATGGAGCCCGTATATCTAAATATATATCAGTGTATGGAGCCCGTATATACAAATATATGTCAGTGTATGGAGCCCGTATATACAAATATATATCAGTGTATGGAGCCCGTATATACAAATATATATCAGTGTATGGAGCCCATATATCTAAATATATATCAGTGTATGGAGCCCGTATATACAAATATATGTCAGTGTATGGAGCCCGTATATACAAATATATCTCAGTGTATGGAACCCGTATATACAGATATATATCAGTGTATGGAGCCCGTATATACAAATATATGTCAGTGTATGGAGCCCGTATATACAAATATATGTCAGTGTATGGAGCCCGTATATACAAATATATATCAGTGTATGGAGCCCGTATATACAAATATATATCAGTGTATGGAGCCCGTATATACAAATATATGTCAGTGTATGGAGCCCGTATATCTAAATATATGTCAGTGTATGGAGCCTGTATATACAAATATATGTCAGTGTATGGAGCCTGTATATACAAATATATATCAGTGTATGGAGCCCGTATATACAAATATATGTCATTGTATGGAGCCCGTATATACATATATGTCAGTGTATGGAGCCCGTATATCTAAATATATGTCAGTGTATGGAGCCCGTATATACATATATATCAGTGTATGGAGCCCGTATATCTAAATATATGTCGTGTATGGAGCCCGTATATACAAATATATGTCGGTGTATGGAGCCCGTATATACAAATAAATATTTATGGTTGTTAATGACTTGAAATTGAATTGTTTGTATAAAATACTAATTTAGGAAATAAATACAGTGTTTTTGTAAAGATGTGTCATTAATGGGAGGTTCTAGAGTATAATGTTGACTGTCTCACCCCACACCCCCCATCTATTTCAGATACATTCGGTGGTTAGTACAAAGTGTTGTTGAGCATATTTCGTTCCGGATTGTGACAGTGCTACTTATTTTATTGGACTTCACGCTCGTAATTATCGATCTTGCTAACGTGGATTGCAATGCCAACAACCTGCTAGAGATCGTCTCCCACATCATCATATCTTACTTCGTTGTCGAAATATTTCTCAGAATTTTCTATATGCAGTAAGTATAGAAATTGAGAGGTAGAGTTTTAAAATTATAAATAAGATGGGAAGGCTGTTTCATTAGCATAATGGTTAGCATGCTCGCTTCTCTCCAATGCAACCCGGTTGCGATCCTCAGACCGAGAGAAGTATGCAAGTTGGTACTGGTGTAATCAGATCGGATAGGTGGTTTTTCTCCGGTTTCCTCCCGCATGAACGACTACTTATGCACTTTCAGCGGCGCGCCAACGAGCGCAATTAATATAAGTTGATAAAGCAATCAGCGTCTATATACTAAATAAGTATGTGATAAATTCATAAATGTGTTTTCGTTATATATTCATACCGTCTCCATGGTCTAGTGGTTAAGGTGTCCGCCTACGGAGCGGGAGGTCGAAAGTTCAAATCTCAGCCAGCTAGTTAAATAATGGTAACCGATTGCCTACCAGCCTGGCGCCTGGCATACTAACATAGGATTCGGGAAGTACTGATGTTTATAAAAAGAGGTGTCTCATAAGTCAGAAATGACTGACCCTTTAAATGGGGGTTGACACTATAATAAATAAAAACACTTTACTTTACTTAATTTTAACACTTCTCATATTATGGCTCTTGTAAAACTATCCAGATGAAGTGTATCAAGTGACAGGTCTCGCACTCGCAACCTCTCTGGTTACAAAGTGGACACCATGCCCATTACACCACCATGCAGACTGTATCAGTGTCTTAGTAGATGTTTTTATTCCTTGTTTCAGACGTAGGTTTTTCTACAACTGGATCGATATCGTAGATATGATTGTAGTTCTTGCATCGTTTGTGTTTGATATGGTGTTCATATTTATCTCCAACAAGAAACAGTGCGAGTCTTCCGAGGGATCTGACTATGCCAAGTAAGTATGAATTGAACAACCTGACTATGCCAAGTAAGTATGAATTGAACAACCTGACTATGCCAAGTAAGTATGAATTGAACAACCTGACTATGCCAAGTAAGTATGAATTGAACAACCTGACTATGCCAAGTAAGTATGAATTGAACAACCTGACTATGCCAAGTAAGTATGAATTGAACAACCTGACTATGCCAAGTAAGTATGAATTGAACAACCTGACTATGCCAAGTAAGTATGAATTGAACAACCTGACTATGCCAAGTAAGTATGAATTGAACAACCTGACTATGCCAAGTAAGTATGAATTGAACAACCTGACTATGCCAAGTAAGTATGAATTGAACAACCTGACTATGCCAAGTAAGTATGAATTGAACAACCTGACTATGCCAAGTAAGTATGAATTGAACAACCTGACTATGCCAAGTAAGTATGAATTGAACAACCTGACTATGCCAAGTAAGTATGAATTTAACAACCTGTCTATGCCAGGTAAGTATGAATTGAACAACCTGTCCCCGATTTCCGGACCTAGAGACTCGCGGTATGAAAGTAAAAACATGTACATTAGTTGTTTTTTTCCGTATGTAATTGTTTATTTAGCATCACCCTCGCAACTTTGGAGCTGATGCCTGATCAGGCCTCCATAAATGTTATTACCATAGTCAAATCTCTCTAAACCTGAACCCATCCTTAATCCTTAACCCTTAAAATGTTAAATCAATTGGAAAGAATGGGCAAACATCATAGTCAGCTCTGGTGTTACATCAGGATCTATGTTGTTTCTATTCAAGCAACCCGGGTTCGATCCTCGGACTGGGAAGTATGTGCGATGGTACGGTGGTCACCAGATCGGACAGGTGGGTATTCTCCGGGTTCTCTGGTTTCCTCCCACATAAATTACCACATATACGCGTTCACCCTCTCCAACAATAGTATTTAATATAAGGTGTTAAAGCTTGATTCGCAATTTGTTTATTTAGTTTAGAAGTGTGTGGTACAGATGTACTATTGTAGATGGTCGGGTGATAATGTTGAAGGGTTATAAGTGTGTGGTACAGATGTACTATTGTAGATGGTCAGGTGATAATGTTGAAGGGTTATAAGTGTGTGGTACAGATGTACTATTGTTGATGGTCGGGTGATAATGTTGAAGCGTTTTTTCAGGTTGATGGTGATCGGTCGAGTATTTAGAATCGTGAGAATTATCAGGATTATCTACTTCATGTATATACAGAGACGCCATGTTTCCACGGCAACCAGACGGGTTGTCTCTCAGAACAAGAGGCGCTACCAAAGAGACAGTTTTGACCTTGATCTTTGCTATATCACAGGTATATCATTGAACATTGTTGAAATTATTTTACACTGAAGCACGTTTTATGCCTGCTGCCCAACACAGCGGGAGTGTGTTTTACTTTTATTTATCATCGCTACCGGTTTCCCATATGAGCGACGCCTCCTGAAGAGATTAGTCATTTTAGATTTTTGTAGGATAGTGCAATGATACAGACAGAGACCCATTCCAGAGTATCCTCTGGTTCTTTTACGTGCATGGTGTAAAGCACCGACACAAACATATCTTAATGCACAGCAAATATGCATCACTTATACGCACACACATCAATGTACAACAACTTTACATTTCTTATACCGATAACTTAGATCAATATTAATCTTGTTGATGTTTTTCTTTTAAAAGAGAAAAGATGCTTTATTAGAGATCTACCATATAACGTATGATACCTTGCTGTAACTAACACAGCAGCTTTCGAAAGACCTTGTGATACGTTCAAAATATATAGAGTAAACACGTAAAACAATTAATCGGAATCAATGAATTTAGTGTCAGGTCTATGATAATATCTCAACCTGTTTAGATTGTTTAGATATACCATTGTTTGTTACAGAGAGAGTGATATACCATTGTTTGTTACAGAGAGAGTGATATACCATTGTTTGTTACAGAGAGAGTGATATACCATTGTTTGTTACAGAGAGAGTGATATACCATTGTTTGTTACAGAGAGAGTGATATACCATTGTTTGTTACAGAGAGCGTGATATACCATTGTTTGTTACAGAGAGAGTGATAGCCATGTCGTTTCCTTCAAAAGGACTTATGGCTGTATACAGAAACCCTGTACATGTACGTATTGTCATACTTTTTTATTGCAGTTATTTCAGGAGTAGATTATACAATGTTATTTAGCTTGAATGTGAAACAAGTAATTGCAACAATAGCTAAGTTGCTCTCGAGTCCTATTTCCTGATAATAAATCGACATGAGGGAGAGAGAAGAGGTAATGTTGATTTACTAAGGACAACACCACCATGGGTAATGTTGATTTAAATGTATTGTCTAAGGACACCACAACCATGAGGGAGAGAGAAGGGGTAATGTTGATTTAAATGTATTGTCTAAGGACACCACAACCATGAGGGAGAGAGAAGGGGTAATGTTGATTTAAATGTATTGTCTAAGGACACCACAACCATGAGGGAGAGAGAAGGGGTAATGTTGATTTAAATGTATTGTCTAAGGACACCACAACCATGAGGGAGAGAGAAGGGGTAATGTTGATTTAAATGTATTGTCTAAGGACACCACAACCATGAGGGAGAGAGAAGGGGTAATGTTGATTTAAATGTATTGTCTAAGGACACCACAACCATGAGGGAGAGAGAAGGGGTAATGTTGATTTAAATGTATTGTCTAAGGACACCACAACCATGAGGGAGAGAGAAGGGGTAATGTTGATTTAAATGTATTGTCTAAGGACACCACCACCATGATGGAGAGAGAAGGGGTAATGTTGATTTAAATGTCTTGTCTAAGGACACCACCACCATGGGGGAGAGAGAAGAGGTAATGTTGATTTATGTTTGTCTAAGGACACCACCACCATGAGGGAGAGAGAAGGGGTAATGTTGATTTAAATGTATTGTCTAAGGACACCACAACCATGAGGGAGAGAGAAGGGGTAATGTTGATTTAAATGTATTGTCTAAGGACACCACCACCATGAGGGAGAGAGAAGGGGTAATGTTGATTTAAATGTCTTGTCTAAGGACACCACCACCATGAGGGAGAGAGAAGGGGTAATGTTGATTTAAATGTATTGTCTAAGGACACCACCACCATGAGGGAGAGAGAAGGGGTAATGTTGATTTAAATGTCTTGTCTAAGTACAACCCACAACCATGAGGGAGAGAGAAGGGGTAATGTTGATTTAAATGTCTTGTCTAAGTACAAGTACACCACCACCATGGGGGAGAGAGAAGAGGTAATGTTGATTTAAATGTATTGTCTAAGTACAACACCACCATGAGGGGTTACTAGTTACTAAACTACCCACTCATGGGGTCTGTCCACCTTGAGAGGTTACTAGTTCCTAAACTCCCCACTCATGGGGTCTGTCCACCTTGAGAGGTTACTAGTTCCTAAACTCCCCACTCATGGGGTCTGTCCACCTTGAGAGGTTACTAGTTCCTAAACTCCCCACTCATGTGGTCTGTCCACCTTGAGGGGTTACTAGTTCCTACACTACCCACTCATGTGGTCTGTCCACCTTGAGAGGTTACTAGTTCCTAAACTCCCCACTCATGGGGTCTGTCCACCTTTAGAGGTTACTAGTTACTAAACTACCCACTCATGAGGTCTGTCCACCTTGAGGGGTTACTAGTTCCTACACTACCCACTCATGGGGTCTGTCCACCTTGAGAGGTTACTAGTTCCTACACTACTCACTCATGGGGTCTGTCCACCTTGAGAGGTTACTAGTTCCTACGCTACCCACTCATGGGGTCTGTCCACCTTGAGAGGTTACTAGTTCCTTTGAAATGAGGTACAATTTAACCAAAATACAAAAAATCCATCTCTAGTTTTATTAGTATATTCATGATAAGTGACTCAGATCCTTCTGAGCCCCATTTGTTTAGCTGAGTGATACAGTCCCACCTCCCCAAACGTCATCTCCCATGAGCGACACCCTCTTTATAACGTCACCTTTATTCCCACCCGTTGTGTTTTAATACAATTTCACCTCTCATGAACAGCACCTCTCAACAACACACAACAATAGTCAATTTCTCACCCAGCGATGTAGAAAATCTCCCAAGAACAGACAAAAATATTGCTGAAAAAAGAAACAGTCTGTACATGTATGTGTCATCAGATGCAATTAATCGCCAATTATTCCTTTCAATTTTCAATAAACAGTAATTATCTTATTCTGGGACCATATCTGGGGACCAATAATCTACAGGCTGGACCATAAGTGTGAAAATAATCATTGTTTATGAGTATTCTTTCAATAAACAGTTTGACTTGATTGGCAGGTTGTCTTATCGCATATATCTTTTGATCAATAGAGTTAAAATGAGTTAAGTATTTTTCATTTTCCCGGGTTTAGCTTTATTACAATGCAATGTTTTTATCACATACCGTAATAAGATACCGGTAATTTAGCATCAGTTTTCGGACATGCCTCATCCGATACTTACCAAATATCTGAAATTAAATCGAAACATATGATCCCAAAAATCAAATGATCGTTTCCGAGCACTCTTATACTCGTTCGGAACTGTGTCCGAGTGCTTGAGTATCAAAATTGCTACTCGTTGCCATCCGTAATTTTTATATAATTGAAATGCGTAATTTATCAGACTTTTTGACTTTGATGTATTGAAAACATTAATGTACACAATTGTCATAAATTTGCATAATCTGGCAATTTTAACACATTGCGTCCTCAGATATTCAATGTTAGTTCAATCTATCGTATAATGAAAGTAGTACCCCCATTCTGTGTACTCTATATTCAAATTGGTATGAGCAATCATAACTGACAAAACTGACAATTCCCGCATTTCCAAACTTCAAAAAGTTGAACCTCTCTAGAACAACAACCTCTCTACAACAACCAATCTTGGGTGTATCCGGATGCTGTTTGCTCTGGAGAGGTTTGACTGTATTTACAAATGTTTAGGCAATGACTATGCTATGAATTATTGTTTGTTTCTGGTTACAGGAAGTTGCAAGATTTTTTGATGCGAAGCACAAGGACCATTATAGACTGTACAATCTTTGCAGTAGGTTGCTCTCTGTTCTCCATCTTTCTTTTTTTTCATTTTGAGGCCCCTAGCGGGTAACCCCTTTTATTTCCAGTTATAGACATATAATGTACAACATACATATAAGTGATATGGCTATATATATACAATTGACATGAATAGTTATACATTCACATACTTGATGCAAGGTCATTTCTTTTACAGTATTATTACTGTTCTCGATCTTACCAGTAAATACTAGACAATGTTATATCATACGTGTTGTATAGATATGACAAGCACAATGAGAGACATCGGTCAGTTACTGCCCCTGAATACTCCATAAAAGTAGATAGGTCCTAGTATGTGTTTTCCTCCGTTTTTATCGTTGTTTCCTTTGCACAACATGCTAGCAATTTTATTCCATTATCGCTTCTTGTGATTATTAAATTACTATATCTCGACAGATCTCATACAGTATATGCAATGGGTACTTATTTATCAGTTAATTAACACGATTTTAATAAAATCACATTTGTCATACTGCAACATCTGGATAGTGAACAACAGTAAAAACAAAGGATTCCAACTAAAAGGACCTATTTACATTTTGGAATAAATCAGACTTCATCTGCCAAGGGAGGTAATAAAAAATTAGAGATGTCTCTCATTGATCAAATAAATCATGAAACTGACTACCGGTATTCTTTTAAACAAACAACTTTCAGCTATTTATTTTCAGAATAATGTATTGTACACCAAAATGAATCAATTATTTTCTAACTGCCAAACTATAAACATGTCTCCGCATCCTTCTAAGCAGTTTAGAGTTGAATTTATGAGAAATCTACCCATCAATGAAAATCCTTCTAAACCAAAAAACCTTCTAAGCCGATCTTTACATCTGGTCCGGTGACCGGTTACACTGTACAGTCAAACCTGTGTTAGTGGTCACCTGTATTAAGTAGCCAACCTGTATTAACCAGCCAGTTTCCAGATTCCCAATATGTTGTTTTTACTATCCATTTGACCTCTATTATGCAGCCACCTGCATTAAGCAGCCATTTTCTGTGATTCCCTTTGCTGGTTGCTTATGACAGGTTTGACTGTATATACTTATAATTATGGTGCATGTATTTTAAACATTTTCAGGTGAGAGAGATTATGATGAAACGTTGTTTCATAATCAAGTGGAACGGCTATTTATAGATGACCATAATGTACCAACTGTTCAGTAAGTGATGGGGATATTTATAAATGGGGGACCATAATGTACCAACTGTTCAGTAAGTGATGAGGTTATTTATAAATGTGGGACCACAATGTACCAACTGTTCAGTAAGTGATAGGGGTATTTATAAATGGTGGACCATAATGTACCAACTGTTCAGTAAGTGATGGGGATATTTATAAATGGGGGACCATAATGGACCAACTGTTCAGTAAGTGATGGGGATATTTATAAATGGGGGACCACAATGTACCAACTGTTCAGTAAGTGATGGGGATATTTATAAATGGGGGACCATAATGTACCAACTGTTCAGTAAGTGATGGGGGTATTTATAAATGGGGGACCACAATGTACCAACTGTTCAGTAAGTGATGGGGATATTTATAAATGCTGGACCATAATGTACCAACTGTTCAGTAAGTGATGGGGATATTTATAAATGGGGGACCATAATGTACCAACTGTTCAGTAAGTGATGGGGATATTTATAAATAGGGGACCATAATGTACCAACTGTTCAGTAAGTGATAGGGGTATTTATAAATGGTGGACCATAATGTACCAACTGTTCAGTAAGTGATGGGGATATTTATAAATGGGGGACCATAATGTACCAACTGTTCAGTAAGTGATGGGGATATTTATAATTGGGGGACCATAATGTACCAACTGTTCAGTAAGTGATGGGGATATTTATAATTGGGGGACCATAATGTACCAACTGTTCAGTAAGTGATGGGGATATTTATAATTGGGGGACCATAATGTACCAACTGTTCAGTAAGTGGGAGGATATTTATAATTGGGGGACCATAATGTACCAACTGTTCAGTAAGTGATGACACTATTTATAAATGGGGACCATAATGTACCAACTGTTCAGTAAGTGATGACACTATTTATAAATGGTGGACCATAAAGTACCAACTGTTCAGTAAGTGATGGGGATATTTATAAATGGGGGACCATAAAGTACCAACTGTTCAGTAAGTGAGGAGGATATTTATAAATGGGGGACCAACAACTAATAACTTTTGGAACAGAACAGAACAAATTTATTAAGGACTTTTGCACAGTCATACAATATATGCACAGTCATACAATATATGCACAGTCATACAATATATGCACAGTCATACAATATATGCACAGTCATACAATATATGCACAGTCATACAATATATGCACAGTCATACAATATATGCACAGTCATACAATATATGCACAGTCATACAATATATGCACAGTCATACAATATATGCACAGTCATACAATATATGCACAGTCATACAATATATGCACAGTCATACAATATATGCACAGTCATACAATATATGCACAGTCATACAATATATGCACAGTCATACAATATATGCACAGTCATACAATATATGCACAGTCATACAATATATGCACAGTCATACAATATATGCACAGCATCGTCATACAATATATGCACAGCATCGTCATACAATATATGCACAGCATCGTCATACAATATATGCACAGCATCGTCATACAATATATGCACAGCATCGTCATACAATATATGCACAGCATCGTCATACAATATATGCACAGCATCGTCATACAATATATGCACAGCATCGTCATACAATATATGCACAGCATCGTCATACAATATATGCACAGCATCGTCATACAATATATGCACAGCATCGTCATACAATATATGCACAGCATCGTCATACAATATATGCACAGCTGTCAGCCATCTGAGTTCAAGGTCTTGTTTAAATTCAGAATTTAGATTAGATCAATTTTATCTGGAATTGGCAAGAATTCAAACCAGTGTAGCATAGGTTCTATGTAACAACAACATCAATTATATACATTATCTACTAATAACATCTAGCTAGCTCTAGTTAGTGCCCCTGACCTTCGTTTATAAGGAATGTTAATGACGTGATAATAACGTTTATGTGTTTGACATTTATTCATAATATGGTTCCCATAGTACATGTATATGTAGATCACTGCATTCTCACATAAACATTCATGTAAATTAATTACAATATCATGTTTATAGCGACACAACATCGATGAAAACGCAAATTTCTACAGAATGTATTTTCCTATTATAAGGTATAATTGTATTCCGAATATTTGCCTCACAAGCCGAGTATTTCAACTAATAAACAAGCGTCGTATACGACGTTTGTTAACATAACAAAATAATGTAAATATGGTCGACATTCATGCGTAATACAATGTGCGTATCTTGAATAGCACGATTTATGATACAGATTTACCGTTATATCTCACCCTTTGTGCATGTGCATATTTATTTTTTAGACTAATACGATTTAAAATATCTCTAAGCGACAGTAGCAAACGCTTGGTATAGACTCCAATAGTAAACAAGCATCAATTCAGGAGAGTAGCTGACCGTTATATTAAATCCTACTTTCATTTTTGAGAGTTTGTATACCACAACAACACTCTGTGTAGAAAGTTAGTGTTTGAATTATTTCTGAAGAATTGACCTTTCTGCCGATTTTGATTGACAGCTGGCGTTAGCCAATCGCATCGCACCATTTGCGCACACCCCCGGCAATGGCTTATCGGCGCCATCTTGTTAGACAAACAATGCATATTAGACAAACTAGTAACGAGTAGACAAATTTGAAAAGGCGTGAATTTGATCGTAAATACGGGCTTAAAATTGTTTTAATGATGTTGAAAATGTGTAGCTTTGGTGTGTGGGTTAGTTATAGTACAATATTAGTCGACATCCTGGTGATCGACGTTAAATTCAACCCATTTCAAAATCCTTGGACAAATCTAAAAGTGATATATGAACCACAAAATACCAGACAGCTGCTTTAAAAACAATGCATCTATAAAAACACCGACTGACCCCATATAGTCATTCTTTTCTAGCAAACACAGCAATCAAATTTAAGCGAGCCACACTGTTTATTGGGAGTATTCAACAACTAATCGACTACTGGTACATCACAGAGACCGCCGACTGTATAATATCCCGGATTATCAAGATCAAAATTGCACATCGGAATTTAGCACTGATTGTGCTAATTGGTCAATTATAAAATGTGTGCACATAATTATAGCATTGATTACTACACCGAATCATTGTTGTATCGTTCTGTCAGACAAACGAGTTATTTAGTAACGTTTTAATCAAATCTGATAACGAGTGATCGTGATCTGAAATTATGTTTTGAAAAATAATTACAAATTAATTAATGCTGTCTGTCATTGACAATGGTGAAAAGATGTAGTTACGGTCTGTGTGATAGTAGATATCCAGATCGATTGATAGGTGACGTTAAATTCGTGCCATTTCCAAAACCTAAGAAAAATCTTGAAACATGTCTATGGTGAATTAAGCGACCAGCTGAATACATCCAAAATTAATGCAAACAGATATATTTGCACAAAAGTATGTTGAAATTAATTTATTTATGCATAATAAAATATTTCGAAAAAACAAGAGATATGTGAGTATAATGGTGATTAAAATTATACATGTGGTTCATACATATTGTCGTGGATGGTGGACTAGGGATCAGATAGTAGTAATAGTACCCATGCATGTGCAGAGCTGTGGGATTCCCATATTAGCTCAGAGAATGTACTGGTGTTCAGTTTTTGGGCCTAATGTTCGAGTCTTCTAGGAGGCATAGGGTCGAGTCTCTCAAGACGGTGGCATATTTCATTTCTTTTGATGTCAAAGTTGACACGATATGATTGTTCACTCTTCCGTTGACTGCGAAAGCATTTTCCACGAACACTTAACACGTACGTCCTCACCCGTTAAATATATCTGTACTTTAGAGAAATAACCATCACTTGAAAAACTTAAACCATTGCTGTCTTGCTTTCAACGAGATATTCTTATCTGGGTGAAATAAAACCGAGAAATTCGACGGAATTTATCTTGATTAACTCGATGCAGGATTGCGTTAGACGCCATTTTGTTAGATAGCTTGTCTCGCGTGGTTACAGCGAACATCGGTAACTATGGGGGGCGTGCCTAAGTAGCGTTTGCAGAAAGGTCAATTTATAGTAGCAATGCTATTTATACATAATAAAGCATTTTTGGGGACTTTTTGCAATGTAATGTC
The DNA here is from genome assembly GCA_014843695.1 of Archivesica marissinica. Taxonomy (NCBI): domain Eukaryota; kingdom Metazoa; phylum Mollusca; class Bivalvia; order Venerida; family Vesicomyidae; genus Archivesica; species Archivesica marissinica. Next base: position 98,859,803 of record CM026391.1, on the reverse strand, counting down.
GCTTTAACAAGATCATATGTTATGCCAGTGACTTAAATATGTACTTGGATTATTTAGTTATTATTAAAACATACATCAAGTGCAAACATGCAATGCCTGTCTGTAGAGGAAATACTTGTCAAATGCCTGATAGTGATGGGGGAACATATTTCCGTTGCCTCGGTTACAGGCTGTATACACGTTGTATGAGGAGGTGATGATGGCAGTATTACAGATAGTGTCTGTTGTCCAGTGGCCAAGTGGTTGAGGTCGTTAAACTTCAAATCACCTGCCCCTCACCGCTGTAGGTTCGAATCTCACTGAGGGTGTCGAATTACTTCATGTGAGGAAGCTATCCAGCTGGCCTACGGTAGGTCGGTGGTTCTACCAGGGTGTACATCCGTGCCTGCAATACTGCTCGGAGTGGCATCCGAGGTCTTGCTCCACAATAATAGGCGGGGAGTTGCCATATAACCTAAGCTGTTGGTGCAACATTAAGCCTCAAAACAAACAAGCAAGCAAACAAACAAACAAACAAACAAACAAACAAACAAACAATGTCCAGCATGTTGTGAAGCATAGGATTTGATATAGTGGTTTTGGTTTCAATACTGCGTCATTCCTTAGCAAACACTAACCTGGCTTCAATGTTGCTGAACTCTGGTACTGGTTACCGGCTTAGATCAGCTAAGCTTGAACAGAAAATTACATATAACCTAAGATCCCTTTAGATCAGCTAAGCTTGAACAGAAAATTACATATAACCTAAGATCCCTTTAGATCAGCTAAACTTGAACAGATAAATTACATATAACCTAAGATCCCTTTAGATCAGCTAAGCTTGAACAGATAAATTACATATAACCTAAGATCCCTTTAGATCAGCTAAGCTTGAACAGATAAATTACATATAACCTAAGATCCCTTTAGATCAGCTAAGCTTGAACAGATAAATTACATATAACCTAAGATCCCTTTAGATCAGCTAAGCTTGAACAGATAAATTACATATAACCTAAGATCCCTTTAGATCAGCTAAGCTTGAACAGATAAATTACATATAACCTAAGATCCCTTTAGATCAGCTAAGCTTGAACAGATAAATTACATATAACCTAAGATCCCTTTAGATCAGCTAAGCTTGAACAGATAAATTACATATAACCTAAGATCCCTTTAGATCAGCTAAGCTTGAACAGAAAAATTACATATACCCTTAGATCCCTGCAATGGTATTGAAATTCTGTAGAAAATATAACGATATAGCCATGTTTGGGAATTGGTGTTGAGATGAAGCATTCTGTTTAGTGCGACCGCAGATTTCCTCATCTGTGTCTTACAGGGACATGGTATGGTTCTGTAAGAATGCAAGAGATTTTATGGCGGAGGACAAGCGTAATGTGATAGCGATACATTGTAAGGGCGGAAAGGGCCGGACTGGTGCAATCATTTGTGTGTGGCTAGTGGAGTGTGGCATATTTGACGACGCTAAGGTGATTACATTCTGTTATTATACTTCACCAATATTTCTAGGAATACCATTGGTCAATTTGCTACCACGTGTAATAAACATTCCGCAATATGTCCCTCAACGGAACTGAGCTGGCAATATTGCCGTGGGATAGTTTATACATATTTTTTTAGCTCGATTGCGAAACAAGTTATTACAACTTATATTAATCACTCTCGAGACCTCATTCATGATGGAATCCATCGCCATGAGGGAGAGAGAAGATGCAACATGGAATTTGAATGCCTTGCCTAAGGGCACAATTGTAACGGCTCCAGCGGGGCTCGAACTCCGGACCTTTCGCACCTGAAACGAACGCGCATCCATTGTGCTATCAGGACTTTCACCACGACTGCCGTGGGATATACGTACATCTCACTATCTGACAAACCGAATGTTGAGCTTACGCGCAATGAATCTGTACAAGTTTCATAGATATTGAAATGAATATGTCCGCTTTATTTAAGGAATGCTTGCAAATTAATGACTTTACAATGTCGTCGAATCGTACTCGATCTGTTTTGTACCGATTTTGTGCTTAATAAAATTCAACGCAGATCAGCTATGATTTGTTTGTATAATCATCATTTTCTTCTATTGGTATTTCAAGTCTGATCTAGACGCCGTACCATCTCATATACTCCCCAGTCCGGGTTGCATTGGTGAGAAGTGACAGACAAATATATAATAAATATATATAACCGTCTCCGTGGCCCATTGGTTAAGGCGTCTGCCTACGGAGCGGGAGGTCGAAGGTTCGAATCTCGTCAGGGGTTTGTTCTGATATGGCCGGTTGGTGAACCACCAGCTAGTTAAATAATGGTTACCGATTGCCTACCAACCTGGCGTCTGGCATAAAAGCATAGGATTCGGGAAGTACTGATGTTCATAAAAAAGAGGTATCTCATAAGTCAGAAATGGCTGGCCCTTTAAATAGAGGTGACACTATAATAAAGAAACACTTTACCTTACTTTACTTTTATATTAGTTACAAATATTTGAAGTATTTGAATTGGAAGGGCCATTTTGTCATGTTGCCCATTCTATGTTGTTATATTTACAGGAGTCACTTGATTATTTTGGAGACAGACGGACTGACCTGTCTGTAGGGAACAAGTTCCAGGGTGTGGAGACTCCTAGCCAGGTCTGCTTTCATTTCAAAGATCTTGTAAAACATTGTTGTCTGATGCATGTTTTCATCTCCAGTAAAATATCTTTTTCAGTGAGTTAAATATTTACATGTACAGTCATTTTTGATATTTTAATGTCATTTTATTTTGGTCACATAGGTCTGTGTAAATTATATTAATTATGAAATATGTAATACATGTATACCGTAATAGGAAATATATATTTATTTACTATATTTCGCACACCTACTGGCCAGGACTATGTGTTTCCTTCATATGCACTGGTGTGGGTATTCCACTCGAGTGGTCAGAATATGTGGTCTGAAACCAGGCTCTCACTGGTGTGGGTATTCCACTCGAGTGGTCAGAATATGTGGTCTGAAACCAGGCTCTCACTGGTGTGGGTATTCCACTCGAGTGGTCAGAATATGTGGTCTGAAACCAGGCACTCACTGGTGTGGGTATTCCACTCGAGTGGTCAGAATATGTGGTCTGAAACCAGGCACTCACTGGTGTGGGACAAGGATATTCCACTCGAGTGGTCAGAATATGTGGTCTGAAACCAGGCACTCACTGGTGTGGGTATTCCACTCGAGTGGTCAGAATATGTGGTCTGAAACCAGGCACTCACTGGTGTGGGACAAGGATATTCCACTCAAGTGGTCAGAATATGTGGTCTGAAACCAGGCTCTCACTGGTGTGGGACAAGGATATTCCACTCAAGTGGTCAGAATATGTGGTCTGAAACCAGGCACTCACTGGTGTGGGACAAGGATATTCCACTCAAGTGGTCAGAATATGTCGTCTGCAAAACGAGGCTCTGCATATGAAGGATACTGTCTTGTAATAAAACCTGTTTCTACTACCAGAGTCGTTTTGTTGGCTACTATGAGAAAACGAAGAAGTTGTACAATGGTGAACTGCCTCCAAGGAAAGAGTTGAAAATTACCTCCTTTAAAATAGAGAGCATAGCAGGTAAACTACCCACTTACTGTTATAAATATTGTTCATTTAATCAAAGGTAGTATATGTTTTCACTGTCCAGTTGCGCTTGATGTATATTTTCCGTCCGTCTGGGTGAATATTTGTAGGAATGGATGGGCATACCAACAATCAAGGTTTATGAGCTCAAACGTTTGTCGATGGTGCACTCTGATGCATTTTAGTACGATTTAGACCTTTAAATGCCAAATTGAGTCTAGAATTGCTATACACAGAGATGAAATGTTACATTGACCACACAAAATATGATTGCATCGTGAGACATGTGATTGCTGATCTCCCTGTAGATACAATACCATACAGCCATGCTAATGTGATTGCTGATCTCCCTGTAGATACGATACCATACAGCCATGCTAATGTGATTGCTGATCTCCCTGTAGATACGATACCATACAGCCATGCTAATGCCCACTCCACTTTTTATTGCATTTTTGGATTTTTCATTTTCTGTGACAATCTGCAAGCCCGGGCCTTCAGTGCCTTATAGGAGCTACGCCCCAGCATTGCTTTACATTGATGGAATAGTTATTATGCTACACCACTGAGTCTACTGGCTATAAGATAAGATAATTGTTTATTATAGTGACTTGTGGTTTCCAACATATTTACAACATATATTCAATATAATGTGAAATTTTAACACCCGGCCCAACGGGCCTATAAGTCACCTTAACAGTTTTAAATAGCGTGAATATGCATCATTGAACGTAGAGTATTATTTACATACTTATTACTGAGATAATTACTAAAATAATTACTGAGATAATTATACCGAAAGGTAATCGATTACAAATAACCAGAGATCTATACTATAAGCATGGAAAGACCTTTTACGGGTTCTGATAAACCATGATGTGCCCATATGATGCTGTTGTAGGTGTGGGAAATGGGGGATAAACCATGATTTGCCCGTATCATGCTGTTGTAGGTGTGGGCAATGGGGGCTAAACCATGATGTGCCCGTATCATGCTGTTGTTTGTGTGGGCAATGGGGGATAGACCATGATGTGCTCGTATCATGCTGTTGTAGGTGTGGGCAATGGGGGATAAACCATGATGTGCCCGTATCATGCTGTTGTAGGTGTGGGGGGATAAACCATGATGTGCCTGTATGATGCTGTTGTAGGTGTGGAGGATAAACCATGATGTGCCCGTATGATGCTGTTGTAGGTGTGGACAATGGTGGATAAACCATGATGTGCCCGTATCATGCTGTTGTAGGTGTGGGGGATAAACCATGATGTGCCCGTATGATGCTGTTGTAGGTGTGGGCAATGGGGGATAAACCATGATGTGCCCGTATGATGCTGTTGTAGGTGTGGATGCTGTTGTAGGTGGGTGGGGGATAAACCATGATGTGCCCGATATGCTGTTGTAGGTGTGGGGGATCATGATGTGCCCATATGATGCTGTTGTAGGTGTGGGGGATAAACCATGATGTGTGCCTGTATGATGCGTATGATGGGGCTGATGTGCCCGTATAGGTGTGGGGGATAAACCATGATGTGCCCGTATGATGCTGTTGTAGGTGTGGGGGATAAACCATGATTTGCCCGTATGATGCTGTTGTTGTATGGGGGATAAACCATGATGTGCCCGTATGATGCTGTTGTAGGTGTGGGGATAAACCATGATGTGCCCGTATGATGCTGTTGTAGGTGTGGGGGATAAACCATGATGTGCCCGTATGATGCTGTTGTAGGTGTGGGCAATGGGGGATAAACCATGATGTGTATCATGCTGTTGTAGGTGTGCAATGGGGGATAAACCATGATGTGCCCTGTATGATGCTGTTGTAGGTGTGGGGATAAACCATGATGTGCCCGTATGATGCTGTTGTGTGTGGCAATGGGGGATAAACCATGATGTGCCCGTATGATGCTGTTGTAGGGTGGGGGATAAACCATGATGTGCCATGCTGTTGTAGGTGTGGGGGATAAACCATGATGTGCCCGTATGATGCTGTTGTATCATGCTGTTGTTTGTGTGTGGCAATGGGGATAAACCATGATGTGCCCCGGTATCATGCTGTTGTAGGTGTGGGGATAAAATGATCCATGATGTGCCCGTATGTGTATGCTGTTGTAGTGTGGCAATGGGGGATAAACCATGATGTGCCCGTATGATGCTGTTGTAGGTGTGGACAATGGGGGATAAACCATGATGTGCCTGTATGATGCTGTTGTAGGTGTGGCAATGGGGGATAAACCATGATGTGCCCGTATCATGCTGTTGTAGGTGATGTGGCAATGGGGGATAAACCATGATGTGCCGGTATGCATGCTGTTGTAGGTGTGGCAATGGGGATAAACCATGATGTGTGCATGCTGTATCATGCTGTTGTAGGTGTGGCAATGGGGGATAAACCATGATGATGCTGTTGTAGTGTGGGCAATGGGGTAAACCATGATGTGCCCGTATCATGCTGTTGTAGGTGTGGGCAATGGGGGATAAACCATGATGTGCCTGTATGATGCTGTTGTAGGTGTGGACAATGGGGGATAAACCATGATGTGCCTGTATGATGCTGTTGATGTGATAAACCATGATGTGCCGTATCATGCTGTTGTAGGTGTGGGCAATGGGGGTGTGGGCAATGGGGGATAAACCATGATGTGCCCGTATCATGCTGTTGTAGGTGTGGGCAATGGGGGATAAACCATGATGTGCCCGTAGGTGTATCAAGGTGGGGGATAAACCATGATGTGCCTGTATGATGCTGTTGTAGGTGTGGACAATGGGGGATAAACCATGATGTGCCTGTATGATGCTGTTGTAGGTGTGGACAATGGGGGATAAACCATGATGTGCCTGTATCATGCTGTTGTAGGTGTGGGCAATGGGGGATAAACCATGATGTGCCCGTATCATGCTGTTGTAGGGTGGGCAATGGGGGATAAACATGATGTGCCCATATCATGCTGTTGTAGGTGTGGGCAATGGGGGATAAACCATGATGTGCCCGTATCATGCTGTTGTAGGTGTGGGGGGGGGGTGGGCATGCTGATGGGGGGATAAAACCATGATGTGCCGTATCATGCTGTTGTTTGTGTGGGCAATGGGGGATAAACCATGATGTGCCCGTATCATGCTGTTGTAGGTGTGGGGGATAAACCATGATGTGCCCGTATCATGCTGTTGTTTGTGTGGGCAATGGGGGATAAACCATGATGTGCCCGTATCATGCTGTTGTTTGTGTGGGCAATGGGGATAAACCATGATGTGCCTGTATCATGCTGTTGTAGGTGTGGGCAAGGGGGATAAACCATGATGTGCCTGTATCATGCTGTTGTAGGTGTGGGCAATGGGGGATAAACCATGATGTGCCCGTATCATGCTGTTGTAGGGTGGGCAATGGGGATAAACCATGATGTGCCCGTATGATGCTGTTGTGGTGTGGGCAATGGGGGATAAAACATGATGTGCCCGTATCATGCTGTTGTAGGTGTGGGCAATGGGGGATAAAAACAGGGATAAACTGGCAATGGGCAATATAAACCATGATGTGCCCGTATCATGCTGTTGTAGGTGTGGCAATGGGGGATAAACCATGATGTGCCCGTATCATGCTGTTGTAGGTGTGGGCAATGGGGGATAAACCATGATGTGCCCGTATCATGCTGTTTGTAGGTGTGGGCAATGAGGGATAGACCATGATGTGCTCGTATCATGCTGTTGTAGGTGTGGGCAATGGGGGATAAACCATGATGTGCCCGTATGATGCTGTTGTAGGTGTGGGCAATGGGGGATAAACCATGATGTGCCCGTATCATGCTGTTGTAGGTGTGGGCAATGGGGGATAAACCATGATGTGCCCGTATCATGCTGTTGTAGGTGTGGGCAATGGGGGATAAACCATGATGTGCCCGTATCATGCTGTTGTAGGTGTGGGCAATGGGGGATAAACCATGATGTGCCCATATCATGCTGTTGTAGGTGTGGGGGATAAACCATGATGTGCCCGTATCATGCTGTTGTAGGTGTGGGCAATGGGGGATAAACCATGATTGTGCGTATATCATGCTGTTGTAGGTGTGGGCAATGGGGGATAAACCATGATGTGCCCGTATCATGCTGTTGTTTGTGGGGGCAATGGGGGATAAACCATGATGTGCCCGTATCATGCTGTTGTAGGTGTGGGGGATAAACCATGATGTGCCTGTATGATGCTGTTGTAGGTGTGGAGGATAAACCATGATGTGCCTGTATCATGCTGTTGTAGGTGTGGGCAATGGGGGATAGACCATGATGTGCCTGTATCATGCTGTTGTAGGTGTGGGCAATGGGGGATAAACCATGATTTGCCTGTATGATGCTGTTGTAGGTGTGGGCAATGGG
>CM026391.1:98739093-98850841 GCA_014843695.1 Archivesica marissinica | reverse complement strand
CTGTTCAGTAAGTGATGGGGATATTTATAAATGGGGGACCATAATGTACCAACTGTTCAGTAAGTGATAGAGGTATTTATAAATGGTGGACCATAATGTACCAACTGTTCAGTAAGTGATGGGGATATTTATAAATGGGGGACCATAATGTACCAACTGTTCAGTAAGTGATGGGGATATTTATAAATGGGGGACCATAATGTACCAACTGTTCAGTAAGTGATGGGGGTATTTATAAATGGTGGACCATAATGTACCAACTGTTCAGTAAGTGATGGGGATATTTATAAATGGGGGACCATAATGTACCAACTGTTCAGTAAGTGATGGGGATATTTATAAATGGTGGACCATAATGTACCAACTGTTCAGTAAGTGATGGGGATATTTATAAATGGGGGACCATAATGTACCAACTGTTCAGTAAGTGATGGGGATATTTATAAATGGGGGACCATAATGTACCAACTGTTCAGTAAGTGATAGGGGTATTTATAAATGGTGGACCATAATGTACCAACTGTTCAGTAAGTGATGGGGATATTTATAAATGGGGGACCATAATGTACCAACTGTTCAGTAAGTGATAGGGGTATTTATAAATGGTGGACCATAATGTACCAACTGTTCAGTAAGTGATGGGGATATTTATAAATGGGGGACCATAATGTACCAACTGTTCAGTAAGTGATGGGGATATTTATAATTGGGGGACCATAATGTACCAACTGTTCAGTAAGTGGGGGATATTTATAATTGGGGGACCATAATGTACCAACTGTTCAGTAAGTGGGAGGATATTTATAATTGGCGGACCATAATGTACCAACTGTTCAGTAAGTGGGAGGATATTTATAATTGGGGGACCATAATGTACCAACTGTTCAGTAAGTGATGACACTATTTATAAATGGGGGACCATAATGTACCAACTGTTCAGTAAGTGATGACACTATTTATAAATGGCGGACCATAATGTACCAACTGTTCAGTAAGTGATGGGGATATTTATAATTGGGGGACCATAATGTACCAACTGTTCAGTAAGTGATGGGGATATTTATAAATGGTGGACCATAATGTACCAACTGTTCAGTAAGTGATGGGGATATTTATAAATGGGGGACCATAAAGTACCAACTGTTCAGTAAGTGATGGGGATATTTATAAATGGGGGACCATAATGTACCAACTGTTCAGTAAGTGATAGGGGTATTTATAAATGGTGGACCATAATGTACCAACTGTTCAGTAAGTGATGGGGATATTTATAAATGGGGGACCATAATGTACCAACTGTTCAGTAAGTGATAGGGGTATTTATAAATGGTGGACCATAATGTACCAACTGTTCAGTAAGTGATGGGGATATTTATAAATGGGGGACCATAATGTACCAACTGTTCAGTAAGTGATAGGGGTATTTATAAATGGTGGACCATAATGTACCAACTGTTCAGTAAGTGATGGGGATATTTATAAATGGGGGACCATAATGTACCAACTGTTCAGTAAGTGATAGGGGTATTTATAAATGGTGGACCATAATGTACCAACTGTTCAGTAAGTGATGGGGATATTTATAATTGGGGGACCATAATGTACCAACTGTTCAGTAAGTGATGGGGATATTTATAATTGGGCGACCATAATATACCAACTGTTCAGTAAGTGGTATGATATTTATAATTGGGGGACCATAATGTACCAACTGTTCAGTAAGTGGGAGGATATTTATAATTGGCGGACCATAATGTACCAACTGTTCAGTAAGTGGGAGGATATTTATAATTGGGGGACCATAATGTACCAACTGTTCAGTAAGTGATAGGGGTATTTATAAATGGTGGACCATAATGTACCAACTGTTCAGTAAGTGATGGGGATATTTATAATTGGGGGACCATAATGTACCAACTGTTCAGTAAGTGATGGGGATATTTATAATTGGGCGACCATAATATACCAACTGTTCAGTAAGTGGTATGATATTTATAATTGGGGGACCATAATGTACCAACTGTTCAGTAAGTGGGAGGATATTTATAATTGGCGGACCATAATGTACCAACTGTTCAGTAAGTGGGAGGATATTTATAATTGGGGGACCATAATGTACCAACTGTTCAGTAAGTGATGACACTATTTATAAATGGGGACCATAATGTACCAACTGTTCAGTAAGTGATGACACTATTTATAAATGGGGACCATAATGTACCAACTGTTCAGTAAGTGATGACACTATTTATAAATGGTGGACCATAAACTACCAACTGTTCAGTAAGTAATGGGGATATTTATAAATGGGGGACCATAAAGTACCAACTGTTCAGTAAGTGAGGAGGATATTTATAAATGGGGGACCATAAAGTACCAACTGTTCAGTAAGTGAGGAGGATATTTATAAATGGGGGACCACAATGTACCAACTGTTCAGTAAGTGAGGAGGATATTTATAAATGGGGGACCAACAACTAATAACTTTTGGAACAGAACAGAACAAATTTATTAAGGACTTTTGCACAGTCATACAATATATGCACAGTCATACAATATATGCACAGTCATACAATATATGCACAGCTGTCAGCCATCTGAGTTCAAGGTCTTGTTTAATACAATATATGCACAGCTGTCAGCCATCTGAGTTCAAGGTCATGTTTAAATTCAGAATTTAGATTAGATCAATTTTATCTGGAGTTGGCAAGAATTCAAACCAGTGTAGCATAGGTTCTATGTAACAACAACATCAATTATATACATTATCTACTAATAGCATCTAGCTAGCTCTAGTTAGTGCCCCTGACCTTCGTTTATAAGGAATGTTAATGACGTGATAATAACGTTTATGTGTTTGACATTTATTCATAATATGGTTCCCATAGTACATGTATATGTAGATCACTGCATTCTCACATAAACATTCATGTAAATTAATTACAATATCATGTTTATAGCGACACAACATCGATGAAAACGCAAATTTCTACAGAATGTATTTTCCTATTATAAGGTATAATTGTATTCCGAATATTTGCCTCACAAGCCGAGTATTTCAACTAATAAACAAGCGTCGTATACGACGTTTGTTAACATAACAAAATAATGTAAATATGGTCGACATTCATGCGTAATACAATGTGCGTATCTTGAATAGCACGATTTATGGTACAGATTTACCATTATATCTCACCCTTTGTGCATGTGCATATTTATTTTTTAGACTAATACGATTTAAAATATCTCTAAGCGACAGTAGCATGCGCTTGGTATAGACTCCAATAATAAATAAACATCAATTCAGGAGAGTAGCTGACCGTTATATTAAATCCTACTTTCATTTTTGAGAGTTTGTATACCACAACAACACTCTGTGTAGAAAGTTAGTGTTTGAATTATTTCTGAAGAATTTATAGTAGCAATGCTATTTATACATAATAAAGCATTTTTGGGGACTTTTTGCAATGTAATGTCGCTTTAACAAGATCATATGTTATGCCAGTGACTTAAATATGTACTTGGATTATTTAGTTATTATTAAAACATACATCAAGTGCAAACATGCAATGCCTGTCTGTAGAGGAAATACTTGTCAAATGCCTGATAGTGATGGGGGAACATATTTCCGTTGCCTCGGTTACAGGCTGTATACACGTTGTATGAGGAGGTGATGATGGCAGTATTACAGATAGTGTCTGTTGTCCAGTGGCCAAGTGGTTGAGGTCGTTAAACTTCAAATCACCTGCCCCTCACCGCTGTAGGTTCGAATCTCACTGAGGGTGTCGAATTACTTCATGTGAGGAAGCTATCCAGCTGGCCTACGGTAGGTCGGTGGTTCTACCAGGGTGTACATCCGTGCCTGCAATACTGCTCGGAGTGGCATCCGAGGTCTTGCTCCACAATAATAGGCGGGGAGTTGCCATATAACCTAAGCTGTTGGTGCAACATTAAGCCTCAAAACAAACAAGCAAGCAAACAAACAAACAAACAAACAAACAAACAAACAAACAAACAATGTCCAGCATGTTGTGAAGCATAGGATTTGATATAGTGGTTTTGGTTTCAATACTGCGTCATTCCTTAGCAAACACTAACCTGGCTTCAATGTTGCTGAACTCTGGTACTGGTTACCGGCTTAGATCAGCTAAGCTTGAACAGAAAATTACATATAACCTAAGATCCCTTTAGATCAGCTAAGCTTGAACAGATAAATTACATATAACCTAAGATCCCTTTAGATCAGCTAAGCTTGAACAGATAAATTACATATAACCTAAGATCCCTTTAGATCAGCTAAGCTTGAACAGATAAATTACATATAACCTAAGATCCCTTTAGATCAGCTAAGCTTGAACAGATAAATTACATATAACCTAAGATCCCTTTAGATCAGCTAAGCTTGAACAGATAAATTACATATAACCTAAGATCCCTTTAGATCAGCTAAGCTTGAACAGATAAATTACATATAACCTAAGATCCCTTTAGATCAGCTAAGCTTGAACAGATAAATTACATATAACCTAAGATCCCTTTAGATCAGCTAAGCTTGAACAGAAAAATTACATATACCCTTAGATCCCTGCAATGGTATTGAAATTCTGTAGAAAATATAACGATATAGCCATGTTTGGGAATTGGTGTTGAGATGAAGCATTCTGTTTAGTGCGACCGCAGATTTCCTCATCTGTGTCTTACAGGGACATGGTATGGTTCTGTAAGAATGCAAGAGATTTTATGGCGGAGGACAAGCGTAATGTGATAGCGATACATTGTAAGGGCGGAAAGGGCCGGACTGGTGCAATCATTTGTGTGTGGCTAGTGGAGTGTGGCATATTTGACGACGCTAAGGTGATTACATTCTGTTATTATACTTCACCAATATTTCTAGGAATACCATTGGTCAATTTGCTACCACGTGTAATAAACATTCCGCAATATGTCCCTCAACGGAACTGAGCTGGCAATATTGCCGTGGGATAGTTTATACATATTTTTTTAGCTCGATTGCGAAACAAGTTATTACAACTTATATTAATCACTCTCGAGACCTCATTCATGATGGAATCCATCGCCATGAGGGAGAGAGAAGATGCAACATGGAATTTGAATGCCTTGCCTAAGGGCACAATTGTAACGGCTCCAGCGGGGCTCGAACTCCGGACCTTTCGCACCTGAAACGAACGCGCATCCATTGTGCTATCAGGACTTTCACCACGACTGCCGTGGGATATACGTACATCTCACTATCTGACAAACCGAATGTTGAGCTTACGCGCAATGAATCTGTACAAGTTTCATAGATATTGAAATGAATATGTCCGCTTTATTTAAGGAATGCTTGCAAATTAATGACTTTACAATGTCGTCGAATCGTACTCGATCTGTTTTGTACCGATTTTGTGCTTAATAAAATTCAACGCAGATCAGCTATGATTTGTTTGTATAATCATCATTTTCTTCTATTGGTATTTCAAGTCTGATCTAGACGCCGTACCATCTCATATACTCCCCAGTCCGGGTTGCATTGGTGAGAAGTGACAGACAAATATATAATAAATATATATAACCGTCTCCGTGGCCCATTGGTTAAGGCGTCTGCCTACGGAGCGGGAGGTCGAAGGTTCGAATCTCGTCAGGGGTTTGTTCTGATATGGCCGGTTGGTGAACCACCAGCTAGTTAAATAATGGTTACCGATTGCCTACCAACCTGGCGTCTGGCATAAAAGCATAGGATTCGGGAAGTACTGATGTTCATAAAAAAGAGGTATCTCATAAGTCAGAAATGGCTGGCCCTTTAAATAGAGGTGACACTATAATAAAGAAACACTTTACCTTACTTTACTTTTATATTAGTTACAAATATTTGAAGTATTTGAATTGGAAGGGCCATTTTGTCATGTTGCCCATTCTATGTTGTTATATTTACAGGAGTCACTTGATTATTTTGGAGACAGACGGACTGACCTGTCTGTAGGGAACAAGTTCCAGGGTGTGGAGACTCCTAGCCAGGTCTGCTTTCATTTCAAAGATCTTGTAAAACATTGTTGTCTGATGCATGTTTTCATCTCCAGTAAAATATCTTTTTCAGTGAGTTAAATATTTACATGTACAGTCATTTTTGATATTTTAATGTCATTTTATTTTGGTCACATAGGTCTGTGTAAATTATATTAATTATGAAATATGTAATACATGTATACCGTAATAGGAAATATATATTTATTTACTATATTTCGCACACCTACTGGCCAGGACTATGTGTTTCCTTCATATGCACTGGTGTGGGTATTCCACTCGAGTGGTCAGAATATGTGGTCTGAAACCAGGCTCTCACTGGTGTGGGTATTCCACTCGAGTGGTCAGAATATGTGGTCTGAAACCAGGCTCTCACTGGTGTGGGTATTCCACTCGAGTGGTCAGAATATGTGGTCTGAAACCAGGCACTCACTGGTGTGGGTATTCCACTCGAGTGGTCAGAATATGTGGTCTGAAACCAGGCACTCACTGGTGTGGGACAAGGATATTCCACTCGAGTGGTCAGAATATGTGGTCTGAAACCAGGCACTCACTGGTGTGGGTATTCCACTCGAGTGGTCAGAATATGTGGTCTGAAACCAGGCACTCACTGGTGTGGGACAAGGATATTCCACTCAAGTGGTCAGAATATGTGGTCTGAAACCAGGCTCTCACTGGTGTGGGACAAGGATATTCCACTCAAGTGGTCAGAATATGTGGTCTGAAACCAGGCACTCACTGGTGTGGGACAAGGATATTCCACTCAAGTGGTCAGAATATGTCGTCTGCAAAACGAGGCTCTGCATATGAAGGATACTGTCTTGTAATAAAACCTGTTTCTACTACCAGAGTCGTTTTGTTGGCTACTATGAGAAAACGAAGAAGTTGTACAATGGTGAACTGCCTCCAAGGAAAGAGTTGAAAATTACCTCCTTTAAAATAGAGAGCATAGCAGGTAAACTACCCACTTACTGTTATAAATATTGTTCATTTAATCAAAGGTAGTATATGTTTTCACTGTCCAGTTGCGCTTGATGTATATTTTCCGTCCGTCTGGGTGAATATTTGTAGGAATGGATGGGCATACCAACAATCAAGGTTTATGAGCTCAAACGTTTGTCGATGGTGCACTCTGATGCATTTTAGTACGATTTAGACCTTTAAATGCCAAATTGAGTCTAGAATTGCTATACACAGAGATGAAATGTTACATTGACCACACAAAATATGATTGCATCGTGAGACATGTGATTGCTGATCTCCCTGTAGATACAATACCATACAGCCATGCTAATGTGATTGCTGATCTCCCTGTAGATACGATACCATACAGCCATGCTAATGTGATTGCTGATCTCCCTGTAGATACGATACCATACAGCCATGCTAATGCCCACTCCACTTTTTATTGCATTTTTGGATTTTTCATTTTCTGTGACAATCTGCAAGCCCGGGCCTTCAGTGCCTTATAGGAGCTACGCCCCAGCATTGCTTTACATTGATGGAATAGTTATTATGCTACACCACTGAGTCTACTGGCTATAAGATAAGATAATTGTTTATTATAGTGACTTGTGGTTTCCAACATATTTACAACATATATTCAATATAATGTGAAATTTTAACACCCGGCCCAACGGGCCTATAAGTCACCTTAACAGTTTTAAATAGCGTGAATATGCATCATTGAACGTAGAGTATTATTTACATACTTATTACTGAGATAATTACTAAAATAATTACTGAGATAATTACTAAAATAATTACTGAGATAATTATACCGAAAGGTAATCGATTACAAATAACCAGAGATCTATACTATAAGCATGGAAAGACCTTTTACGGGTTCTGATAAACCATGATGTGCCCATATGATGCTGTTGTAGGTGTGGGAAATGGGGGATAAACCATGATTTGCCCGTATCATGCTGTTGTAGGTGTGGGCAATGGGGGCTAAACCATGATGTGCCCGTATCATGCTGTTGTTTGTGTGGGCAATGGGGGATAGACCATGATGTGCTCGTATCATGCTGTTGTAGGTGTGGGCAATGGGGGATAAACCATGATGTGCCCGTATCATGCTGTTGTAGGTGTGGGAAATGGGGATAACCATGATGTGCCGTATCATGCTGTTGTATGTGGGCATGGGGGATAAACCATGATGTGCCCGTATCATGCTGTTGTAGGTGTGGGAAATGGGGATAAACCATGATGTGCCTGTATCATGCTGTTGTAGGTGTGGGCAATGGGGGATAAACCATGATGTGCCTGTATCATGCTGTTGTAGGTGTGGGCAATGGGGGATAAACCATGATGTGCCTGTATCATGCTGTTGTAGGTGTGGGCAATGGGGGATAAACCATGATGTGCCTGTATGATGCTGTTGTAGGTGTGGGCAATGGGGGATAAACCATGATGTGCCCGTATCATGCTGTTGTAGGTGTGGGGATAAACCATGATGTGCCCGTATGATGCTGTTGTAGGTGTGGGCAATGGGGGATAAACCATGATGTGCCCGTATCATGCTGTTGTAGGTGTGGGCAATGGGGGATAAACCATGATGTGCCCGTATCATGCTGTTGTAGGTGTGGGTGGGGGATAAACCATGATGTGCCCGTATGATGCTGTTGTAGGTGTGGGATGGGGGATAAACCATGATGTGCCCGTATCATGCTGTTGTAGGTGTGGGCAATGGGGGATAGACCATGATGTGCCCGTATCATGCTGTTGTAGGTGTGGGCAATGGGGGATAAACCATGATGTGCCCGTATCATGCTGTTGTAGGTGTGGGCAATGGGGGATAAACCATGATGTGCCCGTATCATGCTGTTGTAGGTGTGGGGGATAAACCATGATGTGCCCATATGATGCTGTTGTAGGTGTGGGGGATAAACCATGATGTGCCCGTATGATGCTGTTGTAGGTGTGGACATGGGGGATAAACCATGATGTGCCGTATGATGCTGTTGTAGGTGTGGGGGATAAACCATGATTGCCCGTATGATGCTGTTGTAGGTGTGGGCAATGGGGGATAAACCATGATGTGCCCGTATCATGCTGTTGTAGGTGTGGGGATAAACCATGATGTGCCCGTATGATGCTGTTGTAGGTGTGGGGGATAAACCATGATTTGCCCGTATGATGCTGTTGTAGGTGTGGGCAATGGGGGATAAACCATGATGTGCCCGTATCATGCTGTTGTAGGTGTGTGGGGGATAAACCATGATGTGCCCGTATGATGCTGTTGTAGGTGTGGGGGATAAACCATGATGTGCCCGTATGATGCTGTTGTAGGTGTAGACAATGGGGGATAAACCATGATGTGCCCGTATCATGCTGTTGTAGGTGTGGGGGATAAACCATGATTTGCCCGTATGATGCTGTTGTAGGTGTGGGCAATGGGGATAAACCATGATGTGCCCGTATCATGCTGTTGTAGGTGTGGGGGATAAACCATGATGTGCCCGTATGATGCTGTTGTAGGTGTGGACAATGGGGGATAAACCATGATGTGCCTGTATGATGCTGTTGTAGGTGTGGGGGATAAACCATGATGTGCCCGTATCATGCTGTTGTTTGTGGGCAATGGGGGATAAACCATGATGTGCCCGTATCATGCTGTTGTAGGTGTGGGGGATAAACCATGATGTGCCCGTATCATGCTGTTGTAGGTGTGGGGATAAACCATGATGTGCCCGTTATCATGCTGTTGTAGGTGTGGGCAATGGGGGATAAACCATGATGTGCCCGTATCATGCTGTTGTAGGTGTGGGCAATGGGGGATAAACCATGATGTGCCCGTATGATGCTGTTGTAGGTGTGGGCAATGGGGGATAAACCATGATGTGCCCGTATCATGCTGTTGTAGGTGTGGGCAATGGGGGATAAACCATGATGTTCCCGTATCATGCTGTTGTAGGTGTGGGCAATGGGGGATAAACCATGATGTGCCCGTATCATGCTGTTGTAGGTGTGGGCAATGGGGGATAAACCATGATGTGCCCGTATCATGCTGTTGTAGGTGTGGGCAATGAGGGATAGACCATGATGTGCCGTATCATGCTGTTGTAGGTGTGGGCAATGGGGGATAAACCATGATGTGCCCATATCATGCTGTTGTAGGTGTGGGCAATGGGGGATAAACCATGATGTGCCCGTATCATGCTGTTGTAGGTGTGGGCAATGGGGGATAAACCATGATGTGCCCGTATCATGCTGTTGTAGGTGTGGGCAATGGGGGATAAACCATGATGTGCCCGTATCATGCTGTTGTAGGTGTGGGCAATGGGGGATAAACCATGATGTGCCCATATCATGCTGTTGTAGGTGTGGGGGATAAACCATGATGTGCCCGTATGATGCTGTTGTAGGTGTGGGCAATGGGGGATAAACCATGATGTGCCCGTATCATGCTGTTGTAGGTGTGGGCAATGGGGGATAAACCATGATGTGCCCGTATCATGCTGTTGTTTGTGTGGGCAATGGGGGATAAACCATGATGTGCCCGTATCATGCTGTTGTAGGTGTGGGGGATAAACCATGATGTGCCTGTATGATGCTGTTGTAGGTGTGGACAATGGTGGATAAACCATGATGTGCCTGTATGATGCTGTTGTAGGTGTGGGCAATGGGGGATAAACCATGATGTGCCCGTATCATGCTGTTGTAGGTGTGGGCAATGGGGGATAAACCATGATGTGCCCGTATGATGCTGTTGTAGGTGTGGGCAATGGGGGATAAACCATGATGTGCCCGTATCATGCTGTTGTAGGTGTGGGCAATGGGGGATAAACCATGATGTGCCCGTATCATGCTGTTGTAGGTGTGGGCAATGGGGGATAAACCATGATGTGCCCGTATCATGCTGTTGTAGGTGTGGGCAATGGGGGGATAAACCATGATGTGCCTGTATGATGCTGTTGTAGGTGTGGGCAATGGGGGATAAACCATGATGTGCCCGTATCATGCTGTTGTAGGTGTGGGGGATAAACCATGATGTGCCTGTATGATGCTGTTGTAGGTGTGGAGGATAAACCATGATGTGCCTGTATCATGCTGTTGTAGGTGTGGGCAATGGGGGATAGACCATGATGTGCCTGTATCATGCTGTTGTAGGTGTGGGCAATGGGGGATAAACCATGATTTGCCTGTATGATGCTGTTGTAGGTGTGGGCAATGGGGGATAAACCATGATTTGCCTGTATGATGCTGTTGTAGGTGTGGGCAATGGGGGATAAACCATGATTTGCCTGTATCATGCTGTTGTAGGTGTGGGCAATGGGGATGGCAGTGACCTATGTATCGAGTTACGAGCTAATGGACTTCCTATATTTGAAGCCAACGTCGGTCGAGGTATAAACTGCGAGGTATGTTTGAATTATATAAGAATAAACATATTGATTGTAGTTTAGTTTATACAAATTTATTTTAGCTCGATTGCGAAACAAGTTCTTACAACTTATATTAATTGCTCTCGAGACCTCATTCTTGATGGAATCCATCGCCACGAGGGAGAGAGAAGAGTCATGTGGAAATTAAATGTCTAAGGGCACAATTGTAACGGCTCCATTGGGGTGTTCGAACTCCGGACCTTTCGCACCTGAAGCGAACGCGCATCCACTACGCTATCACGACTTCCATATTGACTGTAAGGTTTTCAAGGAAATATATTGGTTGAAAGCAATTGGAATAACATGTTTTATTTCACTGCTTTACGCTTGTGGTGCCTAGCTGCTGCATGCTGAAATGTCAACGCGAACGTTTTCTGAAAATCTGTTAATGACATCATCAATAGCGATGTTTTAGCACCATTTAGTGCATGGTTGCATCGTTTTCTATCATAAAATCACTTTCCAGCATAAATTTTTAAAAAAATGTGTGTGTGAATGATCGGATCGAATATTTCACTCATGAACATAGAAAGCTATTATTATCACTCGTGGCTAGCACCACTTTTAAGAATATTACAAACTCAGGTTCCTGTGACCACACAGTGTATATTTTCTTCAGTGTCAACAGGACAGCTTATTTTGTTTATACCATACACAGTGTATATTTTCTTCAGTGTCAACAGGACAGCTTATTTTGTTTATACCATACACAGTGTATATTTTCTTCAGTGTCAACAGGACAGCTTATTTTGTTTATACCATACACAGTGTATATTTTCTTCAGTGTCAACAGGACAGCTTATTTTGTTTATACCATACACAGTGTATATTTTCTTCAGTGTCAACAGGACAGCTTATTTTGTTTATACCATACACAGTGTATATTTTCTTCAGTGTCAACAGGACAGAGAGAATGACTGTATAACAATTACACTGATGAATGCTCCAGTGTTAGCCGATGATATCAAAGTTAGGTTCATCTCTACAAATGTAAGTTAGCCGCGTAACTTGCAATACATGTTCAGTATACTGTAATAATAGAGTAGTATGTTTGTACCCATTCAACACCAAGTAACTGACATGGACTGGTCCATGATATTTTTAGACCAATAAATTAAAATTACATTTGGATCAGTTCATTTATCAAAATGGGTAATTATTTTCTAAAAATAGTAATATTACTTGCAAAAAGTGCAGATCCTGATGAGACAGCTCGTCACAAGCTGGCTCATCTGGATCTACGCTCTTTTGTAAGCCGATTAGAGGCATGTGGTGTTGAAAGAGTTAATCTAAATATAAACCATCTCTGTGGCCTAGTGGTTAAGGCATATGCCGGGAGGTCGAAGGTTCGAACCTCGTCGGGGTTCATTCTGATATGGCCGGTTGGTGAGCCGCCAGCTAGTTAAATATAATGGTTACTGATTGCAGCCAGGCTCCTCACCTTCAAAGATAGGATTCGAGAAATACTGATGTCCATAAGAGGTGTCTCATAAGTTGGAAGTGCTGGCCCTTTCAATAGTTTTAAACATATTTTATTTGATCAATATTTACATCATGTTGTAACATTAGTACACAAGAACAGATGGATTAAATCGGAAGCTAGTAGCTTCAATAGGGGTGCCACTATAATACACAAATACTTTACTTTTACTGTACTTTACTTTTACTGTGCTTTACTTTTACTGTACTTTACTTTTACTGTACTTTACTTTTACTGTACTTTACTTTTACTGTGCTTTACTTTTACTGTACTTTACTTTTACTGTACTTTTACTGTGCTTTACTTTTACTGTGCTTTACTTTTACTGTACTTTTACTGTGCTTTACTTTTACTGTGCTTTACTTTTACTGTACTTTTACTGTGCTTTACTTTTACTGTGCTTTACTTTTACTGTACTTTACTTTTACTGTGCTTTACTTTTACTGTACTTTACTTTTACTGTGTTTTACTTTTACTGTACTTTACTTTTACTGTGCTTTACTTTTACTGTACTTTACTTTTACTGTGCTTTACTTTTACTGTACTTTACTTTTACTGTACTTTTACTGTACTTTACTTTTACTGTGCTTTACTTTTACTGTACTTTACTTTTACTGTGCTTTACTTTTACTGTACTTTACTTTTACTGTGCTTTACTTTTACTGTGCTTTACCTATAAATAAGATCTTACATGAGTTGTGATTTCATACCATATTTAATGAAATGAGTTTTTGGAATTTTGCTATTAAAGCAAACTTTTGTTTTTGGCGAACTTAATGGCAACATTCCAAAACGATTTTCATAAAATATTGTATGAAATTCCCGAGTGTAAGATCCTTTTTATCACATTACCACGCTCGTTTTAATAAATAATGCTGCTACTTTCATATTGGCGCCAATTGTCAATGCAAATTGGCATGTCCGCCTCCGTGGTCGAGTGGTTAAGGTCGCTGACTTGTATACCACTGTAACCTATCATCACTGATGGTCACGGGTTCGAGCCCCGCTCAGGCCGTGTCTCATTTATATGAAAAAGTTGGCAGTTTCTTACGGAGGTTGGTGCACCCAAGTACTGGTTAACCGCTGGAGCCTGCCCAGGAAAGGTGTTGTTAGGTAAACTGCCCGCCGGCGATATAGCCCAAAATGGTGCTGATGCAGGCGTAAAACCCGAAATATAACATAATAACATAACAAATTGGCATGTCGTCACTAAATTGTCATGACGTCACTACGCAAAGCAACGTTATATTTATGTTTTAAACAGTATTATAATTGCGCCGAGACTTCTTTTTAAATCGTAGTTTGTCTTGCCATTAACACCATGTACCAATTCAAATAGAAATATTCATACTTTATAGTTTAAGTGATTACTTATATGGATTACTCTCTCAACCAATCAGAATCCTTCCCAGTTTTATTACACGTGTGCACATATAAGAAAATATGTGATGACTGTATGAAACTGAATACAGGCAAAGTTATGTGATGAAGATATTTAATACATACTTTCTTTTATGAATCTGAGTTGATAACATAGTGAGTAACAGGTAACACTCAGAGATGGTATATGACATTAGGACATAGACGGATCTGTAGTCCAGTGGTAACAGATCGCAGGTTCGATCCCACATCTGACCCTAATAAAATTAACAGTTTTCAGATGGGACTTTAAACCGAGGTCTTGTGTCGGTGCTTTACATTGTTACCGTAAAAGAACCAGAGCAGACTCTGGTATGGGTCTCTTTCTGTATCATTGCACTATCCTCCAAAAATCTAAAATGACTAATCTCTTCAGGAGGCGTTGCTCATATGGGCAACCGGTAGCGACGATAAATAAACGTAATACACACACACACACACACACATATGACACTAGGAGATGGTATTTGTTATTAGGACACACATGACATATGACACTAGGAGATGGTATTTGTTATTAGGACACACATGACATATGACACTAGGAGATGGTATTTGTTATTAGGACACACATGACATATGACACTAGGAGATGGTATATGTTATTAGGACACACATGACATATGACACTAGGAGATGGTGTATGTTATTAGGAGAAAACATATGCCAAGGCATTGTAAGGCAAATTAATTCATATTTAGTCTGTGTTTTAAGTGTTAGTGATATAAACAGTTGTATTAAGAGACTATCAAAGTGAAAGGCAAAAAGCGGTCTCTAGGCACGAATGGTCTCTTAATACAGGTTAATTTGTTCTTTAACAACACAAACCGAAACTGAAAAGTGGTCTCTTAATACAGGTTAATTTGTTCTTTAGCAACACAAATGGGAATTGAAAAGTGGTCTCTTAATACAGGTTAATTTGTTCTTTAACAACACAAATGGGAATTGAAAAGTGGTCTCTTAATACAGGTTAATTTGTTCTTTAGCAACACAAACCGAAACTGAAAAGTGGTCTCTTAATACAGGTTAATTTGTTCTTTAACAACACAAACCGAAACTGAAAAGTGGTCTCTTAATAGACGTGGTCTGTCGAGCAAGTTTGACTGTATATTAACGTTGTTGTAAATGTTTCTTTTACAGAAGAACTTTCCAAAGATCTATGATCACTGTGCATTCTATTTTTGGTTCCACACAACGTTCATAAAAGAGAACAAGTAAGATTTGTCTGTTACGTCACATGGTTCTATTCTATTTATAGTGTTCATGGTTTAACAACGGGATATATTAAAGCGACATTACATCGCAAAAAACAAATAAAATGCATTTTTTCACGTATAAATGCATTGCTACTGCAAATTCTTCCGAATATATTCGAACACTGACATTGAATCAATAAACAGTGTTTTTGTGGTCTACAAACTCATATAACAGTCATCCATGCTCCTGAATTGACGTGTGTTTGTCATCGGAGTCAATACAAAACGTGAGATAATGTCGTTTATGGATAATTTAACTAAGATTAGTCTACAAATAAATATGCATAGGCACAAATTTGAGATATAACGGTAAATCTGTACCATAAATCGTGTTATTCAGGATAAACGAGTTGTATTACGTATGGATATCGACCCAATTTACATTATTTTGTTATGTCAACAAACCGTGTATACGACGTTTGTTTAATAGTTGAAATACTGGAAAAAATTATACCATATAATAGGAAAATACATTCTGAAGAAATTGGTGTTTTCACTGATGTAATGTCGCTTTAATATCACAGTACTATATTAATATCACAGTACTGTCTTAATATATAGAGAATATTAGGTTGCTGTCTTATAAGTTTAAATTTATCAGACAATAACCTAATAATGTATTTATCCTATCTTCTGATAAAAAATATAAGTTTTAGCGAGAAAAGATTACTGTGTATTCATGACCGTAAGTTTATCATACCATCTGTGAAGATATAACGTGACTGCAATCACAGTGACCAATGGTTTATAAGGCAGGCCATTTTTGCATGTTATTTTGCATGAAGGTAAGATAAAATGAGTAATTGAACTCGTCTGTTGTGGAGTGAAGTGTTAAATACATTCCATGTTAGTTCTAGTTTACTTATTGTTTTAGATGAAATACGGTATGTTATTGTTGTTTAAGATATAGATGAAATATGGTATGTTATTGTTGTTTAAGATTTAGATGAAATACGGTATGTTATTGTTGTTTATAGTTCAGATGAAATACGGTATTTTATTTTTGTTTAAGGTTTAGATGAAATACGGTATTTACATTGTTGTTTAAGATTTAGATAAAATACAGTATTTTATTGTTGTTTATGGTTTAGATGAAATACGGTATTTTATTGTTGTTTATGGTTTAGATGAAATACGGTATTTTATTGTTGTTTATGGTTTATAGATGAAATACGGTATGTTATTGTTGTTAAGATTTGGATGAAATATGGTATGTTATTGTTGTTAAGATTTGGATGAAATACGGTATGTTATTGTTGTTAAGATTTGGATGAAATACGGTATGTTATTGTTGTTAAGATTTGGATGAAATACGGTATGTTATTGTTGTTTAAGGTTAAGACTATTAAGGGAGGAGATAGACAACCCTCACAAGAAAGCTGGTCGAAAAGTGTTCCGGGAAACATTTGCCATTGAAGTCAACTTTGAGGACGCTGAAGAATATTAAAGTAGCCGTCTCAGTAATTCCAGAAATAAAGAAGCTGCTTCACAGATATATGACATATAACTGCAACGGACCTGGTGAACTTTGTATGCATGCTGATGCCTGTAGATTAGTGGGAATTCTAGTCAGTCATTATCATATATATAGTTTATACAAATTTATATTTCTCAATTGCGAAACAAGTTAGTTAAATATCTCGAGATCTTATTCCTAATGGAATCCTTCGCATGATGGAGAGAGAAGAGGCAATGTGGAATTTAACCTCCTTGCCTAAGGGCAAAACCGTAATGGCTACAGCTGGGTGCAAACCCCTGGCCTCTCACACATGAGGTGACCGCTCTACCACTGTGTTATTACGAATGCCACCTGCAATTAGGCGCGGCTTAAATAATGATATGGCATAGCTACTGGGGATTACCTGGGATGAGAGTGACTTCTAGGACATTGTGATTGTAGCATTACTACACATAGGATTATATGACATGAATTTTAGTAGAATTACTACGGTAGTCATAAATTTATTGAAAATCTTTTCTTACAATGTAGATTGAATGGAAAATGTACTATTTCAGTAAGAAAGTATATACACATTTCCTTTTGCATGAATTGTGGGAATTTTATGAGTAAATAACAGGTTTTCACTTAACTCTTTGCACCCTATGAGTGAAAATAACGGTCAAATATGTCTTGGAATTTCATTAGAATTGTGTTGTGACTATTTCCAGTTACAAGTAAGGAAACCATATTAATGAATTGTCGTCTGTTTATAGTATTTTTTACCCAGCATGCAAGCATTTAAAATAAGCATCTTTTGTCTGAAGCAGGAGCAAGGACGTATACTAGAACATATACGGTATAGATGACAATTCTATGTTTCTAGAATGCTATATTATCTAAAGTTTAAACTTTTTTATTTTACAAAGATTGCGAAGCAAGTTCTAACAACTTATATTAATCACTCTCGTTGGCGCGGATGAAAGCGTATATGTGTGGAGGGAAATCGGAGTACCCGGAGAAAACTCACCTGTCCGATCTGGCGACCATCGTACCATCTCACATACTTTCCGGTCCGAGGATCGAACCCGGGTTGCATTGGTGTGAAGCGAGCGCGCTAACCACTGCGCTAATCGGACAGCCCTATATATTATCTATATTATCTAGACAGTGTATTGATAGACACAAGACAATGGTGTATCATAGAGTGAAACTCGATAGATTTACTCAGTTATTATATGTGTATGTAATTCTTGTGTTATATATTACAGCGGCATTCCAAACTCAATACTTGTATCTTACACCTGCAATAGCATGTACCCATGTATAATGCGCACTAGACAAATTCTTCAAGGATTTTAGTAATAAAAGTGCGCGTTATACATCGGTAAATACGGTATGTAATTCTTGTGCTATATATTACAGCGGAATTCCAAACTCAATACTTGTATCTGACACATGCAATAGCATACAGAATTATTCTAAAATCTGATATTTTATTCACAATGTGCAATAAATGCTCTAGTGACATTCCAGTATATACATACTTATACAATATATACTACAGTAGCATTCCAAAATCAGTATTTTTTGTATAATAGATATGCAATATGTTTAGGTATTATAAGATATTTGGCCATGTCAGTTGATGATCAAATTATATTTCACAGATTGAACATTGAAAGCATGTGATAATAATAGTTTTCAATGTACACGAGTGAAGAGTAATTCAATCGTACTAAAACAAACACATTTCCTGTTTCTTTTATGCTGGGAATGTATTTTATGACCACACTTTAAAAGGCCATGCTATGAGGGATAGCAGCTGGTAACCGCATTCGAAAAACATTTAAAAGAAAGTTGTGTTTTTTATTTCACCGACAGCGGCGTAGCTTCATAGAGGCACTGTAGGCTACACATTTTTCTTCAAAAATTGGAAAATGCGAAAAAAGAAACAAAAAATGATGGATTGAGGGGGCGGAGCGGGTGGAGGGGTATGATAAGTAGTAAGCACATCGAATATGAAAATAAATCGGTATTTCATTCATCTTTAATTGATAAAAGAGGATTTTCAAAACTGTTTCTTATTTCTCAATCAATACATGCCTTAAAATGCTTCAGAATGCAGCTGTGGCGATATATATTCTCAATATCTTCTGGAGAAGATAAACCCCGGGACTCCCTATCCTAATGGTACCTACACTGAAGCTACGCCCCTGACCGAGAAAGCTCATTATCATTCATTGGCATAAAAGCAATCATGAATTATAGAAAGAATCATAGATGCAATATTCCATCTTCATTTGTTTCAGTGTTCATGTTAGTATAGTCAAATATTTATGGTTTCTGTTATTTATTGTGATTTATTAACTGTGCAATAACTGTAAATTTATTGTTTTTAGTTAGTCAGTTTTTAGGTCACTATTTGACCGTGTTTGTTTTTTATTTAAGTTTATTTAACGTCGCTACCGGTTGCCCATTTGAGCGATGGGCAGTTTACTTAACAACACCTTTCGTTTGCAGGCTTCAGCGGTTAACCAGTAATTGGTGCACTAACCTCTGTAAGAAACTGCCAACCTTTTCATATAAATGGACACGGTCTGAGCGGGCCTCGAACCCGTGACAATCAGTGATGATAGGTTACAGTGGTATATACAAGTTGGCGACCATATAACCACTCGACCACGGAGGCAGACTTTGACTGTGTTCACATTAATCATCACATCATCACTTTATTACCGGTATTAATTTTGATGGCAGTAAGTTAAGAGTTCATGGTCATAGCAAATACAGACATTTAAGGTTTTACAAATATCTGTCTATATGAAATATCCATTCTATGAATTCATCCACAAGAGGTCTCGTGTCGGTGCTTTACACCGTGCACGTAAAAGAACACAGAGGAGACTCTGGAATGGGTCCCTGTCTGTATCATTGCACTATCCTCCAAACATCTAAAATGATTAATCTCTTCAGGAGGCGTCGCTCATATGGGCAACCGGTAGCGACGATAAATAAACGTAAAACACACACTCATCCACAAGAAGAAGAATGCTTTATTAAGACTTAAACTTTACAAGGGACATGCTGTATATAGAAAATCAAATGAAGAAATAAGTGTACAATTCATTTTTTTAAATGTGTCAAAATATAAATCTAACTAAATGGTAATGCATAAAGAAATAAATGGAGTTACCCGGAGAGAGGCCTCAAAACGAAAAAAAAATGAAATATACATTCCTAGCTGCCATGCATGAAGATTTGCATCCTGGTATACGATTCAATATTATACAGATCACAGGGATTCGGCACGTTTGGGGGTACTAGTATATATATTTAAGTACAGGGATTCTACTCTGTGGGATGTCAGATTTCGCATCGATCAGTAAAATGGCCCTATCTGAAACAATTTTGTACACATCTGTCTAAATATAACGCCTATCCCGAGTCTTTATATTGTTCTTCAAATAAAACACTAACTTTAAGCTGCATGCATGTATACTTTGCAAACAATTGCCACAGACATTGGCCATAGCAGGTCACATTTCCATACTAGGACACGGGTTCTGTCAGCAACAAAAAAAATCTTCGACGGGAGAGTTTTAACTGTGAATAACATTATCAATAAAATGTGTTTCCACTAACGTTCAGGTTTATTCGGCAAAAATGTACGTCAAAAAGAGATTTCGTAGCATTTTCAATTTGTTTTGAAAATTTCTAAAGCTGCGCAATTCGCGTTGAAACGAGCGTTCTGATTGGATTAAGATTATTCTTCATATAGAAAAAAACATCTTGTTACATTCTCTAATAATCCAATCAGAACGCTCGTTTCAACGCTCGTGTGACCTGCTATGGCCAATGTCTTTGGCAATTGTTTGCAAAGTATACATGCATGCAGCTTAAAGTTGTGTTTTATTTGAAGAACAATATAAAGACTCGGGATAGGCGTTATATTTGGACAGCTTTGAACAACATTGTTTCAGATAGGGCCATTTTACTGATCGATGCGAAATCTGACATCCCACAGAGTAGAATCCCTGTACTTAAATATATATACTAGTACCCCCAAATGTGCCGAATCCCTGTGATACAGATATATAGAAGTTGCTAAATCATATTACATGTCAGGACCTCAGTGGCTGCGTGGTTTGAGGTTGTTGAATTGCGACTTTGTGCTGTAGGTTTGAATCCCACTGAGGGGTGTTGAATTCTTTCAAATGAGGAAGTTTATCAGCTGGCTTGCAGTAGGTCGGTGGTTCTACCCAAATGCCTGTCTGTGCCGGAAATACTTATAGGAGGTGCACCCGGGCGGGGTCTTTGCTAATAATAGTGGGAGAGTCGCCAGCTGTTAGTGCGACTTTAAATACACACAACAAATCAAACCTAACATGGCTGTCTAGATTAGGCTTTATTATAACTTTATTAGTCATTTTGTTATTTAGAAATTATTGAATACTAATGCATTTATTAACATAATTAATTTATAAATATTTTGTTTACATGTTTTAATTGATAGTTTCAAAGAATTGTTTATTAGTTTATATAAATTTATTTGAGCTCGATTGCGAAACAAGTTCTTTCAACTTATTTAACCACTCTCGAGACCTCATTCCTGATGGAATCCATCACCATGAAGGAGAGAGAAGAGGCAATGTGGAATTTAAATGCCTTGCCTAAGGGCACAATCGTAACGACTCCAGCGGGGTCGAACTCCGGACCTTTTCGCACCTGAAGCGAATGCACATCCACTGCGCTATCACGACTTCCACTTGACTTGAATGGTTTATTCCTTCTACATGTGTTTGTAGGCTATTTATGTGTAAAAAATAAATATATATATATATACAAAAAACAAGCCTTTCCTCTCTAAAACTTTTTATTTTAAAGATAGGGTAAATAGAATATTAGGTTCCTGTCTTATAAATCTATCTCTAAAACAATACAAGGCTCAGCAGAACCTCGCATTTCTTATATTTAATTAAAATTTATTAGACAGTAACCTATTATTCTCTATTTATCCTAGCCTGGGAACAGGCGTTGATATATGTTGCCTTGTCGTTATATAAATATATACATTTTAACACCAAAACCGTTAACTGTGTTGAAACGTGTTGAGTTTCTGATCATATCATTTTACCAGAAATTAAAAAGTGAAAAATCGACAGACTGGAACCTAGGCTATATTAATCCTACCATTATGCATACTAATGCTCAAGAACTGCCTGCATAACAAACTGCTTTATTATTCAGTGCCTAATAAACCTTCCTTCTGTTCACAGATGCTATGATAAACTTCATGGCATGAATATTCTGTAATCTTTACTCTCTAAAATATTTTTTATCAAAAGATAGAATAAATAGAATATTAGGTTACTGTCTTATAAATTTTAAACTATTACGGTAGACAGAGCCTCGCCTTGTATATTTTCTCAAGTTCCCCTAATAATTTAAAATTTATAAGACAGTAACCTAATATTCTGATATATTAAAATGTTATCAAATTTAGTGGCTAAATCAAGCGAGGTCGATGTTTCAAATTCATACACAGACAATTGGTAAATGGCCCATTGGCATATTTGCCATTTAGCTTTATGGAATTCTCAAATTTTGTAAAATGTGCCACAGACATCCCCATTCAACACACACAGTAGATCTACGACATTTTATATGCAGACATTAAAAGAACAGACTAAGTACTATCCAGGCCATAATACAAGGTATGAAGTAGATTTTATGTTATTTCTAAAATTTGACTTGATATCTGCCGAACATTTTTAACAAAATTTAAGCATTCCAAAAAGCAACAGTTCAACTCAGAAACGCGGTGAAGATACAGATACAGAATGGCAAAGATGGTAATAGACCATTCACCAAGTGTCTGTGGTTTAGTGTTTGGAAGAGCATGGTGATGATCCTGGTATCATACTATCCATATACAGTCTACATCCGCTATGTCGAATTCCGTCGGACCAAACAAAATACTTCGACATAACCGAAGTTTGACTTAATAAATTATATATACATGTATATAAACGGAGACAGTTATATGTAAACTGATAGTGTATGAAACGGGACTTTGATCCGACTTCGAGATAACAGGATAATTCGACATAACGGACTTTGACATAACGGATGCAGACTGTATACGGTATGTGCCAATTCCACCGTTCCACACATTCCTGGTGCTTTTTTGAAGCAGTTATTTTCTGAAGAAGTTTTCGTTCATGCTGAAGAAGACATCAGTGCACGTTGTCATGTTTCCACTTCCAATAATCTGTTACATCGTTATACACCTTTGGCTTGGTTCGTTTGCGAGGCTCGTCACGTCGCCAATGGTTCACGGTCCGTGCCGGTTGATCTTGGTACTGGATGCTGCGGGGTGTATCGTAATCTCGTGGAGATTTATACGGACCCGTGTCCCATTCGCTGTCTACGTTGGGAATGAAAGGACCACTGGAATGAAGAAATGATGCAGGAAATAACTGATCGTAAGCATAGCATTTCCGCAAAATTTAATGTCATCATCATCATCTATAGTGATTGCGTCACTCTGCATAGAGAATACTCGCAATGTTGTTAGAAAGTCAACACCTGCAAAGTCTGGGTAGGCATTTCTCAAAATTAAAATTTTCCATATTTACAAGTACATGTAGTTCTTAAAAACAGATAAAAGAGTCTCTGTGTGTTTAGTGGACATAGCGATTGGCCAGTACCAATTGGAAACCCCCAAGGTGGTCTGGTCAATAGCGTTCTGTGGTCGCTTGTTCCAGATAACTATGGATGCAGGAAAGAAGCTGTTCTGTTATGTGTTTGTACGGGCTTTGACTTTCAGCAAACGTGACTGGAAAATGAATTAAAGTAACTTTTACAGGTTATTTAATTTTACTATTTCGTTTCCCGTTGTATCAATGATTCACAGTAAATATAATTGGTTGCATCGGGTTCCATACGGTGTTTATATCACAATCGATCTTCACGAGACAATTATGACCTTCAGATGACTTTGTTTTTATTACATATTTTCGAAATCGGACAAGTTAACGACGCCTACTTTATTGTTGTCATGGGAACTAGAGCTCGGCGAGGATTCGTTTCATTTTTAACTATTGCGTTGGAATGTCACCTCGTGCGGATGCATGAGCAATTATTCTTAAATTATGGAAACTGGTTAGAGAGAACTCTTTTTTTAGTGTTTCCTTTTGGTTGTTACTGTGTTACATACACCATCAGTTAAATCGGCAACAGTTCAAGGTCAATACAGATTTGATGACTTCTGCAATATGTTGACCATTACTGGGACAACATGAAGCCATTACTTTTACTGACTAGTTTTGATAGAGTAAACTGTGTTATGTTTGTGTTTAAGCTCACACCGACAGCTTCGGTCGCATGGCAGCCCCCCCCCCCCAACTGTTGCTATTGGAGGAAGACCCCGGGTGCCCTTCAGAGCAGTATTTCAGACACGGAGAGATCTGGGCAATATCCCTGACCTTCCTCAAGCCAGCTGGATCCGGCCTCACGTAAGAATTTGGCACCTCAAAGTGGGATTGCAACATGCATCGGTGGTGGCCAAGATATTTGAAATGACTTCGGCAAACGGAGGCCCAGAGGAGGCAACTGAAAACAAGTAGAACTTACGTGCTTACACTATATGGGATTGGTTTAGGAGATACCGGAAGATCTTTATCTGTGCTCGCTCGTTACCGACCCACAGAGTTCCCATGTGATCCACGGCTACAGAGTACGGCCGATCGTTAGCCATATCGTCCTTATTAAGGAGTATGCGCAGGAAGTGACCCTTGATATCGAGCAAATGAACTTCCTGGCTGCTGATATCACTGACAATAATGTGTCCATACTTGTCTGTACAGATTCCATATGGAAGGAAACCTTTTCTTTCGCTATTGATGCCGTAGTAGACCATCCGAACCTTTCCGTCGTGTGAGAAGACCACAACACGACCTTGTTTGTCATTCATCCAGTCAGAAACGGCAATTGAACCATCTATATTCTCCGCGACCCGATACGGATGAACTGGAATTTTCTTCGCTTTATCTCCGTCAAGATGGCCGGTTTTGTTTCCGCGTGCCGTAAATTTGAAGATGGTGCATTTCGTCGGTGCTGGTAAGGCAGTACACATGTCTACACCGCAGACGATTATTTCCCCGGCGGTGGAGACGTCAATGCCACGGCAGCGTAAAGGACATTGAAAGAAATCCCGAATATGAAGTTTTCGGTCAACAAAGCGGACCACACTACCGGTGAAAGTTGACACAAGCAGGTTTCCATCTCTGTCAACGGCTATGTCATCAACAGGTTGTCGAAAGACGAGTCTATTCCTTCGGAAACCATCTTTATTGTACAGATAAATTTCATTCGTGGCCCATCCAAAGCATATCCAAGCTTCTGTATCGTTGATCGGTGCAATTGCGCTCACTTTATTCCCGGGAACCATTTTGCATGTAAATGTTTTCAGGAGTCTTGGGTTGATCTCGGGCACTAGTTGCAGAGCCGGTATGGCTCTTGATCGATTAGTAGCTTTTGTTTTCCCAGAAGGTTCGATGTCAATTTTCGGGACTTTCTCCATATAGTTGCCAAACATACTCGCCAGCTGAGAGGTGCTAATAGCTCCGTCGTGGAAGGTGAACCTCGTCTTAGGTGTCTTGCGTTTCGTCATTTCCTGTATCTGTTTTGCCAGTTGTATTAGATTCTGGTTCATTTCCATGACCTCGAAATCAGTTCCGTGTTGAACTATCCGTTCTCCGGAAGTCAGCGCCGTCGTAGCACTCCGGACATACCCGCTCAGCTCCTTCTTCCTCTGCTCAAATTTGCTACCTTCACGTTTTTCTTTATTTTTCAGCTTACCAACAAGTCTTGTACTAGTCTTGTCTATTTCTTCTTTCATTAGTCGTGAACGTCGCTCGATATTTTCTACAGTTCCTTTCACATTATTAGCTGTGTGCTGGTTATACTCGTCCAATTCTTTTATCTGTGCTTTCAACACGGGTAGAAAACTCGCTCTTATTTGACTCAGTTTGTAAGGTAAATTGTCTCGCTGCTCAGCTATTTCAATATTTAAATCGCGTGTTTTGTGACCTTCGTGTTTGGTTAGTTTACACGCGGTACACAGGGGCATGAGGCATACTCTGCAATAAAATTGAAGTTTCTCGTTCCTGTGGGTTTTGCAGTTTGCTACTGAGGACGGGACGGCAGGCGGTGGTGTCGGTGGAATCTGTAGGATGAATTTATCCCAGTCCTGAAGCTCGTGATCAGCTGTGATCTTCATTTTTCTGTGATGATCAATACAAGAACCGCACATGCTGGCCCGGCATGTTAAACAATGTGCTCTCATGGCCTTAACCTCGTCGCACATCTGACATTTCTCCGTGGGCTCTTCTGACTTTATATTGTGTTCGCTTATTTCTTTCTCTTTTCCAGTCGTGGCCGATGACGTTTTGAAACTGCTTGATGTTTTCACAGATTGCATTTTCTCCGGCTGCACCTTGCCTCTGCTACCAGATCTAATTTTCCCGGTCGACTTGGTAGCCTTTGGTGTCACGTTGTTGCTCTTTTTTGAATCCCTTAATGGTGATAAGTGAATACTCATTTCTTCTTCCAAACTAGCATCAGCCGACAGCGGACCCGCTGCTCCATTCGGTGACGAGTCCTTCCCAACGGATTCTGTTTGCTCTGGCGACACGTTGCTAGCCTCTGCCATTATGTGTGTCCGTTGCTGCGAATATTTACCAAAACAGATCGAATTATTTAATGAGCACCTCAAACGAGTCACTGTTTGTATCACACACAGTCCGCATATATCCGAGAAAGAGATTAAAGTTTACATACTAGATTATTGCTATGATTGAGGCGCACGTTCATTGACAGGCACTCTCGATATATCATATAGGACATTTTAAAGAAAGCTTTAAACGCCACGATCAATTGAAAGTTACTAAACCATTTAAATTTCATTGATTTTAAACATAAAACAATACGTGTTGTAGTCTAATAGACAACCTTAGTGTAAAATAATGAAACGCGATATACTATATTGGTCGATTCAAATAATTGTTCAGTATTTTAAAAAAAAATACGATTAGCGTAGTGGTTAGCGCGCTCGCTTCTCACCAATGCAATCCAGGTTCGATCCTCTAACCGGGAAGTATGTGAGATGGTACGGTGGTCGCCAGGTCAGACAGGTGGGTTTTCTGCCTGTCTGCCTGTCTGCCTGTCTGCCTGCCTGTTCGAACTGTTCTTGGTCTTCCACGATTGTGTCCTCCCAACATCAAAACATAGGGCTCAGACATGCTTAGTTTTGATTTAAGTCACCTCGCTGCCTGTCTTAAGATTTGCTTAGATTGTAGCAATTTTTTTTATTATTTTTTTTATCGAGAAACGAGATAAGATGATTTGTTTTACATTAGTTATAACTTAAGCAACAACTACATACTTAGATCCAGGCCAACGTGTATGCAAAAGAACCAGGGGTAATGGATTTGCCACAATTTCTAAAAAATAACGCATATTGATAATAATGATTATATACATCAAGGTAGCCTGCTTCCTTAAAATAATATCAAACTCTAGTCATTCAATGGTAGCCTGCTTCCTTAAATAATATCAAACTCTATGCATTCATAGGTAGCCTGCTTCCTTAAATAAAATCAAACTCTAGTCATTCATAGGTAGCCTGCTTCCTTAAATAATATCAAACTCTAGTCATTCAATGGTAGCCTGCTTCCTTAAATAATATCAAACTCTATGCATTCATAGGTAGCCTGCTTCCTTAAATAATATCAAACTAGTCATTCAATGGTAGCCTGCTTCCTTAAATAAAATCAAACTAGTCATTCATAGGTAGCCTGCTTCCTTAAACTAATATCAAACTCTAGTCATTCATAGGTAGCCTGCTTCCTTAAATAATATCAAACTCTAGTCATTCATAGGTAGCCTGCTTCCTTAAATAATACAACTCTAGTCATTCATGGTAGCCTGCTTCCTTAAATAATATCAAACTCTAGTCATTCATAGGTACCTGCTTCCTTAAATAATACAAACTAGTCATTCATAGGTAGCCTGCTTCCTTAAACTAATATCAAACTAGTCATTCATAGGTAGCCTGCTTCCTTAAATAATATCAAACTAGTCATTCATAGGTAGCCTGCTTCCTTAAATAATATCAAACTCTAGTCATTCATAGGTAGCCTGCTTCCTTAAATAATATCAAACTAGTCATTCAATGGTAGCCTGCTTCCTTAAACTAATATCAAACTAGTCATTCATAGGTAGCCTGCTTCCTTAAATAATATCAAACTAGTCATTCATAGGTAGCCTGCTTCCTTAAAATAATATCAAACTCTAGTCATTCAATGGTAGCCTGCTTCCTTAAATAATACCAAACTCTAGTCATTCATAGTTTCTCAAAGTTTATCAATCAGTATACAGTCAAACCTGTCTTCAGCAGCCAGCCAAGGGAATCGCTGAATGTGGCTGCTTAGCACATATGGCTGCTTAATAGAGGTGAACTGTATAATAAAACAACGTATTGGGAATGTGGAAACTGGCTGCTTAATACAGGTTGGCTGCTTAATGGAGGTTACCGACCGTTAAAACAGGCTTCACTGCATAATAATATTAAGCGGGCAATTCGACTCGGCAG
Source organism: Archivesica marissinica (assembly GCA_014843695.1). Classification (NCBI taxonomy): domain Eukaryota; kingdom Metazoa; phylum Mollusca; class Bivalvia; order Venerida; family Vesicomyidae; genus Archivesica; species Archivesica marissinica. The sequence continues at coordinate 98,822,178 of CM026391.1, read as the reverse complement.
ACGCTGCAACCTAACTTATTATAAAACAGATAATAAGTTTCGAGATTTACGTATTTGTGTTCGCTGAATCAGCCACCGGCAAGCGGGCAACACATCAATGGTGAGCACTTAGTATACCATACAGGGGCGTAGCTTGGTTGAATATGAGGTACAAGGCTGAGTTATATGGGTTCCTGGACACACACACCCGACATTCAACCAAGAGTAAGAAGGTGCGTTTTGGCATATATTTCGTATTTGTAAATATATTGACACACATATAAATATTATACACGGCCTATACGGTACACAGGCCTATAGCTACACCATTGCCACGTGTGCCTCTTCACCGGCACCTAGCTATACATATTGGCACGCTGTGTATTACGTTTACCTCCGCATCTTCTAATAATAATAGGGATAACGAATAACAAACTTGCTATGCAATTAGGAAACGCATTTTGTTTCTCAGAAGTTGCTCGGCCGAATGAGTTATCACCGGTTATCAACGATTCCACAATACACGTAATTAAGAACTTGAAGAGATAGAACACATCGGCACGAGTAGTCCTCACATCGTAACTCTCTTAAAACAAACCAATCAAACATAAACACTTCGAATGAGTGAATAGGTTCCTTTCTTCTCAATATTTAGCAGAGCGAAATGTTTGCTTATTTTATTGGGTGTTTGAAGTCGCATACAGTGAAGACGGCCGCCGGATACTGGCCGACTCTCCAGAGGTGGAGGAAACTGCCGGGTGCTAATCCGAGCAGTATTTCAGGCGCGGGCAGGCACCAGGATAGAACCGCTGACCTACCACAAGCATGTTGGTTAGCTTCCTCACATGAAACAATACGACACCCCCAGTTGGATTTGAACATACACAGCTGAGGGGCAAGTGATTAGAAGTCAGCGACTTTAATCACTCGGCAACAGCAGAACATCACGTGGTTTCCATGGGTTTAAGTAGTCTAATTAATTCGGCGTCTCTGTAGGCGCTATGTGGTTTCCATGTGCGTTAGTAGCCTAATTAATGCGGCTTATCTGTAGGCGCTATGTGGTTTCCATGTGCGTTAGTAGCCTAATGAACTCGGCTTATCTATATGCGCTATGTGGTTTCCATGTGTTTTAGTAGTCCAATTAATTCTGCTTATCTGTAGGCACTATGTGGTTTCCATGTGTTTTAGTAGTCCAATTAATTCTGCTTATCTGTAGGCGCTATGTGGTTTCCATGTGTTTTAGTAGTCCAATTAATTCTGCTTATCTGTAGGCGCTATGTGGTTTCCATGTGTTTTAGTAGTCCAATTAATTCTGCTTATCTGTAGGCACCATGTGGTTTCCATGTGTTTTAGTAGTCCAATTAATTCTGCTTATCTGTAGGCGCTATGTGGTTTCCATGTGTTTTAGTAGTCCAATTAATTCTGCTTATCTGTAGGCACTATGTGGTTTCCATGTGTTTTAGTAGTCCAATTAATTCTGTTTATCTGTAGGCGCTATGTGGTTTCCATGTGCGTTAGTAGCCTAATTAATTCGGCGTCTCTGTAGGCGCTATGTGGTTTCTATGTGTTTAGTAGTCCAATTAATTCGGCTTATCTGTAGGCGATATGTGGTTTCCATGTGTTTTAGTAGCCTAATTAAGTCGGCTTATCTATTTTTCTATTTGAATCATTTTAAATCTGCTATTTTATTATAGATCGCCGCTACCCTCCGATAAAGTATCTCGATGTCATACAAGTCAGTTATTTGGACTAGTGTTTTGGGCTGTATGTATGTATTTGTTTTAATACAATAGCCGAATGTTTACTTCAATGTATACAAATAGCACTTTATCGCGTTATTCGGATAATAACACCCGTTATAGATAATAGATCGTACCGGGCAGGCAAATCATCCGCTAACGTCAATACTCCACCATGGATCACGGGTTATTGATGAAATATGCATGTATAGCGTTGTTATACCGCTGCAGCCAGTACCTGGTGCCCGCATTCATACACGTGAATCATTTATCAAGTTTATAGTTATCAAGATACGCGAAGCAAGTAAATCGTGTTTGATGTAGTACATGTTTTTAATGGAAAATACAGTACGTGTTGCATTTAATGGATTTGTATAGGGAGTGTACAGTTCACTTGTATTGCAATATACAGTATTCGTTATATATATAATGGCTTATATGGGGAATTTACTATAAACGTAAGTGTTACAAGTCTTAGTTTAAACAATATTTATTTCTTTGAATAAACTTAGTGGTGTATTTATAATATGTACATACATGTAGGAGTGCGGAGAATGAAATATGCTTGTATGGTTACCCCCTTCCAAGTATTATTAATAATTAATACTAGTGTTGTTGAAATGTTCATGTTATTTATATGAGAGATTGGGCACTCAGGTGTTAGATTGATCGCTATTGGTTGTTGTACTTTCAACTCCCGTCGTGATTATGGGTTTAAACCAATCAATAATATATTGTCAGTTTTATCTAATAACGGTCAAGCTGACGTGCCCGTCTGTAGTACATGCTTATTGTTCCTGGATATCTCCCCTACCCACCCTCTCGTCCTATAAAATATCAACTAGTCAACTTAAGGCAATATTGAGAGCTTGAAGAGAGGGTGGGTAGGGGAGATCTCCAGGAACAATAAGCATGTACTACAGACGGGCCCGTCAGCTTGACCTTTATTAGATAAAACTGACAATATATTATTGATTGGTTTAAACCCATAGTCAAGCTCTCAATATTGCCTTAAGTTGACTAGTTGATATTTTATAGTACATACACAATTTCGTATACACCTCAAGAATCACGATGCCCCAGACAAGATTCGTAAATACACACTGCCTCGTCTCTGTTCCTCAACAGACGGATCTGTAGTCCAGTGGTAACACGCTGGACTGGTAATCCATGGATCGCAGGTTAGATCCCCGTCTGACCCTAATACAATGAACAGTCTTTCAGATAGGACTTTAAACCGAGGTCTCGTGTCGATGCTTAAAGCAGTGGTCACATTTACGGTCATGCACGTAGTTGACCGTAGTTCACTTCAAACGTAGTCCACCGTAGTGTAACTACGTTGAAGTAGGTTCGAAGTAGGTTCAAAATTGGCAAAAAGAGGAAATATAGAAAGTCTACTAGGTTGAACTACGTGTAAGTACGTCAACTACGTTGAACTACGACCAGAGTGGCTATGTTTAACTAGGGTATCACTACGTCTAACTACGGGTAACTACGGTACACTACGTATAAACTACGTTCTAAGTACGCACAACTACGGTAAACTAGGGTCAACCGCGTTGAGCTACGGTAAAACATCGTGGCTGCGCCGCGCAGTACAGGTAAGCTACGGTCATTGTGCTTTTGGATGTTGACGAGTCAACATTGTAATAAATCACGTAATTCTACCATGCCGCCAAGGAAGAGGAAACAAGGTTATTCCAAATCTGCTGCTGATACTTGTGCGGTGGGTGCTGTGAGTGGTAATGATGAGGAGCCAGAGAGGGTGGAAGAGCCTCTGGATACTCAGGGAAGTGATGTCCACGAGACACGAATGACTGATAATGATCCTCCTACTGGGGCTTTCAAGGAGAAGAGGCCTCCCCTCAGGCTGCACCTGGATCAAGAGCAAGTAGTGGGAAGCTTGACAAACGCTGGTTCCAGGACATCAACCAGAGCCTGACACACATCAACAATGAGACCAGACATGGTGTTGTGAGCTACCCTGAAGCCGAACCGGAGGTCTCGGTAGTAGTTTCCAGTGGCCAGATACCGGAGGGTGAACGCCAGCTTTAGCGCAGGAGAGATGGGACACCTGAAAGTGGTTGTCTGTTTGGTGATCATCTCCTCAATCCTGGCCAGGATATCATGGAATGTGGCCACATCTACTCGCAGAAATTGCTGGAAAGCCTGGGGGTCCTCCACTTGAAGCTCTGCCATCAGAGCCTCATACTGACCGTGGACTGGTCTACGCAGCAGCCAGTCCCTGGTCCACCATCTCCTCCTTTGTCTATTATTATCCCTCCTTTCTTGTTCCTCTAGGTCTTCTAATTCCACAAGGTTTCTTGCCAGACCCGCAAGTTCCATGTTATCCTGACCCAAGAACTTCGCAATCGTGACTCTGTCACCCATTGTGTACAGTATGCAATTAAAAGAATAATTGAATCCTCAAATAACAAGATGTGTGTAATCCCAGAAATGTAGCGACAGATTTCTTATTATTTGACCTCTACTATTTTTGCTACGGTCAACTACGGTGAAGTAGGGTCAATTACGGTTAACTAAGGTCAACTACGTTCAAACTACGGTCACAGTACGGTATTGACATCGTACTTGACCGTAGACAATTTTTGAACATGTTGAAAAATTATGTGCTAACTACGGGCAAATCATAAGTTCGAACTACGTTTATTAATACGTTGAACTACGGTTAACTACGTGTAACTACGCTCAACTACGTTTTGTACGTTCAACTACGGTCCACTACGGTCATTCCCTACTACGGTCAACTACGTACTATGTGACCACGGCTTTACATCGTGCACGTAAAAGAATCAGAGGAGACTCTGGAATGGGTCTCTGTCTGTATCATTGCACTATCCTCCAACAATCTAAAATGACTAATCTCTTCAGGAGGCGTCGCTCATATGGGCAACCGGTAGCGCCGATAAATAAACGTAAAACACACACATGAGATTGGAGAAATGTAGTATAACCTCGATCTAAGGTAAAGGTAAAATAACATGCAACCTACGATACATGTATGCAGCACACGTTAACATCTACATGTATGTAGTTTAAACTGGTTTTACATGGCTCATACAACGTTACTAGTACATCGGGCAACTCTGATAAACGATGTTATATCACAGGAACCTGACATTTTATCCATAAGCCACCAAAGGTCTTGTACCTCTATCCTAGGACACACCCTCTATTAAAAAAAGAATAGAGGGGGGTTACAGGCTGACTTCTATCGTACCTCTAGTGTTACAGACATGCTACATTCCCTAAATCTATGCAGACTAGATCAACGGCGTATTGACAATAGGTTATCCCTAATGTATAACATTCATAATGATCTTGTTGCTATTCCCATTGAAAATTACCTAGTTCCTCTCTCCCGTCCTACTCGCCATTGCCATTCCTTAAGCTATAGGTTAATTACAGCAACTACAGACTACTACAAGTTTTCCTTCTTTCCAAGAACAATCTATCATTGGAACCACCTCCCTCCTGACATTGTCCATCTCCCTACCATAGAGCAATTCAATACGGCAATTTGCCATATTGAACATGCCAGTCCCTAGTTGTTCTGCGTAGCTGCTTTTAAACTGTTACCACAACTTATTTTCATACCTTCTTAAATTATACTTTTAACTACTCATACTTTTAATTTCTTTGCGGTTTTTGACGCGCAACATGTCTACGTCCCCGCGAGGGGTTCGACATTAAAGGAAGATAGATAGATAGATAGATATACCTTTGGTGGCTTATGGATAAAATGTCAAGTTCCTGTGGTTATATATATCATGAGTATGTTATATCAAATGTTAATTTGCATTGCTATATGCGTGTCATCCTTGTCTATATGCATGTCATCCTTGTCTATCTGCGTGTCATCCTTGTCTATATACGTGTCACCCTTGTCTATCTGCGTGTCATCCTTGTCTATCTGCGTGTCATCCTTGTCTATATGCGTGTCATCCTGGTCTATATGCGTGTCATCCTTGTCTATATGCGTGTCATCCTTGTCTATATGCGTGTCACCCTTGTCTATATGCGTGTCATCCTGGTCTATATGCGTGTCATCCTGGTCAATATGCGTGTCATCCTTGTCTATATGCGTGTCACCCTTGTCTATATGCGTGTCATCCTTGTCTATATGCGTGTCACCCTTGTCTATATGCGTGTCATCCTTGTCTATATGCGTGTCATCCTTGTCTATCTGCGTGTCATCCTTGTCTATATGCATGTCATCCTTGTCTATATGCGTGTCACCCATGTCTATATACGTGTCATCCTTGTCTATCTGCGTGTCATCCTTGTCTATCTGCGTGTCATCCTTGTCTATATGCGTGTCATCCTTGTCTATATGCGTGTCATCCTTGTCTATATGCATGTCATCCTTGTCTATCTGCGTGTCATCCTTGTCTATATGCGTGTCATCCTTGTCTATCTGCGTGTCATCCTTGTCTATATGCGTGTCATCCTTGTCTATATGCGTGTCACCCTTGTCTATATGCGTGTCATCCTTGTCTATATGCGTGTCACCCTTGTCTATATGCGTGTCATCCTTGTCTATATGCGTGTCATCCTTGTCTATCTGCGTGTCATCCTTGTCTATATGCATGTCATCCTTGTCTATATGCGTGTCACCCATGTCTATATACGTGTCATCCTTGTCTATCTGCGTGTCATCCTTGTCTATCTGCGTGTCATCCTTGTCTATATGCGTGTCATCCTTGTCTATATGCGTGTCATCCTTGTCTATATGCATGTCATCCTTGTCTATCTGCGTGTCATCCTTGTCTATATGCGTGTCATCCTTGTCTATCTGCGTGTCATCCTTGTCTATATGCGTGTCATCCTTGTCTATATGCGTGTCACCCATGTCTATATACGTGTCATCCTTGTCTATCTGCGTGTCATCCTTGTCTATATGCGTGTCATCATTGTCTATATGCGTGTCATCCTTGTCTATATGCGTGTCATCCTGGTCTATATGCGTGTCATCCTGGTCTATATGCGTGTCATCCTGGTCTATATGCGTGTCATCCTTGTCTATATGCATGTCATCCTTGTCTATATGCGTGTCACCCATGTCTATATACGTGTCATCCTTGTCTATCTGCGTGTCATCCTTGTCTATCTGCGTGTCATCCTTGTCTATATGCGTGTCATCCTTGTCTATATGCGTGTCATCCTTGTCTATATGCATGTCATCCTTGTCTATCTGCGTGTCATCCTTGTCTATATGCGTGTCATCCTTGTCTATCTGCGTGTCATCCTTGTCTATATGCGTGTCATCCTTGTCTATATGCGTGTCACCCTTGTCTATATGCGTGTCATCCTTGTCTATATGCGTGTCACCCTTGTCTATATGCGTGTCATCCTTGTCTATATGCGTGTCATCCTTGTCTATCTGCGTGTCATCCTTGTCTATATGCATGTCATCCTTGTCTATATGCGTGTCACCCATGTCTATATACGTGTCATCCTTGTCTATCTGCGTGTCATCCTTGTCTATCTGCGTGTCATCCTTGTCTATATGCGTGTCATCCTTGTCTATATGCGTGTCATCCTTGTCTATATGCATGTCATCCTTGTCTATCTGCGTGTCATCCTTGTCTATATGCGTGTCATCCTTGTCTATCTGCGTGTCATCCTTGTCTATATGCGTGTCATCCTTGTCTATATGCGTGTCACCCATGTCTATATACGTGTCATCCTTGTCTATCTGCGTGTCATCCTTGTCTATATGCGTGTCATCATTGTCTATATGCGTGTCATCCTTGTCTATATGCGTGTCATCCTGGTCTATATGCGTGTCATCCTGGTCTATATGCGTGTCATCCTGGTCTATATGCGTGTCATCCTTGTCTATATGCATGTCATCCTTGTCTATATGCGTGCCATCCTGGTCTATATGCGTGTCATCCTTGTCTACCTGCGTGTCATCCTTGTCTATATGCGTGTCATCCTTGTCTATATGCGTGTCATCCTTGTCTATATGCATGTCATCCTTGTCTATATGCGTGCCATCCTGGTCTATATGCGTGTCATCCTTGTCTACCTGCGTGTCATCCTTGTCTATATGCGTGTCATCCTGGTCTATATGCGTGTCATCCTTGTCTATATGCGTGTCATCCTTGTCTATATGCGTGTCATCCTGGTCTATATGCGTGTCATCCTGGTCTATATGCGTGTCACCCTTGTCTATATGCGTGTCATCCTTGTCTATATGCGTGTCATCCTGGTCTATGTGCGTGTCATCCTTGTCTATATGCGTGTCACCCTTGTCTATCTGCGTGTCATCCTTGTCTATATGCGTGTCATCATTGTCTATCTGCGTGTCATCCTTGTCTATCTGCGTGTCATCCTTGTCTATCTGCGTGTCATCCTTGTCTATATGCGTGTCATCATTGTCTATATGCGTGTCATCCTTGTCTATATGCGTGTCATCATTGTCTATATGCGTGTCACCCTTGTCTATATGCGTGTCATCCTTGTCTATATGCGTGTCATCCTGGTATATATGCGTGTCACCCGTGTCTATATGCGTGTCATCTTGTCTATATGCGTGTCATCCTTGTCTATATGCGTGTCATCCTTGTCTATATGCGTGTCATCCTTGTCTATATGCGTGTCATCCTTGTCTATCTGCGTGTCATCCTTGTCTATATGCGTGTCATCATTGTCTATATGCGTGTCATTCTTGTCTATATGCGTGTCATCCTTGTCTATATGCGTGTCACCCTTGTCTATATGCGTGTCATCATTGTCTATATGCGTGTCACCCTTGTCTATATGCGTGTCATCATTGTCTATATGCGTGTCATCCTTGTCTATATGTGTGTCACCCATGTCTATATACGTGTCATCCTTGTCTATATGCGTGTCACCCTTGTCTATCTGCGTGTCATCCTTGTCTATATGCGTGTCATCCTTATCTATATGCGTGTCATCATTGTCTATATGCGTGTCACCCTTGTCTATATGCGTGTCATCCTTGTCTATATGCGTGTCATCCTGGTCTATATGCGTGTCACCCGTGTCTATATGCGTGTCATCCTCGTGTCATCCTTGTTTAATACAATTGTACATTTGGACAGAAGTCAAGAAAACCATTTACACTGCATTCCGATAGTATGCATGGCATTTAAGGCCTTGGTATTTATAGAATTTGAAACTCACCCTCTGCAACCCGATACGACAATTCGTCTGTACTGAGGATAGTTATACGTAACAACACGAACATCCATTGAAACAACAGTAACCCGCGTTCAGTTGGTTCAACCGATATCCGTGTACCGCTACATCAACTGTCCACAGTAAAACTATACCGGATCCCATAGGGTGTATACAGATAGATAGATATATTGTATTAGAAGAAAAGGCAGTGTACCCACGAGTCCATACAATTACATTACACATATCACTGCACAAACAAAAAGCCATTTCCATAATGAAATGCCCAAGGGAATATATTTAAGCAGACTATATGACAGACCCGGGCCAATCACAACACGTGTGAATGGGAATGGTCGAGTAACAAAAGCATGTACATCTGCATAGGAACACTGGGATAAAACTGCCCTTGGAATGCACGGGACGGGGTCGTCGCGGCTATTTTCGAGTTCTGGCTACGACCCTACTTGAAGCAATGCTATTTCTAAGTCATTCGTAATTTGGAATTTGCATATTTGATTAACGTAGGAAAGTTCTAGCGGACGCGGCTTTCAACTTCATCCGATTAGCGCAGTGGTTAGCGCGCTCGCTTCTCACCAATGTAACCCGGGTTCGATCCTCGGACCGGGAAGTATGTGAGATGGTACGGTGATCGCCAGATCGGACAGGTGAGTTTTCTCCGGGTACTCCGGTTTCCTCCTACACGAATGACCACATTTACGCTTTCATCCACGCCAACGAGAGTGCTTAATATAAGTTGTTAGAACTTGCTTCGCAATCGTTGTAAAATAAATAAAATAAAAAATAAAAACTTCATCCATATACGTCACCAAGACGCTGGTATCTTAATCCCCGCTCCCATTAATTATATATATATAATGTAAGCTAGGTCTTAGAAAATTAAACCATAACAGTCAAGCCTTTATTCCATGTACCTGAGAGAATAAAAGTATATGTCTATTAGTTGTCAGCTCTATTAAGCAGCCAACCTGTATTAAGCAGTCAGTTTCCAGATTCCCAATATGCTGTTTTATTATGTTACGCAGTCACTTTTTGTGATTCCCTTGGCTGGCTGCTTGAGACGTGTTGGACTGTATACCTACTCGGGGATTATTTTACGAATATGATATTTGTTTCGACTCAGACAATGACATAAGTAAAAATAAATTATGGTTTCGGATAGTTTTCCCATCTGTAACCGTATATGCATTTGGCGGAATGAAAACGGGTCTAGCCTTTTAGCGTCTGCCAGTCATTCTACTCCAGAAAGCATGTACTATGGTGCTCTCGGTATTGTTATGATAACAGTACTTAGCTTTATTGCACATATATGCAATACCACACATACAACAGCCGAACCATGGTGTGCAAGTAGAAACGTTCACTATAATTATATAGGTAAAACACAACACGCAATTATTTCTATGTTAAGTGGACACTGTGACCGGAGTTCGAACCTCAATCGAACTAAAATAAATGTGCTTATTTTTGTTGAACTAAGCTTACTGCACCTTACTTATATGATATTTAATCTATATACATGTACATGTATACAGATATGAAAGTGGGTTGTTTTCGTTAAGCATGTAGAACTTGAGCCTACGTGGCCGAGTGGCTTAGGACACCGTCATTAGAACTCGCCTTTCACTATCATCAAAGCTGTGAGTCCGCTCCACAAGTGATACAAATGGTGCTCAATACCAGACGGATCTGTAGTCCAGTGGTAACACGCTGGACTGGTAATCCAGGGATCGCAGGTTCGATCCCAGTCTGACCCTAATAAAATTAACAGTCTTTCAGATGGGACTTTAAACCGAGGTCTCGTGTCGGTGCTGTACATCGTGCACGTAAAAGAACAAGAGGATACTCTAGAATGGGTCTCTGTCGGTATCATTGCACTATCCTCCAACAATCTAAAATGACTAATCTCTTCAGGAGGCGTCGCTCATATGGGCAACGGGTAGCGACGATAAATAAACGTAAAACACAAACACAGGGGTTTAGGCTGAAGAGTTGACTACTCGTTCTTAGTTCTATCTATCTATCTTCCTATTAGTCAAACCCCTGATGGGGACCTTAGACTTTGACGCGCGTCAACTGACAAGAATGTTAGTAAGAAATGAAATAAAAGATGATAAAAGAATGATGTTAGGTTGGTTAAAAACAGGTTAAGAACAGGGCAGGTTTATTTAGGGAGAAACATGTTCAATCCGACTTACAGCCAGACTGAACTGTGGGTTCTTACCCAGGACATGCGAGCGTTCAACTCTCCGCCACAGTAGAACGATCTGGCAATAATGTCTATTGAATGATGTTCCCAATCAATTCTCTTGTTCATTATCACTACCGTTTTGAGTAAATCTACACGATAACTGCAATTTGTGGAAGTCGTTATAGCGCAGTGGTAGCGCGTTCGCTGTGAACATATGCGAAAGGCCCGGATTTCGCACCCAGCTGTAGCCGTTACGATTGCGCCCTTTGGCAAGGCACCTAGATTCCACATTGCCTCATTTCTCTCTTCATATCGATGGATTCCATTAAGTAATATGTGAGGTTTTGAGAGCGATTAATCTAACGTTGTAAAACTTGTTTCGCAATCGAGCTAAACTAATTTTGTATTAACTAACTGCAATGTTTACCCTATGCAACCTTGCTCAATAAATCGTCTTTGATAATATTGTATTGCTCTATATACATGTATGTAACACTTACAATCATATTACAAATACATACTGAGCAGATGGGTTGGACTACAAGTTCTAACACCATTAGAGTGATTGGCCTTCCCCATTAAAATAACTCGTATATACAGTCAAACCTGTCTTAAGCACCCAGCCAAGGGAATCACAGAAAGTGGCTGCTTAGCACAGGTGGCTACTTAATAGAGGTCAAATGTATAATAAAACAACATATTGGGAATCTGGAAACTGGCTGCTTAATACAGGTTGGCTGCTTAATAGAGGTGACCACTAAAACAGGTTTGACTGTACTGTGAACCTTTGCTATAACGAAACACGAAACTCGATTAGCTGCAAACCTATGAACTCAACTTCAGATATTCCAATCTAGTTCCGTTGAGCCAAATCTTCACAGTTATGAAAACGAGTTGTATCTTGTTGTATGCTGCGATATTGTCATGGTGCGTTCTATGCCTGCTTCCATTTCTCGGTAATAATAGGATAAATTCTTGCATGTTTCCCATGATATTAGCTCAGATTATGTTGAAAATAGTAACACAATTAATACTAGTAATCTATAAGCAGCATGGAGCATGCAATATGTATATAAAACCACCGATGTTCCTCACTGGCAATATTAAATCGCTTGCTCGTACATTTCACATTCGCCTCTCGAGCATTTCTCCAAATATCAGTTTAGCGATAATAACGACAATGGGCCTGCATGCATTATGCATAACGCAGGGGATTTTCCGGAGAAGCGCGCAACGCTGAGGCGAATACAGAAACATGGTATCTGATATAAATAAATATGTACTCTTCTATGAGCAGTCATATACGGATATGTAGTGCAGTGGTTAACACGTTGGACTTGTAATCCAGGGATCGCAGGTTCGATCCCCCGTCTGACCCTAATACAAGTTAACAGTCTTTCAGATGGGACTTTAAACCGAGGTTTCGTGTCGGTGCTTTACACCGTGCACGTAGAAGAACCAGAGGAGACTCTGGTGGATTGGGTCTCTATCTGTATCATTTCACTATCCTCCAACAATCTAAAATGACTAATCTCTTCAGAAGGCGTCGCTCATATGGGCAACCGGTAGCTACGATAAATAAACGTAAAACACAAATATATGAGCAGTCAGTGGTGTCGATTCTTGTTGGTTAAGCATATGGTTAAACCAATTGTAAAGAGTGTCTTCCAATAAATACCAAAAAGGGGTTATCCTATAGAACATGTCTCTTCAAAATGTTATGTTCTAAATGGTTATGTTCTAAATGGTTATGTTCTAAATGTTATGCTCTAAATGCATATGTTCTAAATGTTTATGTTCTAAATGTGTATGTTCTAAATGGGTATGTTCTAAAGGTTTATGTTCTAAATGTTCTAGGCAATTGGGATCTCCCAGCAAGCATTGTCAGTGTTAAAACAATACACCACATACTGACCATCATGATTGTAAGATTGAATGTATTTCATATTGTTCAGCTAATGTCCATCCACCCACCCACCCACCCACCCACCCACCCACCCACCCCCACCACCACCCCCCACCCACCCCCCACCCATCCCCACCCCACCCATCCATCCTCATCCATCCTCCATCCCCATCCATCCATCCATCCATCCATCCATCCATCCATCCCCATCCATCCATCCATCCATCCATCCTCCATCCATCCATCCATCCATCCATCCATCCATCCATCCATCCTCCATCCATCCATCCATCCATCCATCCATCCATCCTCCATCCATCCATCCATCCATCCATCCATCCATCCATCCATCCATCCATCCTCCATCCATCCATCCATCCTCCCCATCCATCCATCCATCCCCATCCATCCATCCATCCATCCTCCATCCATCCATCCATCCATCCATCCATCCATCATCCATCCATCCATCCATCCATCCATCCATCCATCCATCCCCATCCATCATCCATCCATCCATCCATCCATCCATCCATCCATCCATCCACCATCCATCCATCCCCATCCTCCATCCATCCATCCATCCATCCATCCATCCATCCATCCATCCATCCCATCCATCCATCCATCCATCCATCCATCCTCCATATCCATCCATCCATCCATCCATCCATCCATCCATCCATCCATCCATCCCATCCATCCATCCATCCATCCCATCCATCCCATCCATCCATCCATCCATCCATCCATCCCTCCATCCATCCCCCATCCATCCATCCATCCATCCATCCATCATCCATCCCATCCATCCATCCATCATCCATCCATCCATCCATCCATCCATCCATCCATCCATCCATCAATCCACCCACCAACCACCCACCCAACCACCCCCCATCCCCCATCCATTTTCTGTACAATTTATTAATTTTTGTTTCTTATAAGGATCAGCCAATATTAGGTTTTCATAATATAACATGTTATCCTTTTTCACGTACATCATAAATGTTTGTTCTAAGCAGCCAATGGCATCTGCATTAAAAGGGTATTATTTCGTGAATGCCTAGATTGTATTTTTAAAACTTGTTTTGAGTTTTTAATTTAATTTAATAATATTTGATTGCACCTTTTTTAATAATGACGAATACAATTTACAATTACATATCACAATAACAGTACTGGCACATGCATAACATACATAAAACCTGATAATATCCATATACACGACATTTTCAAAGTGTAAAAGGATTGGGCTACACGTTTTGAAAACATTAGCAACAACCCTTTCGAAAGTTTTAAGTTTTAATGTTGCTCCGATATTATATGACATATCCTAGAGCGTATCAAATATAAAATGCCAATAATCATACGTATTTACACTGTAGCGTTGAATATAATTTCCATATGAACTCGTATCAGGAAGTCTGATCTTCCATTTGGGACCAATGTCAGATTACAATTACATTACAGGGTGACAGGGTATTGATTACCATGGGGAATTCGTTGTTAAAACAGATTTACGCGAATTCCATATGTTGAATAAATTTAAATACAAATGTAAATACAAACTGTATTATCTCCAAAGAGCGTACATACTTGTAATTGTGAAACATTATATTTTAGAGGAAAACACACACGTTCTCACGCACGCAGACTCGCGCGCACACACACATGCTAGTTTTGTCGGCGAAGGCCATGGGGCCGAGTTTATTGATTTTTTATTGAAGTTTACTTAACGTCGGTTGCCCATTTGAACGCCGGACAGTTTACCTAACAACACCTTTCATTGGCAGACTCCAGCGGTTAACCAGTACTTGGTGCACCAACCTCCGTCAGATACGGCCAACTGTTTCATACACGGTCTGAGCGGGGCTCAAACTCGTGACCATCAGTGATGATAGGTTACAGTGGTATACAAGTCAGCGACCTTAGTTTATACAAATTTAGTTTAGCTCGATTGTGATTTACATGAAAAACAATAACTATATAAATAGATCTACATAGCTTTAAAGATTTTGGAACGTGTTTAGTTGTTCAGTTTGTGCTTTGTAATAAAGCTGTGATATCTTTGATGGAATCCTTCGTATTTCGTTTTCATGTAATAATAATCATATAATGTAGGTGTGCGTTTTCTATGTACTCTAGTATACATTGTAGGTGTGCGTTTTCTATGTACTCTAGTATACATTGTAGGTGTGCGTTTTCTATGTACTCTAGTATACATTGTACTACTAATTGGCTTCCCACACACTTTCTATGTCATTCTCGGATACTTGTTAACATATAATATTTGACACAATAGAACGAGAAATTGCTAGTGTGTTATTGATCCACTCGCTACAGTCCGATCAGATTATCTGAATGGAACACATCCACCGTAAGCTGGTGCCCTGCTTGTAGAGGAAGCAGTAACATGAGTCATATGTCCTTGCTATATATTAGGGCTAATGTTGAAACAGGAATTGTATACCACTGTAACCTATCATCTCTGATGGTTACGGGTTCGAGCCCCAATCAGACCGTGTCTTATATATATGAAAGAGTTGGCAGTTTCTTACGGAGGTTGGTGCACCGGTTAACCGCTGGAGCCTGCCCAGGAAAGGTGTTGTTAGATAAACTGCCCGTCGCTCAAATGGGAATAGCGATGTTAAATAAACTTAAATTAAAAAAAAGAAGAAAAAAAGGAATTGTCATATAGACAAGACTACCACGACAAGGGTATCTCTATTGTCATATAAACAAGGCTACTACGACAAGGGTATCTCTATTGTCATATAAACAAGGCTACCACGACCAGGGTATCTCTATTGTCATATAAACAAGGCTACTACGACAAGGGTATCTCTATTGTCATATAGACATGGCTACCACGACCAGGGTATCTCTATTGTCATATAAACAAGGCTACCATGACAAGGGTATCTCTATTGTCATATAAACAAGGCTACCACGACAAGGGTATCTCTATTGTCATATAAACAAGGCTACCACGACCAGGGTATCTCTATTGTCATATAAACAAGGCTACCACGACCAGGGTATCTCTATTGTCATATAAACAAGGCTACCACGACCAGGGTATCTCTATTGTCATATAGACAAGACTACCACGACAAGGGTATCTCTATTGTCATATAAACAAGGCTACTACGACAAGGGTATCATATAGACAAGGCTACCACGACACGGGTATCTCTATTGTCATATAGACAAGGCTACCACGACATGGGTATGTCTATTGTCATATAAACAAGGCTACCACGCCAAGGGTATCATATAAACAAGGCTATCACGACAAGGGTATCTCTATTGTCATATAAACAAGGCTACCACGACAAGGGTATCTCTATTGTCATATAAACAAGGCTACCACGACAAGGGTATCTCTATTGTCATATAAACAAGGCTACCACGACACGGGTATCTCTATTGTCATATAGACAAGGCTACCACGACATGGGTATGTCTATTGTCATATAAACAAGGCTACCACGCCAAGGGTATCATATAAACAAGGCTATCACGACAAGGGTATCTCTATTGTCATATAAACAAGGCTACCACGACAAGGGTATCTCTATTGTCATATAGACAAGACTACCACGACAAGGGTATCTCTATTGTCATATAGACCGGTCTAACCATAATAAAATGAACAGTCTTTCAGATGGGACTTTTGTTTGAGATTTATTTGATGCATCAGATATTTCTGAAAAAACAATCCCATTATGTTGCAAAATTCAACTTCAAGGTCACTATTGAAGGTCGGACATGTTAGGAGGGGGGGGGGGTGGCAGCGAACAACCAATAGACACTGTATGACTGTAACTTATCAAAGCAAGAACGTGTACAGCCCAGGTACGTTCTTGATCATGAACGAATGTTTTCGAACATGGCTGTTTTGGGAAGGACCGTTTTTCTAAGATTTGTTTTAACTTGTGGCCGTGTTACACACCTGTATGTATACGTCTTTTAATTGTTAACTATATCATTTGGAATCTGAGTAATGCATGTATTGTCTTACTTATTGTACAGTCTACATCCGTTATGTCAAAGTCGGTTTATGTCTAATTCTCCGGTTATCTCGAAGTCGGATCAAAGTCCTGTTTCAGACACTCTTTTTTTTATATATAACTGGATCTGTTTATATGGAATTTCGTTAAGTCAAACTTCGGTTATCTCGAAGTATTTTGTTCGGTCCGACGGAATTCGACATAACGGATGTAGACTGTATGTATGCAATAAAATATGGCTTAAATCAAAATCATCTTATCTGAATTATTGTGCAGACAACTTCCATAGCGTGACAAGAACCGTTGGCATACGTAGAAGATAGTTTTTACTAAGCATTATCTCAATGGATCTTTGATACGCTGTATATTGTTCTCGTGGCTGGTTCTAGTAATTGCCTGGAATGGGTTGCGGAATGAGGGTTTCACATCAGATTTAATTAGGCACAGTCGTTAATGTGATGCCCTTCAGCTATGTCGTTTCCGTCAGCGCGACAGTGACATGCATACTGATTTGCGTTTCGAACACAATCTTCCTGATGAAACATTGGCCTATTCTATTTGTTGAATACACAATACTAGGCTTCTATATAACAGACGCTATATTCATGTGCATTGAAGGTACAGACGGATCTGTAGTCCAGTTGACTGGTAATCCAGGGGTCGCAGGTTCGATCCCCGTCTGACCTTCATAAAATGAACAGTCTTTCAGATGGGACTTTAAACCGAGGTCTCGTGTCGGTGCTGTACACCTTGCACGTAAGCTAACCAGAGGAGACTCTGGAATGGGCTTCTGTCTGTAACATTGCACTATCCTCCAAAAATCTTAAATGACTAATCGCTTCAGGAGGCGTCGCTCATGTGGACAACCGGTAGCGACGATAAATAAACGTAAAACACACACATGCAATGAAGATAAACTAGGTTGATATTGAGACAGTTATTGCCAAGATAATACATTTTTAGTATAACAGAAAGCAGGATAGTTCAACCACAAGTTGTATAACCCATCTGTAACCATATTTCGCTCAATATGCTGTTCAAAGCACTGGTCGGATATCAAACACCGTGGCACTATTCCTCAATGTGTGAATCTCTAACCATTCTCTTACAAATCATATCGTTTTTGCCACAAACGTTTCTAACCAGGGACACAGCTCATTGTAGCGGATATATGTATAACAACATGGGCGTCCACGGTTTCTACAAACGATACATCATCGGCGACTTCAAATCGCTTGTCCCTCACCGCTATAGTTTTATATACCTATATTTTGATTGCATTTGGTTTGTATATATATTGAGTGCATCATGGTAGATTTAGAATGTGTTCTCTCGTAAAATGAAGTATTTATTATCATAGGTTCGAATTACTTCAAGTAAGTAAGTAGACTATCCAGCTTGTTTGTTGATTATCGGTGGTTCTACCCAGGTATGTGCCTGGCATACTGCTCGGATGTGTGCACCCGGCGTCTTCCTCCATCAATACTAGCTGGAGAGTCGCCATGCGACCATATCGGTTGTGACTGTAAACCACCGAAACCAAGCAACCAACAAACGATACCTCTGAAACCGAATTTGATGGGGGGAAAGGTTTACTGGTATGATCATTCACTGGTGGTCCCCTCTCAAATCTATACGCACCGGACCATGACCCATTTATAGCTTTGTTGGTTATATTAACCAAATATGCGTAAAGCATTCTACTGGAGTCTGGAACTGTTGTTCTGATCCCAATATATATTTGCACAATTAATGGCCGAGTGACCTATAATACACGTTTGTAACACAACTGTCAATTCGTTAATAAAACATGGCCGCCGTTGGGAAGCTTAGTTCTCATACTAACAACTTAAAACATTGGCTTCCCTGAAACCATGTATTGTTTGATATGGTAGGTCATGGGCTCGGGAGAGCGACCCACTCTCATGTCGACTGCCTTGTTCCAATGACCGTATTGCTTCAACCTTTTACTGGGGGAATTGTATTAACATGCTGCCTGAAAGGTCGCAATTGCCGTTCATTTCATGTACTATTCAAATAGGGGTTTCACAGAGATCTGCCACTTCAGGGAACATTTCATGTATTGCTCAATTAGAGGTTTCACAGAGATCTGTCACTTCAGGGAACATTTCATGTACTATTCAATTAGGGGTTTCACAGAGATCTGCCACTTCAGGGAACATTTCATGTACTATTCAATGTGGTTTCACAGAGATCTGCCACTTCAGGGAACATTTCATGTACTATTCACTGATTAGGGGTTTCACAGAGATCTGCCACGTCAGGGAACATTTCATGTACTATTCAATTAGGGTTTTCACAGAGATGTGCCACTTCAGCGAACATTTCATGTACTATTCAATTAGGGGTTTCACAGAGATCTGCCACTTCAGGGAACATTTCATGTACTATTCAATTAGGGGTTTCACAGAAATCTGCCACGTCAGGGAACATTTAATGTACTATTCAATTAGGGGTTTCACAGAGATCTGCCACGTCAGGGAACATTTCATGTATTATTCAATTAGGGGTTTCACAGATATCTGCCACGTCAGGGAACATTTCATGTACTATTCAATTAGGGGTTTCACAGAGATCTGCCACGTCAGGGAACATTTCATGTACTATTCAATTAGGGGTTTCACAGAGATCTGCCACTTCAGGGAACATTTCATGTACTATTCAATGTGGTTTCACAGAGATCTGCCACTTCAGGGAACATTTCATGTACTATTCACTGATTAGGGGTTTCACAGAGATCTGCCACTTCAGGGAACATTTAATGTACTATTCAATTAGGGGTTTCACAGAGATCTGCCACGTCAGGGAACATTTAATGTACTATTCAATTAGGGGTTTCACAGAGATCTGCCACTTCCGACACAAAGCATTCGGTAGACTAGGTATTGATTCATGGCTTATCCACAGGGGGATCAAAATAATACTTCCCAATTGGAACATACTCCTGTTGATGTTCCAATAGAAGGCTTCATTATTTATTCGTTCAGCAAACGGTCGCGGATTTATTTTGCAAGCCGTATTGCATGCACATTTAAGACATTCGTATGTGGAAGTCGTGGTAGCGCAGTGGATGTGCGTTCGCTTCAGGTGCGAAAGGTCCGGATTTCGAGCCCCGCTGGGACGTTACGATTGTGCCCTTAGGCATAGGCATTTAAATTCCACGTTGCCTCTTGTCTCTCCCTCGTGGCGATGGAATTCCATCAGGAACGAGGTCACGAGAGTGATTAAATATATGTTGCAAGAACGTTTTTCGCAATCGAGCTAAAGTAGATTTGTATAACATAGTTGCGTGCTATACTGTAATACATTCGTATAACATAGTTACGTACTATACTGTAATACACTCGTATAACATAGTTGCGTACTATACTGTAATACATTCGTATAACATAGTTACGTGCTATACTGTAATACATTCGTATAACATAGTTGCGTGCTATACTGTAATACATTCGTATAACATAGTTACGTACTATACTGTAATACATTCGTATAACATAGTTACGTACTATACTATAATACATTCGTATAACATAGTTGCGTACTATACTGTAATACACTCGTATAACATAGTTACGTACTATACTGTAATACATTCATATAACATAGTTACGTACTATACTGTAATACATTCGTATAACATAGTTGCGTACTATACTGTAATACATTCGTATAACATAGTTACGTACTATACTGTAATACATTCGTATAACATTGTTGCGTGCTATACTGTAATACATTCGTATAACATAGTTGCGTACTATACTGTAATACACTCGTATAACATAATTACGTACTATACTGTAATACATTCGTATAACATAGTTACGTACTATACTGTAATACATTCGTATAACATAGTTACGTACTATACTGTAATATATTCGTATAACATAGTTACGTACTATACTGTAATACATTCGTATAACATAGTTACGTACTATACTGTAATACATTCGTATAACATAGTTGCGTACTATACTGTAATACATTCGTATAACATAGTTGCGCACTATACTGTAATACATTCGTATAACATAGTTACGTACTATACTGTAATACATTCGTATAACATAGTTACGTACTATACTGTAATACATTCGTATAACATAGTTGTGTACTATACTGTAAGACATTCGTATAACATAGTTGCGTGCTATCTGCTGCTATTCATATCGTCGAATCCTCTAATGCCATATTCCTGTTCGAAATGACTACAATTACAATTTTAAATATGGTTGCTATCATGTACAATGGTTGCTATCACGTACAATTTCAAATATGGTTGCTATCACGTACAATGGTTGCTATCACGTACACTGGTTGCTATCACGTACACTGGTTGCTATCACGTACAATTTCAAATATGGTTGCTATCACGTACAATTTCAAATATGGTTGCTATCACGTACAATGGTTGCTATCACGTACACTGGTTGCTATCACGTACAATTTCAAATATGGTTGCTATCACGTACACTGGTTGCTATCACGTACAATGGTTGCTATCACGTACAATTTTAAATATGGTTGCTATCACGTACAATTTTAAATATGGTTGCTATCACGTACAATTTTAAATTATTCCCTAATTCGCTCCGCTCAAACGTAAATAAATCATTTATCCCATAATCAAGTAATTCTAGGGGGAAAAGAATCACAAACAAGATTTAGGATGGGTCATTTGCATTACCATGTTAATCATTTATTTAATATATACATGTATAAACATTCTCTTCAAGTTTAAACCTGCGACCATAAAAATAACTCTGTGCGAATATTGATGCTTAAAAACCTCACAACATAAATAAATCAGTGTGTGATGTAAAGTACACTATACGCTGTGTAAAAAGTATACATCTCGATATAAGACAGCCACGTAAATACGAAACTGTAGTGCCGGCTGCCCCAATCCACTCCCCTAATTATATTATATATAATATAATCTCCTCATCTTTTTCTATTATTTCTTTTTTGTGGATGGGGAGGAGGGGGAGGTAGAAAGAAACCATGCAACTATCCAGTGTGAAAAGGACTTCTTTGCTGCCCCGTGACTTTCCCAACGAGCAGTATAACAATAAATGGTATCATAAATTAAGAGGCTAAAAACTGTTAACATCTATTATATCATTTTCTTTTTCGGCTCAAATCGGTACCACCACGTAAATTAAACCTAATAATTATAACCTGTCTGAACTAACAGTCTTAGAACTTAAATCACATACATTGTAATTGAGAGTAGCTAGGTGACAAAGTAAAAACATAAAGCTAAAGTCCGAAATTAATTTCCTAATCCGCCATTTATGTAGATGCCATTCCTCCGACGATTCGTCTCTTTGTAATCAATCACTGGATATAAACGCTTGGATACTCCTGGTAAAGGGCGTCGTACCTGTCGATAAATAAATTCCGATTTTAATAGAATTACCAGGTACCCCAAGATCTGCAACGATCAATACCCTCCACTTGCTGCCATTGCAAACGGAAAATAGTTTCATCAAAAACAGACCTTAATCTTTCGAGACTGGCGTATTCAATTCAGGGCGGGTGGGTGGGGGCCAATAAACTGACGTGTATCGTGTAATGCAAACGACTTCGAATGGAGATAACTATCTACATTCCACTATTTATACTAACCGAAAATGCACGAAATAATCGTGCATATAAACACAACACTTGATTACACACCATTACCCGAATTACTGTAAACCTAGGATAAATATATTATGGTTGCTATCACGTACAATGGTTGCTATCACGTACAATTTTAAATATGGTTGCTATCACGTACAATGGTTGCTATCACGTACAATGGTTGCTATCACGTACAATTTTAAAAGTGTTTCAGTAAAGAATTCCAACATATTACATTTTTAATGTACAGTCTACATCCGCTATGTCGAATTCCGTCGGACCGAACAAAATACTTCGACATAACCGAAGTTTGACTTAACGAAATTCGATATAAACAGATCCAGTTCTATAGTGTCTGAAACGGGACTTTGATCCGACTTCGAGATAAGCGGAGAATTAGATATAACCGACTTTGACATAACGGATGTAGACTGTACTTGAAAACTGTTTAATCTTGATTTTACTACGATAGCCCTCCCCTCGCCTCCCTCGTCTCCCCTCCCCTCGCCCCCTCTTAGCTTCGTTGCTCCGCTACAAATCACAATAACAAAGAAATCAATGTACATTTGTCACTTTGATGATGATAGTTAATTTATTTATCCTCGCCGCCGGCGAACCATGTGGGCGAGCACTCTCAGATGATTAGATTCTGGCATCGATTATTCGTGAAGCGTCTGTACAGTTGTAGAGTGTTGTCTTGTAGTGTGGTGGTCTTGAAGTATTCGATGATGGTGCAATAAAACGACAACTGGAGAAGGCATAGTCTTCCTCTTAAGGGTGACACGTCCTGATGGTCTCTTCTTTCTGAACGGCTCTTCTTAGGACCACTCTACTCACCGTTGATCACCCCGCAGCAGCATATAAACGGATTAGACAGTTAGACATATGGCCCTAACACGCTGGACTGGTAATCCAGGGATCGCAGGTTCGATCCCCCGTCTGACCCTAATAAAATTAACAGTCTTTCAGATGGGACGTTAAACCGAGGTCTCGTGTCGGTGCTTTACACCGTGCACGTAAAAGAACCAGAGGAGATTCTGGAATGGGTCTCTGTCTGTATCATGCACTATCCTCCAAAATCTAAAATAACTAATCTCTTCAGGAGGCGTCGCTCATATGGGCAACCGGTAGCGACGATAAATAAACGTAAAAAAAAGAAAGAAGACATGGCCGTCTCGGAAGCTCCAGTGTCTGTGCATACGTCCACAACCTCTGGTGGAGGTTAGCGATGGTGACGCGAGTATCCCTTGTTGCACGGTGGTCGCCAGTCGGACGTGTGGACTTACTCCGGTTTCCTCCCAATCGAATGATCCCATATATGTATATGTATACACTTTAATCCACATCAACGAGAGATAAATAGACGTTGACAATCGGCCTTGTTTCACATTCGTTGCAAAATAAAGTTTTCATTATAATGACATCTATATGAGCTATTGCCGTGCGATTATTGCTAATGAATTTCTACACTACTAGATAATTCCAATAAAACTTAACAAATAACAAACATCATTGTATTATCCAAATTCACAAAATAATGACACAACGCAAAATCCGAACAATGTGAAAAGTCACCCAATACAATCCGTATGTCCGAGAAACTAATATCTAGTGTGTTCTCCCATGTCTCTTACGACGTGCACACACCTCCGTCTTACAGGTGAACGTTATGATCATTTTTGTTCAGATAATGTAGCTGAATAACATAATCTATAATTTCAAATTAATATATTGAACCATGATTTGAAAAGTGTCTGGTCTTACGCTGTCTTATTTTGTGAATTTTGATTTTACAGTGATGTTTGTTATTTGTTAAATTTTGTACCTTTTGGTTCATCAATTCAAAAGAAATTTCTTGTATGTACGTATGATGTGTTGATTTATACATAGTCCTAATTAGAACGAATTCCTTTCGCAAATAATCCAATTATACCGATTTATTTAAGTGTCGGGTTACAAGTGGCCCTAAGTGTAGTCCTATCTTTTGATTGCACTTGATTGGTATATAGGCCTACATTGTATGTTGAGGGCCTCATGGTAGATTAACTTTTGTTAAATGAGTTCTCTCGTAAAATAAAGTCTTTATTATTATTATTGTTGTTATAATTTAAGGCTCAATCAAAACATTTATACAACAACAACAACAACAAATACTTTTATTAGAGTCAGGTCACATATTACAGTAACAACATGACTAAATTTCGTTTTTAGAATATGGGTAATATACAATAATGTGGATAGCAATAACTGCAAGAATGCATTTAAATCAATACATAGATATATACAACGACATACAATGCATTGATCTAATGAATAATATGACATGATTTTAACGAATTTACAAGCATAGAAATTCAATTCTGCATTTACATTTGTATATAACATTTAACTTTTTGGTCCTGTATTTCGCAAGACATTCACACGTATTAAGCGACTGTACCGATATACATATATATATATATATACATACATACATATCAACACATACACACATACACACACATACTACACACACATACACACACATACACACACTACATATCACACACACATACACACACATATACTACACCATCACACATACACACACATACACACACATACACATGCACACACGCACGCACACGCGCACGCGCACACACACACGCACACGCACACATATACATATACATATACATATACATATACATATACATATACACATACACACACATACATACATATACACGCATATATACATATATATATAACACATATATACATATATATATATACATACATACATACATATAGATATAATATATTTTAGTGAAATATGTGGGTAACACTTTCTATATGATATATCCGGTGCGGCTGTTGCTATCCGAACAGACGCTTGAATTACAGATCATGTTTTATTTTTGAGATGTGATTGCCTTTATCAATACTTCTTATAGCTTACGTGTTTGTTTCTGTATGAAACCGGGTTAGTTTACTCAAAATATAGTAATTTAGCTATACGATTGCTATTGGCCTATTGATATAACCAGGAACCTGTCAATCAAACAGATCCTGATATAACAAAATGGCAAAATGTTCAACTCATGTTGACGGATATATAGTCCAGTGGTAACACGCTGGACTTGTAATCCAGGGATCGCAGGTTCGATCCCCCGTCTGATCCTAATATAATTAACAGTCTTTCAAATGGGACGTTAAACCGAGGTCTCGTGTCGGTGCTTTACACCGTGCACGTAAAAGAACCAGAGGAGATTCTGGAATGAGTCTCTGTCTGTATCATGCACTATCCTCCAACATCTAAAATAACTAATCTCTTCAGGAGGCGTCGCTCATATGGGCAACCGCGACGATAAATAAACGTAAACCACACACACGAAACTAATCCAGCACTATAATGCAACTTTAATACTGTTATCTTCGTAACTCCAACATTCTAAAATATCTGCCGGAGTCACTGCTCATGTGGGCAGCCAATAGCGAGCACAAATCAATGAAACACATACATTAGTTCAACAAGACAAAATTGTGAAAACAAAACTTCAACAATTCATAGAATGTCTTCAAAGTTTGCTAGCATCGAGTAACATAGCATGGTATTTGTCGAACTCTTTCAGCACCAACCTTTATCTATATCTGACTTATTCTTCGACATCCGTCAGTCTTGTCAGACTATGTCAGACTATGTAGTTAGCGCCCGTTGAGTCTACAGATGAGCACCGTCTGCTGTGGCTGTACAGTCCGATGCGTGGCCTGCAGTGGCGGTTGCTCTGACTTATTGACTGCTTATAAAACAGTGTAATATTACATCTGCTATTGAATACTAATAGAATATTGTACAGTGTGTGTGTGTGTGTGTGTGCGTGTGCGTGTGCGTGTGCGTGTGCGTGCGTGTGCGTGTGTGTTTATTGATCGTATGTACCGGTTACCCATGTGAGCGATGCCTCCTGAAGAGACCTAGTCATTTTAGATGTTGGCGAATAGTGCAATGGTACAGACAGAGACACATACACATACAGCCTCTCCTCTGGTTCGTTTAGGTGCACAGTGTAAAACATCGATACGACACCTCGGTTTAAAGTTTCACCCGAAAGACATTGATATGAGTCATTTTAGTATGATATAGCGCTGGATCAAACCTGCGACCCCTGGATTACACGTCCAACGTTATAACCACTGAGATACTGATCCGTTACTGACTACATTTTGCAATTACAATTGTTACGTGTATATAGCCTCGAGTATTAAGTTTAAACTTTATTTATTTTACAACGACTGCGAAGCAAGTTTTAACAACTTATATTAATCACTCTCGTTGGCGCGGATAAAAGCGTAAATGTAGTCATTCGTATGGGAGGAAACCGGAGTACCCGGAGACAACCCACCTGCCCGATCTGGAGACCACAATACCATCTTACATACTTCCTACGCTTACACTCGTATTCAGCATTTAGTTGATGAATAATGTAAACAAGTGGTCTAGTATTGCTATTGACGGTAATTGCTTGCACACAGATACCGATCATCCGCCACTACAAAGTCTCGAAACATTTAGAATACATATATGTCTTGTACTCGACATCCGATGAAATAAAATGAGCCAGAGAGCTAGCGATTCCGTTATTGATCAGAATATATTCTTCTGTTTTTATAGAGATCTTTGTAGTAGTGAACATTATTGGAAGACTTTCTGTTGTTACAGTGCATGCACTCTCGTACGCGTGCTAAGCTTTCTGAGTCTTCCGCGAGGTATATATATAATTAAAAGTGGATTTAGCGTGTCACGTGACTGTCTCTGAGGTATGTGTTCGCTCTAAATATGTTTCAGCTCACTGACGTGTGCAAAACGAATCCTTGATTATGAATTGCGTTGATTTATTCTCATAATAAATTGTTATATATTAGTCCCATTGCAGTATTTCATTTTTATAATACATGCATATCTTGAACAGCCTCCAACAAGGTAATATTGGTATTTGGTACACTTACCCGAGCAGTCGTCATCAGCTTCCAGCAATAGTGACATTTTAGTCACATACCACCCACCCTGACCGTCCGTTGACAAAGACTTTCCATTCAAACATGAGTAAGTCCACCACATTGCTTCAGTGCCTCTCAGGTTCGATATCCCGTCTGACCCTAATACAATTTGCAGTCTTTCTGATGGGACATTAAGCCGAGGTCTCGTGTCGGTGCTGTACACCGTGCACGTAAACGAATCAGAGTAGGTCTCTGTCTGTATCATTGCACTATCCTCCAACAATATGGCTGAAACCATGCTATGTAGATTGTTTAATTAGTGCCAGTCTTAAAGCCATGCTCAAATTTTATCTTTAACCAATCCGTTAGTGTTTAGCTCGTCACTGTTATACCAGATATATCACCTTTACTTCATGTTTCCCTATGCACACACACATAGCCATAGTGTTCAGTCAATTGATTTCTGTTGGCCAGTAACTGTTAGAAATAGAAGTGGTTGTAGACTGGACGAAGAATCACATTCTGGTCATTTGTCTTGGCTTAAACAGTTGGTATTGCAAAATATAAATCACATATAACATACAACGACATACATACATCTGTTCATATGTTTAAACTTTAAACATTATTTATTTTACGAGTGCGAAGCAAGTTCTAACAACTTATATTAATCACTCTCGTTGGCGCGGATGAGAGAGTAAATGTGGTCATTCGTGTGGGAGGAAACCGGAATACCCGGAGACAACCCACCTGTCCGATCCAGCGACCACCGTACCATCTCACTTACTTCCCGGTCCGAGGATCGAACCCGGGTTGCATTGGTGAGCAGCGAGCGCGCTAAACACTGCGCTAATCGGACAGCCTTCAATTGTCTTTGAGATATTTCTGTTCAAATTTTCCTTTTTGTTTTGTTTACGTTTATTTATCGTCGCTACCGGTTGCCCATATGAGCGACGTCTCCTGAAGATATCAGTCATTTTAGATTTGTGGATGATAGTGCAATGATACAGACATAGACTCATTCCAGAGTGGAGACCTCGGGTTAAAGTCCAATCTGAAAGACTGTTAATTTTATTAGGATCAGACAGGGGATCTGAACCTGCGATCCCTGGATTACCAGTCCAACGTGTTAACCACTGGACTACAGATCCGTCTGTATATTGAACCTCTGTTTATAGAAAGTCTATTAATTATTATTAATGCTGGACGGCGAATTGAACTTATGATCAATTATCCTGTTACTGTCTGTCAGTCGTAGTGTCTGACATCGTCGACCTTCCTGTAGTATACAGGTAGCTCGTGTATGTAAACTAATTAGCATAATAACGTTGACCACTGTTTAACTGCAGTAGTTCGTGTATGTAAGCCATTTAACATAATTAGCAGACCGTGGTTTATCTAGAGTAGTTCGTGTATGTAAGTACATTAACATCATAACATTGGCCACTGTTTAACTGCAGTAGTTCGTGTATGTAAGCCATTTAACATAATTAGCAGACCGTGGTTTATCTAGAGTAGTTCGTGTATGTAAGTACATTAACATCATAACATTGGCCACTGTTTAACTGCAGTAGTTCGTGTATGTAAGCCATTTAACATAATTAGCAGACCGTGGTTTATCTAGAGTAGTTCGTGTATGTAAGTACATTAACATCATAACATTGGCCACTGTTTAACTGCAGTAGTTCGTGTATGTAAGCCATTTAACATAATTAGCAGACCGTGGTTTATCTAGAGTAGTTCGTGTATGTAAGTACATTAACATCATAACGTTGACCACTGTTTAACTGCAGTAGTTCGTGTATGTAAGTACATTAACATCATAACGTTGACCACTGTTTAACTGCAGTAGTTCGTGTATGTAAGTACATTAACATCATAACATTGACCACTGTTTAACTGCAGTAGTTCGTGTATGTAAGTACATTAACATCATAACATTGACCACTGTTTAGCTGCAGTAGTTCGTGTATGTAAGTACATTAACATCATAACATTGACCACTGTTTAGCTGCAGTAGTTCGTGTATGTAAGTACATTAACATCATAACATTGACCACTGTTTAACTGCAGTAGTTGTGTATGTAAGTACATTAACATCATAACATTGACCACTGTTTAACTGCAGTAGTTCGTGTATGTAAGTACATTAACATCATACCATTTGCCACTGTTTAACTGCATTTAACTGCAGTAGTTCGTGTATGTAAGCAAATTAACGTCATAACATTGACCACTGTTTAACTGCATTTAACTGCAGTAGTTCGTGTATGTAAGCAAATTAACATCCTCAACGGATCGCAGCTTACGACAGTAAATCACCTCGATACACCTAACATTGCCCATAGGCTATTGCAGAGGACTTCAGCTGGGACTGATTCACCAACTAGCCAATGTACACGAACAAACTGAAATACGTGTACATTTCTATTAGCATGGATGTTACATGTCGGAGAAGAAATAATTATAACAAGCTAGAATGTTAATCTCTCATGACCGCCTCCGTTGTCGAGTTGTTAATGTCGCTGACTTGTATGCCACTGTTACCTATCATCACTGATGGTCTACCGAGCCCCGCTTAGACTGTGTCTCTTTATATGAAAATGTTGGTAATTTCTAACGGAGGTTGGCTCAGCAAATACTTGTTAACATCGGGAGTCTGTCCATGTTAGGTAAACTGCCCGTCGCTTAGCTTAATCATATTGTATTGCATTAATTCTATATATACAATATATAGAACAAAACAAATGAACACACTCATATGGGCAACCGGTAGCGATGTTAATTAAACTTTTAAAAAATTAAACTCTTTTTTTTAAAAAACTTTATTTATTTTACAACGATTGCGAAGCAAGTTTTAACAACCTATATTAATCACTCTCGTTGGTTTAAACATATTTATTCGATAATAATGTACATTACATATACATTGTATACAAAACGAAAATGGATTAAATCGGAAGCTTAAAGCTTATTGAGATTTTCTCCATTGCATATATAATGTTGTGCACAAATGGCGATTAAGAGATAAACATATAATGTAGTAATACCAAAATATATAATAAGCATTTGAAAATATAACTTGTTATCAGGTGAAAAGCTAACAGTAAAAGGGAGGTTGGAGAGGGTGGGTAGAAAGCGATGAAACCATAAGTAAGCACACTGTTTGAAGTGAATTACTCTGCTAGTGCGTCAGTCTCTGTTCACAGAATACTAAACACGTTTAGACTTTTCTATGAATTTGTGGACAGTTAAGACTATTATTTCATTATGTTCAGATGGCAAAGAAATATCACCGAATAGGATCACATTTAGGGTTATATGACAGAGATGAGAAATAGTGTTAACTAGTTCAGGGCGTATATTGTAGTACTTGTGACATTCAAAGAAATAATGGTAAGTTGACTCGATTTGACCGCATGTGCATAGTGGTGAATCAATTATGTTTTTGGAGAAGAGATCATGTTTTAAATAACTACAATTTGTTCTCAATCGAGCAAGTAGTATCTGGTTCTTACGTATACCAGAAAAGTAGAATTCGGGAATAGGACAAGAGTCGCTTTTAAGTTGCATCTTGAACGATGAAAGAGATGGTGCATGCTTGATTAATGGTGGTAAATCATTAAGCGCTCTAACTACTGAAGGTAAAAAGGAGTTTTCATATAAATTGGTTCTAGAGCGTGGCTCGGATGAAAGCGTATATGTGGTCATTCATGTGGGAGTAAACTGGAGTACCCGGAGAAAACACACCTGTCCGATCTGGCGACCATCGTACCATCTAACTCTAATTAAACTCTTCATTGTGATAGCAGTTGAATGAGTGCCGTTATGTGCCCAGTAGTTGAATGAGCCGTTATGTGCACAGTAGTTGAATGAGTGCCGTTATGTGCCCAGTAGTTGAATGAGCCGTTATGTGCACAGTAGTTGAATGATTGCCGTTATGTGCCCAGTAGTTGAATGAGTGCCGTTATGTGCCCAGTAGTTGAATGAGTGCCGTTATGTGCCCAGTAGTTGAATGAGTGTCGCTATGTGCCCAGTAGTTGAATGAGCCGTTATGTGCCCAGTAGTTGAATGAACTGTTATGTGCCCAGTAGTTGAATGAATCGTTATGTGCCCAGTGATTGAACGAGTGCCGTTATGTGCCCAGTAGTTGAATGAGTGCCGTTATGTGCCCAGTAGTTGAATGAGCAGTTATGTGCCCAGTAGTTGAATGAGCCGTTATGTGCCCAGTAGTTGAATGAGTGCCGTTATGTGCCCAGTAGTTGAATGAGTGCCGTTATGTGCCCAGTAGTTGAATGAACCGTTATGTGCCCAATAGTTGAATGAGCCGTTATGTGCACAGTAGTTGAATGAGTGCCGTTATGTGCCCAGTAGTTGAATGAGTGCCGTTATGTGCCCAGTAGTTGAATGAGTGTCGTTATGTGCCCAGTAGTTGAATGAGTCGTTATGTGCCCAGTAGTTGAATGAATCGTTATGTGCCCAGTAATTGAATGAGTGCCGTTATGTGCCCAGTATTTGAATGAGTGCCGTTATGTGCCCAGTAGTTGAATGAGTGCCGTTATGTGCCCAGTAGTTGAATGAGTGCCGTTATGTGCCCAGTAGTTGAATGAGTGCCGTTATGTGCCCAGTAGTTGAATGAATCGTTATGTGCCCAGTAGTTGAATGAGTGCCGTAATGTGCCCCACAATGACACAGTAACATGTGATAGCGGAACAGTAATCCACAATAATTAACACGCTGGACATGTAATCCAGGGATCGCAAGTTGACGCTAAACAAATGTACTCATCTCATAGTCTTTCCAAATCGAGGTCACGTGATATATATCTATGTTCCTGCTTACTTCCTTACTATCCTCCAACATCTATAATGACCAATCTCTTCAGGAGGCGTCGCTCATATTGGGCAACCGGTGGGGACGATTAGCCTGGGAACTGGCGTCGATATAGTTTGCCTGGTCAGTCAAATACATATATTTTAACACCGAGATTATTAATTAGGCCGTATTGAGTTTTTGATCATATCATTTTGCCAGAAGTTAAAACGTGAAAAGTCGATAGACTGGCACCCAGGGTAGGTGACGATAAATAAACGTAAACACACATGCACAAGGGGCATAGTAACCGGCGGGACTGTCGTGTTTACGTCCTTGACTTGACTTGACTTTGTATAATCTGCCTCTTATAGGCACCTCTCATAAGAGCACATAGGAATATGTTGTATATTCTGACAATAAAAACTTATAAACTTGTAAGCTTGTAACAGTAACCATTTGTATAGAAAAACACAAAATAATATTATATATATACATATGAAGTAGACAATGCACACATTAGCAATTTGATAGACTAGACTTGATTTGAATAGAGTGATTGGCGTAGATGCGTAATTGCATAGCAAGCATTGCTGGCCAGTTTATATATTCCAGCATCTCTTGAAAATCCTAGTAGAATTTCTAAGAGTTCATTTTCCGATCTGGGGGGTTGGTTCCCTATGTCTTGTATTCTCTGGTAGACTGGTAGAAGTGCCGAGCATCTTGTTAGTTGTAGGGCTGGGCATCTGAGTAGCATATGTGCAGAATCTTCAGGCTCAAGTAGGCAAAGGCGGCAGTTTGGGCTTTCTTTGTAGAATTTGGCTCTATGTTTCTGCAGTGTGAATGTTTCTGTTAGGATTCTGGCTTGAAGTCTTGCTCTGTCAACAGCATATGGGTTCATTTCAACATGTTCCCATGATGGTATTTCCTGGTGAATTAGCTGGAGTGTGGGTTTCTCTTTAGCAGCTGTTTCAAGTTCCTCTTTCCAGAACATGTGTACTGTTTTCTTTACCAGTCTTTTCCATGTATTGTATTTCATCGGATTTTGTATAACATCATGGGGAGATGGTAAACCATACTTGAATGTCAGCTTTACAATTGAGATGAACCATGAGTTGGATGATAATTCTTTAGTGGCTAGTTGACGAATGCATATTTGGTGTAAAATTGATGAGCTATCGTTGATGATTTTCCCAAAGAATGTTAATGTTCGGATATCAAGTGTGCCTTCTGCTGTCGTTGAGTGGAATAGAAGATAAGGTGCCTCGTTTGCAGTTCTTTGGGGGAAGAGCTTGTATTCTTTTCAGGAGGTCTCTAAATACAGTTTAGTCTAAATGGGCGATTGACCCTCGTCCACATATTCTCTGGGGCAACCAACACACATAGATGAAAATAAATATTGCTTGATAATATGCTGCTGTACGAGGCTTTATAAACCCATATTCTCTCTCTATATACATGTACATGTATATGACAACTTATGTTATAACGTAGCATCGGTGTATGTTGGATACTTTATGAAGAAGTGTTCATATTGTACACAACTGATAATGTTAAATATTATAGAGGCATGGGCTAATTAAGGTTAAGTATTTAATGTATCCTAGTGAGCTCTGGTGTCATGTAAACAAAGTTTAAACTTTATTTGTTTTACAACAATTGCGAAGCAAGTTCTAACAACTTATATTAATCACGCTCGTTGGCGCGGATGAAAGCGTATATGTGGTCATTCATATGAGAGGAAACCGGAGTACCGAAAACCCACCTGTCCGATCTGGCGACCACCGTACCATCGCAACATGTCTACATCCCCGCGAGGGGTTTGACATTAACGGAAGATAGATAGATAGATAGATAGATAGATAGATAGATAGATAGATAGATAGATAGATAGATAGATACTTCAAACATAATATAAAGACGGTGACACGGTACACCTTATTAATTATATAAATGTCCTTTAGCTCGATTGTAAACATGTTCAAGCAACATTGGTTTTACCACTTTCGAGACATCATTTCTGATGGAATCCTTCGCCATGAGGTAGAGAGGAGAGACACTGAGCATGTATGTGTCTTGTATTAATGACACCACCGTATGACTACGCATAGATTTTAACCCGCAACACGATTACAAGGCAAGCATAAACCGTTACCATTGCACCACGGAAGCAAACTCCTACTAACACTGTTTCTTCAACCTCAACTACACATACTTTCATTCTGACCATAACAGTTTGTACATTCTGTCCTGAATAAATGTAAATTTTGACAATAGGTACATTTTATCAGAATCACGATGGAATTAGTTGCTGAGCTCCGTTGAGGGGGCCAGTACACGGTCGCTCGTTTTGACATATATCTCTTTCACAGTTTCTTTTCAAAAACGTTATTGAAGGCTAATAATTCCTTCATCATAAGTGCAATTAAATAGGGTAGCCTTGAAATAATCTTTCGCTTTATTAAAACACTTTGGATTGGGATCTTCCAGTTCTTTCCCTTGGGAGAAACCCTCTCTGCAAAGGAGAATTTTGAGTGAGGAAACCGAAACCGATCCTAAATCAAAAAATATATGTGTGTAGACCGGGGAGTTTATAGATATAACAAACTCTGGTTGTTTTCGTATTTTCGTATATATGGATATAAAGAGCCAGAGTCCGGCTATCAGCTGATACATATAATGTATATATGTATATATTTACTAGGGGTATGACTGAGATTTACGGAGCTTTCGTCAACCTACGGTTTCGTCAAACTGGTGTTATGTACGACCTGGACTGGATGTTTCGTCAATCTGATAATACAGTATATCACACCTTTTAATGGTTATAGCTCAATACTATAGAATACTATTGGCCAATATCAAGTAGGGTTGTGTATTCATGATGATGATTTCAAAAAGCAGTCACTTTAATTTTGCTTACAAATAAATGCGCTCTAAGCCACAAATCTAGTCAGGAACCTAGATGACTTCTAATATCATAATTGATTTTTTAATAATAGGCATAATTGCCTTGTTTGTGTTTCATCTACTATTTATGTAGTAGTTTGTTTGGGAACACAGAGGTGATAAAACACCTCCGCGACCATAACAATAAACTACTATATAAATAAGGTTGACGAAATGACTACCTGTGTTATACACAATAGTAAGTTTGACGAATTTGTAGTTTGACGAAACACCCAACAACCATGACTGAAACCCGGAAGGAGCGCTCCTTCCGCGGAAGGAGCATTCGGCTACGGAAGGAGCGCATTAAAAGCTTATTTATTATACAATCTTTAAAAAGTGATTGTTTTATGTAAATAATTATAAAATACGTTAAATCTGAAAGTTTTATGCAAATCGATTGTAAAATGGTGATCTTGTAGCATAATGCGCTCCTTCCGTAGTCAAATGCTCCTTCCGCGTCATGACTGAAGACCGAAAGGAGCACTCCTTCCGAGGAATTTGACAAATTATGCTACAAGATCACCATTTTACAATCGATTTGCATAAAACTTTCAGATTTAACGTATTTTATAATTATTTACATAAAACAATCACTTTTTTAAAGATTGTATACGAAATAAGCTTTTAATGCGCTCCTTCCGTAGATGAATGCTCCTTCCGTGGAAGGAGCGCTCCTTCCGGGTTTCAGTCATACCGCACTACTAGTATAGTATATATTAAGGTAAACAGGATAGCTTTTCAACTTATCCGTTTGACTAGTAGAGTAAGAGTGTGGGATAAGGGTCTTGAACAAGTTAGTTGGAAAGTGCACCTACTTAGTTGAGTTAGTTCACTCATTCACACATCTGACCTGATTGTCACTCACAATCACTCACCCATAATACTTTATACACAATAGTAGAGAAGACTAGTATATATTATACAAAGACATAGTATGGGACCAGGCTATATAATTATGATATGATTCAGACCAGTGATTTTATTAGGCCATATAGGGGAAACTATTGGGTGGTACGCTTGCAGCAGGGTTTGGAAACATTATAATGTACATGTACTAAATATCAATACTTATTTCCCTTTAACATAAATATGACATAGTTCCCCCTCTTGGAGAAAAGGTCTCCTGACATTTTAATTACCTGAAACTAAATGAATATTGTAGATCAATCCAAATAATCAAGCTATATAATAACAATTTTATTTACTGCATCATTCACTATCCAACATCCGACATTGTCAACTGAAATAATTTTACAACCTGAAATAAAAACATAACAACCAATACAATGTAATTAAAGATACTAATGTAACGATCATTAGTAAGTATTACACCGTACATGTGTATGTTCAATATGGCTGGCTTACAGGTATATGTCCACAATAAAGGACATATGCTACAAATCTGTTCCAACTATGTGGAGACCTGTAAAGGTAAGATTAACCTTCAAATTGGACAAACATGAACATTTACTATGAAATAAAAACAACCATTCCAAATGACATAATGAAATGTAATACTAATGTACGCGCATTGTATATATACTGACATAGAATGATTCGAACATTGCACTTATACAGTAAAATACCAGAATACAGTATATTTTGAAACAATTAAAAACTCAATATCTGACACTGTCTTACACATAGTACACAACCTTGTCAGTGTTTGGTACTGCCGTCAATGGGACCACCCATTCTCCATACCGGTCCGGTGGCTTCCTTTGGCGCACCAGATGACGGGTCGGTTCAGGAGTTTGGGCATTGCCAGCAGGGACGACCACAGGTTGGTCTATTATGGACTCTAAATGTGAGACAGATCTCTGTACTGATGGTTCCGAGGTGGTGTTATCAGATATATCATGAATCTGTGAAGATTCAGGTATCGCACTACCGGTACCAGGTGAACTGGGTACAGAGGGTTCTGAGCTCGATGTCGCAGAGTTAGATCTGGTCGAGTGTTGCACTCCTGGATTGTTCTCGATGATACGGCTAGGAATATGGGTTGGACTATCAGTAGTCGCAGGAACCGTTCTAGGTATCGTCGGAGGCAGCGATCCAGGGTGATTATGCTTTCGCAAAGCTGGAGGTCTGTATAGTTTTACGCTTTCGCCTTCGCTATCTAAATCAGAACTATCAGATTGGATTGCGTGAGGTACATGTACTGGTGGTGTCTTGAGA
This sequence comes from Archivesica marissinica, assembly GCA_014843695.1. Taxonomy (NCBI): domain Eukaryota; kingdom Metazoa; phylum Mollusca; class Bivalvia; order Venerida; family Vesicomyidae; genus Archivesica; species Archivesica marissinica. The sequence continues at coordinate 98,784,582 of CM026391.1, read as the reverse complement.
TTGGTTCTGGCCAACTCCTTGCGGATAGGGCCTATCTCAGATTCTACACTTACATCCACCGTCGGTGTATCTCTGGGTACACAATTGAATGGCAGGAGCATATTCCTATGCAACGTCCGGATTGGTCCTTTGCCATTCTCAAGTTGTACACGGAATACTGGTATGTCGGAGTTCGGCATAGCTAGCACAACATAAGGGTCGCGATCCCATCTGTCTGCTAGCTTATGTGTCCCCTTGATACCGACTTTCTTTACAAGTACACGGTCTCCAACTTCTATCTTGGACTCACGAACTTTACAGTCGTACCTGTCCTTGTTCTTGGCAGCCTGCCTGCCAGCTTCATTGGCAGCTGCCCTATATGCATATTCTAGCCGGTTCTTTAGTTTGGCTACATATGTCGTAGGTGTGAATTCACCAATGTCTTGTGGATCTGTGCCTAAGTAGGCATCGACAGAAAGTCGAGGATGCCACCCAAACATTAAATAGTGTGGCGAAAAACCGGTTGCGTCACTCTTGGTACCATTGTATGCCTGAACAGAGGGGCGATATACGATTTCCAGTCGCTCTTTTGGTGTTCCTCTAAGGTACCAAGCATGCGCAGAAGAGTGCCGTTGAATCGTTCTGCTGAACCATTACCCATAGGGTGGTACGGCGTTGTACGGCTTTTACGAATGCCCGTGAGCTTACACAGTTCCTGTATAGTCCTACTAAGAAAATTTCGACCTTGGTCACTGTGAAGTCGCTCGGGAAAACCATAAAACCGGAAATAATGGTCATACAAGGCCTTGGCAGTGGTTTGTGCAGTCTGGTTGCGACATGACACTGCTTGAGCATATCTGGTGAAGTGATCCACTATAACCAGTATGTTTTCCACACCACCTTTGCTAGGATCGAGCTTTAAAAAGTCGATGCACACTAGGTCTAGAGGTAAAAATTGGTACAAGCTTGGCGAAAGGTTTGACAGGGGTCTTCCGTCTAATACATGAGCTACAATTGGTGATGTACTTGTTAACATCCTCTTCCAACCCAGGCCAGTAAAACCGTTGTCTGGCCAGCCAAAGGGTCTTTTCCTTGCCCTGGTGACCAGCATCGTCATGAATACCCTTCAAGGCAATAGTCCTGTGGGATTCAGGTAAAACAAGTTGACGAACTGACTGGCCGTCCAAGAAAGCGGTTCTGTACAGAATTCCCTCATCGAGATGAAGTCTGTTCCATTCTCGGAGAAAACTCTGTACAGATTTTGACTCGGATCCTCTCCCTCTGGGAAGAAAACCGCTTTCGAGGAGGTCAATCACCCTTAAAATGGTAAAATCATTCAATTGCTCAGCTTTCCAGTCAATCTTGTTAACATGTTCAGATTCAAACATCTCCTCATCGGCCGAATGAGGAGCTGCCGAATCTGATAAACAGTCGACAAGTGGTGTAGCATTTACAGCACCTTGAAAAATCGCTTTCATTTCTTCTTGAAAAACGTATCGACGAGATAAACCATCTGCGTCTCCGTTTTGGCTGCCACTATGGTATTCAATATAAAAATTGTAATTGGCTAATTCTGCTAGCCAACGGTGGCCTGTTGCATCAACCTTTGCAGAGGTTTAGACATAGGTTAAGGGATTGTTGTCAGTAACCACCTTAAAGTCATTCCCACACAAGTAGTCATGGAATTTATCTGTTATACTCCACTTAAGGGCTAGAAATTCCATCTTGTGGGCGGGATAATTCCTCTCACTGGGTCTCAAACTTCGGGATGCGTATGCAATAACACGCTCCTTCCCGTCTTGGACCTGGTACAATACTGCTCCTAATCCAAGGGAGGATGCATCCGTGTGCAGAATAAAAGGTTGGGAATAGTCTGCATATGCCAAGATTGGGTGTGATGTTAATTTATCTTTGATTGTATCAAAGGCAGCTTGCTGGGCATCACCCCACATCCATGGAACGGGTGTCTTGGTCTTCTTCTTGGATTTTTTCTGGTTAAAACCATGTCCTTCTAATAAGGAGTTTAACGGCTGTACAATCTGGGCATAATCCTTTATAAATTTTCTGTAGTAGCCCGAGAATCCAAGAAATTGTCTGAGAGATTTCAGATCGTGACATTCTGGCCAATCTTTAACGGCGGAAACTTTACCGGGATCCGTAGAAATACCTTGATCAGAAACGACATGACCCAAGTAAGTTACGGATTTCTTGAAGAATTCGCATTTTGAAGGTTTAAGCTTCAAGTGATGCTGATCCAACCGTTGAAAGACGGATTCAATCCTCTCTATGTGTTCCTCAAATGTAGATGAGAAAATAAGGATGTCATCTAAGAAAATTAAACATTCTCTAAGATGCATATCACCCATGCATTTTTCCATCAGTCGCTGGAAGGTTGCGGGTGCATTGGTGAGTCCGAAACCTATCCGGTTCCACTCATAAAACCCCAGTGCTCCGACACTAAAAGCTGTTTTGGCCTTATCCTCTTCTGCAACTTCGACCTGCCAGTAGGCTGAATGTAGGTCAAGTTTACTAAAATATTTGGCAGAAGAAAGGACATCAATAGTGTCATCAAATCTGGGTAACATAAAAGCATCCTTTCGGGTCTTGTTGTTCAATCGACGCCAATCCACACAAAACCTGAGTGCACCGGAGGATTTTCTAATCAAAACAACGTTAGAAGAGTAAGGACTATCAGACTCTCGAATAACTTCTGCCTCCAACATTTCCTTTATGTGCTGACGCACTTCCTCATACATGGCTGGAGGGATTCGTCTGTATGGGTCTTTAAACGGTGTATTGTCCTCTAACACTATCTTGTGCTGTACAAGATTTGTTTTACCCAAGTCCTGACTGTCTTTGGAAAATACATGTGTCCATTTACCCAGGACTTGTTGAAACCGCAAAACTTGAGACGGAGACAAATTTGTATTGTCAACGTTGACACCCAGGTCTTCGGGAGAGGTATCTGAAGATGTATCCTGGCAAATATATGTAGAAAGATCATCCACAACTGTTGCATCAGAAATTTCACAAATCTGTGTTTTGGGTTTAAAAGATAAAGTCTTCGCAGTCATATTACAAATCCTGACTGGGACTTTAACTGTGGATTGTTGATTGACTTTAACAATCCGAGGACATACTGTATAACATGTAACAGTTTCCGGTGTCTCAGTGACAACAGATGAGATGTTGTTGTCGAAATTACGGACTATCCCATTGATGGTAACTGTCTCATATGGTGCTACCGTAATCGTTTTGGTACCGCACGCTTTTACTGAGAAGGTCCGGGAGTCGAGGCTATCCATCGCCGACTTCCATTCTACTGGGATGTCAACAGTAGAATTATCTGAAGATGGGGACAAAAATGTCTTACACCTTCTAAGAACGTTTGTTCCCACAATGACGGGACACGTTCTGTTAAAACTATTGTCTGGGATGACCAGAACAGGAATATCCAATTTAAAAACAGATAAAAACGGTAATGTGATGGTAGAATCAAAATAACCTGAGTACTCCATGCGTGAACCATCAGCAATTGATAAGTCAAGACCAAGAGTGGTGAGAGGTTGTAATACAACATCTGAAAGTCTCTTGAAACAAGAAAGAGAAAGAGTGGTTACTTGACTACCAGTATCAATCAAGGCTTTAAAAGAACTGCCGTTGATAACAATATCATGTTCATTCGGTGAACCTACAAGACGGTTCACAAATTGTTGTTCTGGTGGGTGTGGGTTCGTTTGGGCAACTTGATCACCAGTCCCTGTTTGGCCCTCAACAGAGACGGTATCTAGTTTAACGATTGGCGATATTGGGAAATGCCTCTTCCGCGACCAAATGATCTTGGTCCGGAGTTCGGCTGCAGGTGTGATCCTTGCGGATTGAAATCCTGCTGACTATAACCAGAAGCTTGGTTGCCACCATTGTATCTCCCAGGTCTATGACCGCGACCTCTGTTGGTACTAAATGGTTGTGGTGGTAGAGAGAATGACTGATGTTGTTGTTGCTGGTTGTGGGTAGAGTCCAGCTTCTGTAAAATCTGGTCGAACTTGGAGTTGATCTTCTGGTCTATCATGTTCTCCCAGGAAGTGAGTTTGGTATCGAACTGATCCAAGCGAGACTGCATTTTCTTTTCCAATAAAGAAAACTGTTGTTGCATGTCTGAGTCCGCAGTAACTGTATTGTTCTTAACAGAAACCTTCTTAGAGAAAGGAGTTGTCTGTAGAACATTACCAGTTGAAGAAGAGTTGAGATTAGAAGAAGTCTAAGTGCGCAACATCTCTTTCTCAACTTTGCGGATTTCTCGAAGTAATTGGTTGTAGTCCGCCAGGGTATCATACTTGTGGCGGGTTTGCAGTCGCAACATATCCGAGGATAACCCTGTCCAGAACTTATGACGAAGTATGTCATTCCTTGCAACACCTGGTAACTGACCCTTATTAATGATGGCCTGTAACAACGTTTCTAGGCGACATGCATAAGATGTTACTGATTCGTCCGCTGCCTGAGAGGAATTAAAAAATTCTGTCATCAGGTCCTCTTTGGTCGATGCATCTGAGAACATGCAGTCTAGCTTATCCATAATCTGGACAAGTGTTGACTCCTGACCTAGCGGAATCACCATCATACGGGCAGAACCACGAAGGGAACTGCGCACAGTGTACAACAGGTTGGTGGCTGATATTTCCGGATTGTTCATCATACATTGGACTTCATATCTCCATATAACGTACGGCACCTCCCCCTTGTTGATAGGTTCATCACCCGAGAAGCTGGGCATCTTAGGAGGGTTGGATGAAAACTGTCGGATATGGAAGTACATTGGGGGTTGAAACAAAAGGAAATCCAGAAGGTGGTCTATTAAGAAAAGACTGCACTGGTGGGGTACTATCTGCACTGTTGTCTGGAATGTCAAACCGTCTGCCTCTGAAAGAAGTGAAGGGCAAGGGCGGTGGGGGTGCTTGAGCCGACTTTGGAACCAAGTCAAAATGCTCACTCAACTGTTTATAAACCTGGTCCATCATCCCCGGGGGTAATCCTCCAGGAGTGCTCTCCTTTCCTGGTGTAGCCATTATAAAAATTATAACCAGGATATAAGGAAAATAAATACAAGAGTTGTACAACAATATGCAACAAAATCAATAGTGGACACGCGAATACGGCGCAAAAATACCGTCGCAACCGTACGTAATATCGCGATAAATAATTGTTGAAACGCAAAAATATTTCGCAAAAAAATTACAAACGCAAGAATTATATATGCTATAAAACAAATGTATGGTTGGCCTTTAATACTCTGTTGAGAATCAACAGTAGCTAATTATAACTGTCTATACAATGCAACACCTTCAATATAAAGGCTGAACTGACCAATAAATAAGTAGGTCACAATGAAAAGGTGTAAACTGATTGTATGTAAACAGATCAGGAATTTAACCTATCCACAATCAATACTGTATACCTGTAAATAAACACAGACTATATTTTAACACAATACACACAACACAAAATTTAATGGACTGTAAAAGAATACACAATTACTGGACTGTAACACAATATACATATAATCCTGAAAATAAATTTAATTGATTTAACAGTGAGTATACAATATGTTGTATGGCAAATAGAAATTGGTGCTCCTACTGGCATCTATCTATACCTGAAGCACGAAATTTGGAACAACATTACCCTCTGAAAAGAATGACAACCACAGGCCTTAGCAAGGGCGTATATATAACCTAGTTATATGGGTAATATTATACTGGGGCGTAGGAATATATGGGGTAACACAGATCACATAAATATAATATAATATACAATATAGATCTATCCGATACTACAACAACATCTAGTCATCTACTCACTTACATACCTTTCTTTCTGCTACTCATGATTCAATGTTGCCGGAACAATAAGTTTAATTAATATGTGCAACTTGTGAATAATGACATGCAGGGATGTGTGTTAGTAATACAGAATAAAGAAACCCTATTTATACAACCAGGTAATCGAACTTCTATGTCGACACCGATTTGTATAAATAACATACACTTAATTGAATAAATATGGTACCGTATTTTTCAGATATAGGTCACTACCAAACCCTAGTGACACATTCACAGAATGATGATAATTAAATAATGTATAGTAAATGAATTTACAAATGTAGCACACTAATTACATGTATACAATTTTGAAATATATCGGTTCACAATCACACGAGCATACAATACGTGGAATCAAAAATAACCGTCAATGAATTTACCATGACTATCAATTAATAGATCATGTACAGTTTTAACAATAACTAAACACCTAGTATGAAAAGCCTAGTAAATGAAGTAGACTAATGAAATACAAATGCTTTTAAAATGAAATTTACAAAATGACTGGTACGAACCGATACCTTTCAAAAGCACAACAATATAGACAATACATAATACAAAACACTTACGTGACAATATCCTTAAACAATATTCCTGTATACACAGTTTTAACACTTCAGATTATTAATCACTGTACATCTAAATATTTACACCTTACACTTAAAAAAACACACTTGTAAAACACACTTTCCGTTTTAAAAAACACTTCCACATGAATCATCCTCCTGGCGCCATTCTCCACAGTGGTGATATCACTACTGTTCCCATTCGTGATGATATGCCGTAGACCCCAACTTCCTCGTGCGCAGTTTTACGGCCTGTAAGCATTTTGCCGACTCTGGTGGCTCTCATCTATCATTCCTTGACGGGGAGCCATTTGTAGACCGGGGAGTTTATAGATATAACAAACTCTGGTTGTTTTCGTATTTTCGTATATATGGATATAAAGAGCCAGAGTCCGGCTATCAGCTGATACATATAATGTATATATGTATATATTTACTAGTATAGTATATATTAAGGTAAACAGGATAGCTTTTCAACTTATTCGTTTGACTAGTAGAGTAAGAGTGTGGGATAAGGGTCTTGAACAAGTTAGTTGGAAAGTGCACCTAATTAGTTGAGTAATTAGTTCACTCATTCACACATCTGACCTGATTGTCACTCACAATCACTCACCCATAATACTTTATACACAATAGTAGTGAAGACTAGTATATATTATACAAAGACATAGTATGGGACCAGGCTATATAATTATGATATGATTCAGACCCGTGATTTTATTAGGCCATATAGGGGAAACTATTGGGTGGTATGCTTGCAGCAGGGTTTGGAAATATTATGATGTACATGTACTAAATATCAATAATTATTACTCTTTTAGATAAATATGACATGGGTTACAATGATCAAATACAACTATTTACGAGAGATGTATGTAATCTCAAAGTCATATACTACAATAGAGAACTGTTCTGTACGCTACTGGCTAAATGTGCCGAAAACCACAGGTGCGTGTTACTCATCTGTTATTCACTTCATTAATGATTAAATTGATTAATTGTGTAATGGTTGGTGAACCTTTGGATGGTTCAACACATTTTCCAACCCTCGCAAATGCTTTATAAGTCCAAATATTTAGACTTTAAAAATCTTCAAAATATTGGTCAGAAATCCAGCCATCGGATCAGTGAGGAAAGATGGGAAAATTAGCTTTAACGATAAGACCAGAAATATTTTTATGTAGAGGTCTTATATATAGGGCTAGTAGTTGCACATGCAATTTTTGTTGCCGGTCATTCCATTACATTAAAGTGATCATGCGAAGAAAGAGCGGAAAAGTACCCAATAGTGGCATCCGTGGTCCAGCACTTGGTAGAGCGTCGGATCTGGAATCGATCGTCTCGGGTTCGATACCCCGTCAGGCCACGTATGTAGTGTCATTGAGCAAGACACCTCACACACATTGCTTAGTACTGGTTAACCACTTATGTCGGCTAAGCTTGCCCAGGAAAACATGTCTACGTCCCCGCGAGGGGTTTGACATTAATGGAATACATACGACCTCCTAAACACTAGTCGGACAGCTGAGCTAGCCGGGCCGATGTTCTACCCATGCCGAATACACTACACTATGTTTCCAATTCACAGACTCATAGATTTGCAAGACATGTTATTTAATTTTAAGCATACTAAATTTGATTGTTTGCTCAAGTGTTAGTTTATACAAATTTATTTTAGCTTGATTGCAAAACAAGTTCTTACAACTTATATTAATCACTCTCGAGACCTCATTCCTGATGGAATCCATCGCCACGAGGGAGAGAGAAGAGGCAACGTGGAATTTAATGCCTTGCCTAAGGGCACAATCGTAACGGCTCCAGCGGGGTTTGAGTTTTAAAATCTCTATGGTCTTCTAGATATGGGGAATACCCACATTTGTGCACATGCGCAAACTGTTTATTTTTGGGAGGCCCAATAAGTGGTGAATTAAATTCTGTTCATCGTACAAAATAATATCAAGTTTTCTAGTTCTAAGCATGGTAAAACTGATTACAAATACAGTGGTCTGACAACAGCTGCACCATTGGCATGGAAAAACAATGGATGGCGCACCAAAAATCGTGTAGATGGACCATTTTAGATGTATGTAAGATGTTAATGGTCCATGAATTAATCCAATGACGATTTTTATATATTCGTAAGTGTATTCAGCAGGTATGCTAAATTTTAACAGCGGCGGCTAGTACAAGCGTTTTCATTGGTAATGTTATGTTACAACATGGACAGACTTGCATGTATTTCATTCATGTATATAGGCATGTATAACATACATGGGACAATGTTACAACATGGACAGACTTGCATGTATATAGGCATGTATAACACATGGGACAATGTTACAACATGGACAGACTTGCATGTATATAGGCATGTATAACATACATGGGACAATGTTACAACATGGACAGACTTGCATGTATATAGGCATGTATAACATACATGGGACAATATTACAACATGGACAGACTTGCATGTATTTCATTCATGTATATAGGCATGTATAACATACATGGGACAATGTTACAACATGGACAGACTTGCATGTATATAGGCATGTATAACATACATGGGACAATGTTACAACATGGACAAACTTGTATGTATTTCATTCATGTATATAGGCATGTATAACATACATGGGACAATGTTACAACATGGACAGACTTGCATGTATATAGGCATGTATAACACACATGGGACAATGTTCTATTCAATAATTTACAATTAATCATTATACACGTGTCAGAATAATCTGTCTACGGCATTACTCGGGCCTATATGAAAGTATTGGGAAGATGTAGGCAATATGAATACATGGAGACAAATTGAAGGCCATGGCTCTTAACTTCATTGATTTTACAAGCCATATGAATAATATCATTATGGAACTGACTGCATATAAACATCAGGGTTGCCATCACATTTTAGATCTATTGGTAATCACAGTCAGTTTAAAGCAGCATTACATCGTATGAAATAAAAGATATTTGAAAAATTCAATTTTTACGTATGGGTAGCAATGCTGCTACACGTTCTAACATTATACTTTGTATGCTTATGTTCATTTGGTAAACAGTGTTTTTTTGCGATAAAACAAACTCGAAACCGAAAGTAGGACTTTCCGAATCGATCGGTAATGCACTTGTTTACAACCGGAACGCATCGTCCGCACTTATTTACATTCGGATGCATCGACCCCATTTGTCCCACGTTGTCTTTTTTAATTAAATTACTTGATATGTTGATTCATGCCTATGTTAGCTAAGTCTTTTAGGGACATGTCTACATCCCTGTGAGTGGTTCGACATTAGAGGAAGATAGACAGATAGTCTTTCATGTTCAAAATATATACGTTGTTGTCTACATCCTCTGTTGTTTCACGCATGCGCGCTGTGTATGTTTACATTTCGTTTGTTGATAAACAAATTCGCATATACGACGGTTTAAATTTATTGGAATTTTATCGTTTCTGAGCAACTATTTCGATTTTTGTAAACACACACACACATTAGTGTTTATATTTTACCCAAAACATCCTTTATTATGATGGAATGCTGCTTTAAGGAAAGACTGTGTTGCTTGAACAAACATTTGCTGGGTGCGACTCTTAAGTCCAAAAATAAACCAACCAATTCAAATTGTATTAAGGAAAGACTGTTGCTTGAACAAAGAAGGATATACGTCATAGCTATCAATGGGGGATGTTTGTATTCTGGTGGAAACATAGCTCATTTCAAAGACATCTGTACCCTCTCAAGGGGGACATTCTCCACTGATGTTGGATAATTCACGTGTTTGAAAGCTTCCATCTAACCATGTTTTATTTTGTTTATTACCAGGAGACAGTAACATGTTAAACTAATGCACATACATGATGGATGAAAAGAATACAAGTGATAGTGAGAGAACAAACGGTGAAGATAGTAATGCTTCCTCTGAAGTCAAGCATGAAATGCCACCAGAAATCAGAGTTACAGGAGAGGAAGATGAGAACAATGACAAGGTTGAAACCACTGACAATAACACTGATCTCAACAAATCTGACGTATCAATCAATGAGGAAGATGATGCTCTCAATGAAACAAACAAAAGTAGCATGCCACTGGTTGGTGAGGGAGAGGACAAAGAAAGATATGGAGACTTGACAAAATACAACGGAGAAGAAAAGTCGACAAATAAAGATCATGTTAAAGGTATACAGTGAAACCTGTGTTAGTGGTCACCTCCATTAAGCAACCAATCTGTATTAAGCAACCAGATTCCCAATGTGTTGTTTTATTATATATTTGACCTCTATTAAGCAGCCAATCTGTATTAAGCAGCCAGATTCCAGATGTGTTGTTTTATTATATATTTGACCTCTATTAAGCAACCAATCTGTATTAAGCAGCCAGATTCCAGATGTGTTGTTTTATTATATATTTGACATCTATTAAGCAGCCACTTTCTGTAGTTCCCTTGTCTAGCTGCTTAAGACAGGTTTGACTGTAATAACCATTTTTTCCCACATAGAGATTTAGGCTAATCTACTAGTATATCCCCGTACATACTGCTTACATTTGGCTATCAATCAGTGGATAAGCAATTAGTATGACAACCCCACGTCCCCATAGATAATACTGGGACTTCATGAGATTCTGGCCTTTTATTCTATCTGTATGGCTACTACATTGTCGATGATGTTGGTAATGGCGTCAAGAGAATAGAAAGAGAAAGGGATAATAATGACTTATGTTGCAGATAGAAATTGTCAGTGGAATTTGTAAATGGAATAGCGTTACCTCATATTGGTAAAAGTTTCTGTAAGATGCTAGGACACAACCATTATTTATATTTTCTTTTCTTATTTGTTAGCAATACCGCAGTAGTGGTCACCTCCATTAAGCAACCAATCTGTATTATACATTAAGCAACCAATCTGTATTATATATACAGTGAAACCTGTGTTAGTGGTCACCTCCATTAAGCAACCAATCTGTATTATATATACAGTGAAACCTGTGTTAGTGGTCACCTCCATAGAACAACCAATCTGTATTATATATACAGTGAAACCTGAACAAACCCCAACATCTGGAGAGCTGATGGGATTGCTGACTTATTAATGAACTGGGGGAGGGTTACGTTTATTTATCGTCGCTACCGGTTGCCCATATGAGCGACGCCTCCTGAAGAGATTAGTCATTTTAGATTTTTGGAGGATAGTGCAATGATACAGACAGAGACCCATTCCAGAGTCTCCTCTGGTTCTTTTACGTGCACGGTGTACAGCACCGACACGAGACCTCGGTTTAACGTCCCATCTGAAAGACTGTTAATTTTATTAGGGTTGGACGGGGGGGTTGAACCTGCGATCCCTGGATTACCAGTCCAGCGTGCTACCACTGGACTACAGATCCGTCTGTATTTTGAACAATTGAATGTCCTTTTTCTGTATTTCAATGAGGTATCATCATTTTGTATACAAACCTTTGATTTGTAAAAAACTGACATTTCATCAAGAAAAAAAACCATGTAATGTGATATTGCAAGATGTTGTAATTATTTACAAATGGACCAAATTACCTCCCTTTATGGTTATTGATGTACAAATCATCAACAGCTGTTGATAAATATTACCTCCCTTTATTGTTATTGATGTACAAATTATCAACAACTATTTGTAAATATTACCTCCCTTTATTGTTATTGATGTACAAAATCACCAACAACTATTTGTAAATATTACCTCCCTTTATTGTTATTGATGTACTAATCATCAACAACTGTTTGTAAATATTACCTCCCTTTATTGTTATTGATGTACTAATCATCAACAACTGTTTGTAAATATTACCTCCCTTTATTGTTATTGATGTACTAATCATCAACAACTGTTTGTAAATATTACCTCCCTTTATTGTTATTGATGTACTAATCATCAACAACTGTTTGTAAATATTACCTCCCTTTATTGTTATTGATGTACTAATCATCAACAACTGTTTGTAAATATTACCTCCCTTTATTGTTATTGATGTACAAATCATGAATAGCTATTTGTCTATGTTACCTCACTTATTAGTTATTAATATAATTATAATGTACAGCACAGACGGATCTGTAGTCCAGTGGTAACACATACTGGACTGGTAATCCAGGGATTGCCGGTTTGATCTCCCCCATCTGACCCTAACAATAATGTACAAACTACCATCAACTTTGTACAAGGCCCTGTATTCACGCCCAGCTGTAGCCGTTATGATTGTGCCCTTAGACAAGGCATATAAATTCCACATTTCCTCTTCTCTCTCCTTCGTGGCGATACATTCCATTAGTTATGAGGTCTCGAGAGTGATAAATAAAAGTTGTAAGAATTTGTTTCACAATGAAGCTAAAATAAATTTGTATAAAATAAAATAATCCTACATCATTTTATTAGTCACATTGAAGAAAACCAATTGGTGTCTTTAACCTTTAAAATGCTGACTAAATTTGAAGGAATGTGCAAACAACATAGATCCAGATCAGCCACGGCGTAATTGCATCTCATCAGGATCTATGTTGTTTGCTATTCAGCCATGTATTTTATAGATCCACTATCCAAATAGCAAACAGCGTAGAGCCTGATCAGACGGAACATTCTGTGTACGTTCAGTTATGGTTTATTCTAGAGTGGAGTAAAGGGTCAGGTTGGGTCAGAAAAGGGGCAGTTAGCCCCTTGACAATTTTGCTACATTACGGTGATTGATCAACGAGGCAGTAAGGCAGTACATTACATACTCGTGAAAAGTGCGGACTAGTTCTAAGTTATATATGTCTGCTCGCCCGAACACACATGTGGAGGCTTATATAGAGAAGAATGTGTTGAGGCTTATATAGAGAAGAATATGTTGAGGCTTATATAGAGAAGAATGTGTTGAGGCTTATATAGAGAAGTATGTGTGGAGGCTTATATAGAATATAATGTGTTGAGGCTTATATAGAGAAGAATGTGTTGAGGCTTATATAGAGAAGAATGTGCTGAGGCTTATATAGAGAAGAATTGTTGAGGCTTATATAGAGAAGAATGTGTTGAGGCTTATATAGAGAAGAATGTGTTGAGGCTTATATAGAGAAGAATGTGTTGAGGCTTATATAGAGAAGAATGTGTTGAGGCTTATATAGAGAAGAATGTGTTGAGGCTTATATAGAGAAGAATGTGTTGAGGCTTATATAGAGAAGAATGTGTTGAGGCTTATATAGACAAGTATGTGTTGAGGCTTATATAGACAAGTATGTGTTGAGGATTATATAGAGAAGAATGTGTTGAGGCTTATATAGAATATAATGTGTTGAGGCTTATATAGACAAGTATGTGTTGAGGCTTATATAGAATATAATGTGTTGAGGATTATATAGAAAAGAATGTGTTGAGGCTTATATAGGTTAGAATGTGTTGAGGCTTATATAGAATATAATGTGTTGAGGCTTATATAGAATATAATGTGTTGAGGCTTATATAGAGAAGAATGTGTTGAGGCTTATATAGAGAAGAATGTGTTGAGGCTTATATAGAGAAGAATGTGTTGAGGCTTATATAGAGAAGAATGTGTTGAGGCTTATATAGAGAAGAATGTGTTGAGGCTTATATAGAGAAGAATGTGTTGAGGCTTATATAGAGAAGAATGTGTTGAGGTTATATAGAGAAGAATGTGTGGAGGCTTATATAGAGAAGAATGTGTGGAGGCTTATATAGGTTAGAATGTGTTGAGGCTTATATAGAGAAGAATGTGTTGAGGCTTATATAGAGAAGAATGTGTGGAGCCTTATATAGACAAGAATGTGTTGAGGCTTATATAGAGAAGAATGTGTTGAGGCTTATATAGAGAAGAATGTGTGGAGGCTTATATAGAGAAGAATGTGTTGAGGCTTATATAGAATATAATGTGTTGAGGATTATATAGAAAAGAATGTGTTGAGGCTTATATAGAATATAATGTGTTGAGGCTTATATAGGTTAGAATGTGTTGAGGCTTATATAGAGAAGAATGTGTTGAGGCTTATATAGAATATAATGTGTTGAGGCTTATATAGGTTAGAATGTGTTGAGGCTTATATAGAGAAGAATGTGTTGAGGCTTATATAGAGAAGAATGTGTTGAGGCTTATATAGACAAGTATGTGTTGAGGCTTATATAGAGAAGAATGTGTTGAGGCTTATATAGACAAGTATGTGTTGAGGCTTATATAGAGAAGAATGTGTTGAGGCTTATATAGAGAAGAATGTGTTGAGGCTTATATAGAATATAATGTGTTGAGGCTTATATAGACAAGAATGTGTTGAGGCTTATATAGAGAAGAATGTGTTGAGGCTTATATAGAAAATAATGTTGTTGTTTTTTAAGGCAATAGGGTGGGGCTAATGAGCAAGAGTGTGGGGCTAATGAGCAAAAGGGCGGGGCAAAAAAGGGCGGGGCAAAAAAGGGCCATTCCGCTCTAGAAAAAACCCAAGTTCTGGCTCTCTGCTGTTTGTAAAAGCCTCTGTAGTTGTGATTAACGGATTAAGTATTTAAGCCATACAATGTTTGTATATGGACAGTGTACATAGAGATGGACGATGACAACATATCTATGACACCAAGTTACATGGAGAAGATGTACCCTAACATGGGCCTTATACATGATGAACACGAGCTCTCAAAACCTAGAAATCTACCCAGCAGCCGACTACAGTAAGTTATATAACACCTGTAACCTAGAAATCTACCCAGCAGCCGACTACAGTAAGTTATATAACACCTGTAACCTAGAAATCTACCCAGCAGCCGACTACAGTAAGTTATATAACACCTGTAACCTAGAAATCTACCCAGCAGTAGCAAAACCTTGCGTAATATATTTTCTCAAACTCACCTGGTAAATCTAAATTGTTAAGACAGTAATCAAATATTCTCTATATATCTCTACAAATTGACAAATGACCTACATTTATACATTCATAGTGTCCTTATTATGGCATTATATCGTTTTCGTTATTGCAGTCGGGCGCAGCTTCAAGTTAAGAGCGTCGTGGAACATATAGTATTTCGTCTCTTCACCATCTTGCTCATCTTAGTGGAGTTTGTTCTCGTTGTCATGGATCTCGCCATTAACAGCGACGGACACATCAAACATCTCGACCTTGTCTCACAAATATTCATCGGATATTTCGTTCTAGAATTGATGGCTCGCATGTTCTACAAAGGGTATGTTTCAATTATCTGTTCATATACAGTCAAACCTGTGTTAGTGGGCACCTCCATTAAGCAGCCAACCTGTATTAAGCAGCCAGTTTCAAGATTCCCTATATGTTGTTTTACTATACATTTGGCCTGTATTAAGAAGCCACCTGTGCTAAGCAGCCACTTTCTTTGACTCCATTGGCTGGTTGCTTAAGACAGGTTTGACTGTATCTCATACTTACGATTTCGGAAGAACTGCATCGTCATGGTCATGAACAAACTGATAGATGGAATAGTCTTCCAAAATAAATACATACGGCAAAAATAGAGCTATTCTGAACCTTATGCTAGGACGTTGAAAACGGTTCTATTCCAGCGATAGGTCTGAACCCGGCCTTAGAGGTTCATAGGCGTCTCTGTCCTGTTCATATTGTTAGGAAGCTCTGTTCCTGAAATGTACCATTTCAAGTTATAATAGATTTGTCCATTGAATATATAAAAGGCATTGATGGTCAGTTTTTCATGCAATCCGCCTGACCTCACGGGGTGCACATCGCGGTCGGGGCACATCTCGCAGCAGCAGCGTAGGATATAATGGGATCTTTTAGTTGACGAACTTGCAACATGGGACACACGCTCCAGCTTTGCTGTTCTACAGAGGAAATGGAGGTATGGGCTGATTGACCCTAGAGTGACCATGTTGACCAGATGTCCTATCCGTTAGGTCCGTATATATGCTGCTGCGGGATGTCCAACAGTGAGGAGAGTGGTCCTAAAAGGAACCATTTTGGAAAGAAACTACCAATACGTCAGGACTTGTCACCCTGAAAAAGAAACCACCTATTAGTTTATACAAATTTATTTTAGCTCGATTGCGAATCAAGTTCTTTCAACTTATATTAATCACTCTCGAGACCTCATTCCTGATGGAAACCAATGCCATGAGGGAGAGAGAAGAGGCAATGTGGAATTTAAATGCCTTGCCTAAGGGCACAATCGTAACGGCTCCAGCAGGGCTCGAACTCCGGACCTTTCGCACCTGAAGCGAACGCGCATCCACTGCGCTATCACGACTTCCACCTATTGATGGTGTTGTCTATAAATAATATATTATTGTTACATACATTGTAATGCGTTGTTGCATATATATTTCAGGGAACATATTTTCCCACCAATGGGTGGATATTATAGACATATATTGTACAATATATATATTTCAGGAGCATATTTCCCACCAATGGGTGGATATTATAGACATATATTGTACAATATATATATTTCAGGAACATATTTCCCACCAATGGGTGGATATTATAGACATATATTGTACAATATATATATTTCAGGGAACATATTTTCCCACCAATGGGTGGATATTATAGACATATATTGTACAATATATATATTTCAGGAGCATATTTCCCACCAATGGGTGGATATTATAGACATATATTGTACAATATATATATTTCAGGAGCATATTTCCCACCAATGGGTGGATATTATAGACATATATTGTACAATATATATATTTCAGGAGCATATTTCCCACCAATGGGTGGATATTATAGACATATATTGTACAATATATATATTTCAGGAGCATATTTCCCACCAATGGGTGGATATTATAGACATATATTGTACAATATATATATTTCAGGAGCATATTTCCCACCAATGGGTGGATATTATAGACATATATTGTACAATATATATATTTCAGGAGCATATTTCCCACCAATGGGTGGATATTATAGACATATATTGTACAATATATATATTTCAGGAGCATATTTCCCACCAATGGGTGGATATTATAGACATATATTGTACAATATATATATTTCAGGAGCATATTTCCCACCAATGGGTGGATATTATAGACATATATTGTACAATATATATATTTCAGGAGCATATTTCCCACCAATGGGTGGATATTATAGACATATATTGTACAATATATATATTTCAGGAGCATATTTCCCACCAATGGGTGGATATTATAGACATATATTGTACAATATATATATTTCAGGAGCATATTTCCCACCAATGGGTGGATATTATAGACATGTATTGTACATTATATATATTTCAGGAGCATATTTTTTCACCAATGGGTGGATATTATAGACATGATTGTCATACTCGGTACCTTTCTAATTGATATGTTGGTTACCAAGGATAATTATGAAAGGTACATGTATCCTCATGATATGTATCCTTCACGTCAGTTACAGTAGATTGGGGTTCATTTGTGATGTCATTGATATATTTCAGCATTTGTTCATGAGGTCATGAATTCACAAACATGTTATTACCTACAGCATGATTCCATACCCAATCATGTTCATGAGGTCATGAATTCACAAACATGTTATTACCATGTACCGTGATTCCATACCCAATCATGTTTTTCATGATTGTGATGAACAAACGTGAAAATTATTAATATGCACATGAATTTCATCCGTTCTATTGTAATATATCACATGTTCACAATAATATGGAGTGTAAACGTTTGTTTGGTTTTATATCATCACCTGTTGTGAATAGCATTACCTGAATGAGAGACATCTCTAATTTTCTATTACCTCCCTTGGCAGATAAAGTCTGATTTATTCCAACATGTGAATAGGTCCTTTTAGTTAGAATCCTTTGTTTTCACTGTTGCGTTATGATAAATGTGATTTTTAAAAAAATCAATATCGTGTTAATTAACTCATAACATTCTTTTACAAATAAGTACCCATTGTATATACTGTATGAGATCTGTCGAGATATAGTAATTTAATAATCATAAGAAGCGATAGTAGAATAAAATTGTTAGCATGTTGTGCAAAGGAAACAAAGATAAAAACAGAGGAAAACACTTAAGGTTGTAAAACAACAAATAAATTGCCTATTAAATACATAGTAAAAAGTAAACACATACAGTCTGTTCATTTATATTTCCAATCTTTAATTTCTTCTGATAGTGCTCGCCTGTGAATAACGTCACTGTGTTTACACACTGTATTCCTCCGCCAAATAATAGAGTATACCAACCTTCAGTTTGCAATGGCCTGAATTCTTATACCACATCTTTTCTACACATCAACTAGTCTGAAGTCTTCTCAAGTCACATAATTTCTCAAAAAACACAAAAACTATACACTGCCTGTCATGAAAATGCTATTTTACCAAAATGAAAAATTAACTATATTAGTTATTGGGACTACATTCGAGTGGACCGCGGATGCACTTCTGCCTATTTACGTATATACAACCTTAATAGCGCCTATCTACTTTTAGGAAGTATTCAGGGGAAGTAACTGAGCGATGTCTCTCATTACAGTCAAAGCATTTGAAATCATGCTCTATGCATGAAATCGGACACAACTCTAAACACAAATCTGCAATGCAAAACATCAAATCGTGTCTGTTGATTGTCTATTGTTCTAATGTCTTGTGCATTTTATGTGACTATGGTTTTGTATATATGGTAGCTTGATTTTGAGGCCATATGAAGATGTCATTTAATTGGTTTAGACATTTAGAGATGTTTCTTTAGAAAGATGGTAGTAGAACCATTTCTAAACAATCTCGCAAACAATGTCTCGCCGTCGTCGTGGAGATGTTTTGTTTTTGTTATGTGTATCCATCACACTTAATTAAGGGTTCGATCCCCCGTCTGACCCTAATAAAATTAACAGTCTTTCAGATGGGACTTTAAACCGAGGTCTCGTGTCGGTGCTTTACACCCGATGGGACTTTAGACTGAGGTTTTGTGTTGGTGCTGTACACCGTGCACATAAATGAACCAGAGGAGACTCTGAAATGGGCCTCTGTCTGTATAATTGCACTATCCTCCAAAAATCGAAAATTGCTGAATCTCTTCAGGAGGCGTCGCTCATATGGACAACCGGTAGCGACGATAAATAAACGCAAAACACACACGCACTTAATTAAGTTGAGACACGTATCACTTGAGTCTTAATCTTTTATAGGCGCATAGGTCTTAGTCATTTGAAAACCACTAATGATTGCCAGCTCATTATGTTAAAATCATTTGAAAACCACTAATGATTGCCAGCTCATTATGTTAAAGAGAGACGAGGCGTGTTGAATTTAAATACCTTGCCTAAGGGCACAATCGTAACAGCTACAGCTGTGTACAAACTCCAGGCCTCAAACACCTGAAACGAATGCGCTACTACTGCGCTATCATGGCTTCGACAAGTTTAGAACCTAATTGATGTTGGGGTCATTAGGTTAACTGTCATGGTTGTTGGGAGTTGACATTCAAAAACCATTGGTGCTCATTAACACAGCACTGTGACAAGGTCAGTAGGTCAGGTAGTACAAGTACTGGTCAGTTAGTGAATGGTCAAGGTCGTAGGTTGCTGAGTTTCACAAATAGTCTGCATTCAATAGCTGTACAATCTTCAAACATTATCAGCTCAATGAATAACTCCTATTGATTTTGGAATCAGTGGATCAAGGTCATCATAAGGTTCTCAGTTTCACAGATAAACTCAACTCATTTACTTGTTCCTTCATTGGGTGTAAATTCCTAAAATTGTGTTCAAATGTTCACTTCAAGGTCAGTGAATATCTCATGTTGATATTGGGGTCAGTGGTTCAAGGTCATAAGGTGCTCTGTTTCACCAATAAACGCCACTCAAGTACTTGTCATTCATTAGGTGTAGTCATAAGACTGTGTTCAAATGTTCAGCTCAAGGTCAGTGAATATCTCCTATTGATTTTCGGATCAGTGGGTCAAGGTCGTAAGGTGTTCAGTTTCACAAATAAACTCCACTCAAGTACTTGTCCTTTATTGGGTGTACAGTATTGATTTTGGAGCTAGGTCATAGAGAGATAAATTTCACAAATAGGCTGCTTTCAATATGTTGTCATTGGGTGTACAGTCTTCAAGCCTTATATGAACGCTCAGCTCAATGTCAGTAAATATCATCTCTTGATTTTGGGGTCAGTGGGATCAAGATTGTAACTTGTAAGGATCTCAATTTAAATGATTATTATTTTGGCTCATTGTCTTGTTAGTTCATTATAACACTCCAACGATCGGCTGGGACATGTTTTTATCGAAAAGCAATTATTATTTATAATCATAATGAATAGATATATCACTAATTTTATTCATGTTTCCTAGGTGATGTTAAACTAGTTGCTAACAAATGCTAACATTTAATGTATAAGATATAAGGGTAACCAAGACGAGGGAACAGCGTGCTTCTTTGCTTCTTCACTCTATTGTCACTGTTGTTTGTGTTGTGTTGTCTAATGCTATGTAATTTGAGCCCCCCCCCCCCGTGATGGACTGGATACGGTGTCGGCCACGAAACCAAGGGATTGTGAGGTCGAGCCAAAGCCATGGAGGTGGTGTCCGGGCAAGACACCTTGCCTCTTCCCTCTCACTCACTATGGATTGCATTAGGAATGAGCTGATCGAGTACGAGTAAACTAATGTTGTAATAACTTATTTCACAATTGAGCTAAGATACATTTGTTTAACCCTTTCCTTCATAGAGATTTAGGTTAATATACTATTATATCTCCATACAACCCACAGCCATTTAACCCTTTCCTTCATAGAGATTTAGGTTAATATACTATTATATCTCCATACAACCCACAGCCATTTAACCCTTTCCTTCATAGAGATTTAGGTTAATATACTATTATATCTCCATACAAACGACAGCCATTTAACCTTTTCCTACATAGAGATTTAGGTTAATATACTATTATATCTCCATACAAACGACAGCCATTTAACCCTTTCCTTCATAGAGATTTAGGTTAATATACTATTATATCTCCATACAAACCACAGCCATTTAACCCTTTCCTTCATAGAGATTTAGGTTAATATACTATTATATCTCCATACAACCCACAGCCATTTAACCCTTTCCTTCATAGAGATTTAGGTTAATATACTATTATATCTCCATACAAATGACAGCCATTTAACCTTTTCCTACATAGAGATTTAGGTTAATATACTATTATATCTCCATACAAACGACAGCCATTTAACCCTTTCCTTCATAGAGATTTAGGTTAATATACTATTATATCTCCATACAAACGACAGCCATTTAACCCTTTCCTTCATAGAGATTTAGGTTAATATACTATTATATCTCCATACAAACGACAGCCATTTAACCCTTTCCTTCATAGAGATTTAGGTTAATATACTATTATATCTCCATACAAACGACAGCCATTTAACCCTTTCTTTCATAGAGATTTAGGTTAATATACTATTATATCTCCATACAAATGACAGCCATTTAACCCTTTCCTTCATACAGATTTAGGTTAATATACTATTATATCTCCATACAAACGACAGCCATTTAGCTATCATGCAGTGGATAAGTAGTTGCCATATCTTTCCCACCTCCATAGATATTACTGGGACTACATAGAGGTTTAGGTTAATATACTATTATAACTCCATACAAACAACAGCCATTTAGCTATCATGCAGTGAATAAGTAGTCGCCATATCTATCCCACCTCCATAGATATTAATGGAACTACATAGAGATTTAGGTTAATATACTATTATATCTCCATACAAACGACAGCCACTTAGCTATCATGCAGTGGATAAGTATTCGCCATATCTATCCCATCTCCATAGATATTTCTGGGACTACATGAGATTCTGGACTTTATTATGAACATTGGTTTGGCTACTACATTGTCAATGTATGTCGTATTTGTAATGGCGTCAAGAGGTGCTTCTATGAGGGAAAGGGTTAATGTATGTGGTATTGGTAATGACGTCAAGAGGTGCTTCTATGAAGGAAAGGTTTAATGTATGTCATATTGGTAATGGCGTCAAGAGGTGCTTCTATGAGGGAAAGGGTTAATGCATGTCGTATTGGTAATGACGTCAAGAGGTGCTTCTATGAGGGAAAGGGTTAATGTATGTCATACTGGTAATGACGTCAAGAGGTGCTTCTATGAGGGAAAGGGTTAATGTATGTCATACTGGTAATGACGTCAAGAGGTGCTTCTATGAGGGAAAGGGTTAATGTATGTCATATTGGTAATGGCGTCAAGAGGTGCTTCTATGAGGGAAAGGGTTAATGTATGTGGTATTGGTAATGGCGTCAAGAGGTGCTTCTATGAGGGAAAGGGTTAATGTATGTGGTATTGGTAATGGCGTCAAGAGGTGCTTCTATGAGGGAAAGGGTTAATGTATGTGGTATTTGTAATGGCGTCAAGAGGTGCTTCTATGAGAGAAAGGGTTAATGTATGTGGTATTTGTAATGGCATCAAGAGGTGCTTCTATGAGGGAAAGGGTTAATGTATGTGGTATTGGTAATGGCGTCAAGAGGTGTTTCTATGAGGGAAAGGGTTAATGTATGTGGTATTGGTAATGACGTCAAGAGGTGCTTTTATGAGGGAAAGGGTTAATGTATGTGGTATTGGTAATGACGTCAAGAGGTGCTTCTATGCGGGAAATGGTTAAACTAGTTTGACTGCTGTCTATAATATACCAGTTCTTTGTATATGTTAATGTGTTAATGGTCACCTTCATTAAGCAGCCAACCTGTATTAAGCAGCCAGTTTACATATTCCCAATCGGTTGTTTTATTATACATTTGACCTCTATTAAGCAGCCACGTGTGTTAAGCAGCCACTTTCTCTGACTCCCTTCGCTGTCTGCTTAAGATGCTTAAGACAGATTTGACTGTACTCTTACATTTCAACATTTTACTCCCGTCATTTAGCGTAAATGTCCTTTTTGTTACCCCCCCCACGCAGTATCTTGAACGATGATGAACTATTTGGTTAAAACTATCCCCATACTGGGTTGCATCCAGCTGGATATTGTTTTAAATCCCCTCAGTACCTCAAGGGTTATTCCATTTGAATTACTGAAACAAATTGATTGATAGAATTGTAGTTGGTACAGATGTAGCCCCATATGTGTTCCCATTGATTCCTACAGTGTTAGAGCCCTTGAATTGTTACTAAAGGTATCTGGGGCCAATATCTTGAAAATGTTTGCATTGCACTTAATTTTATATGTTACAAATATATATATATTGGCTGCATCTTACCAAATATTTTCTTGATTCTCATTACTAACTCCAGACTTATTGCCCTTAAATTTCTAAAATCTGTCCATCCGCAATTGTCTTGCATGCACCCATAAAATGATACTTACATTGCTAGAAGAACAATAGGTTTACTGTCTAGTGGTCTAGTGTTAGTGTTATGTGGCTATAATAACAGCTATGTTGCTAGCAATTTCATTTATGTGACTATAGAGATCAAAGGACTATTCACTTTATATAAAATTTCCTGTATTATGCTGCCAAATAATAACCAATTTCCTCAAGTAGCTCCATAGTTACTGCCCTTTAATTGCGTAAAAAATGTCCATCCTGGCCAATATCTTGAAAGTTGTTACATGGAATTTAATGGTATTTATGTTATGAATATGTATAGCCGTACTAAACCCTCTGTATATGTATAGCCTCTGTGTCTGTTATAAATACAGTCAAACCTGTCTTAACCAGCCAGCCAAGTGGCTGCTTAGCACAGGTGGCTGCTTAATAGAGGTCAAATGAATAATAAAACAACATATTGGGAATCTGGAAACTGGCTGCTTAATACAGGGTGGCTGCTTAATAGAGGTGACCACTAACACAGGTTTGACTGTATATATAATACAGGTTGGCTGCTTAATAGAGGTGACCACTAACACAGGTTAGACTATATATAATACAGGTTGGCTGCTTAATAGAGGTGGCCACTAACACAGGTTTGACTGTATATATAATACAGGTTGGCTGCTTAATAGAGGTGGCCACTAACACAGGTTTGACTGTATATATAATACAGGTTGGCTGCTTAATAGAGGTGGCCACTAACACAGGTTAGACTATATATAATACAGGTTGGCTGCTTAATAGAGGTGGCCACTAACACTGGTTTGACTGTATGTATATAGCCTTACCAAATCCTCTGTGAATTTGAATTTCCATTTGCAAAAGTATGATTGCAGAAACTTGCTGGAATTGCCTTTTTGAATAATTTAGCCGAGTGATTTAGGAAATACGCAGTGTTGACATTATTCGTACAACGTAGTGCTTTCTCTCCTCAGATAAATAAAAAACAACACAATTTCATAACCTAATTTGGAGAAGCGTAATGATTATTGATCTAGCAAATGTTCCAGGAAGATAAATTCCCGAGCGAGTTTCTTATTTAGTTAATTTCATTTTAGGCGAAATTGAAGCTATTACTCATGATCACATTAAATAACACGCTAATAATAAATATACATTATATTCCAAGACATCCAGGCAATTTAGAATTCGTACCTCTCTGCTTTTATGACCAGCATAGATGAGTTAAGTATTGTTATACTAACGAACTAACTATTCCCATAAGATGGGCTCATTTCAGCTATGTTTTTCACCAATATATGACAAAGCTGCCCTTCAGACCCCAGGCTCTGCCTTCTTTGCTCTATAGTCAAACCTGTGTTAGGGGTCACCTCTATTAAGCAGCCAATCTGTATTAAATAGCCAGTTTTCCAGATTCCCAATATGTTGTTTTATTATACATTTGACCTTTATTAAGCAGTCTTCTTTGCTGTATGCAATCAAACCTGTGTTAGGGGTCACCTCTATTAAGCAGCCAATCTATATTAAATAGCCAGTTTTCCTGATTCCCAATATGTTGTTTTATTATACATTTGACCTACTAAGCAGCCACTTTCTGTTGTTCCCTTGGCTGGCTGCTTAACACAGGTTTGAGTGTATAATTGTTTTAAGCCTTTCCCCCCTTAGAGGTGTAATCACATTCCATGCAATGTGATTGTAATATGCCAAGCACAAGCAATGGATATGCAGTCAACTTCCATACCCCACCCACCCTCCACAGAGGTTGCTAGGAATTTATTAATATTACGGGTTGTATCCACTACGCTGTTCTGTACTCTACTTAACCCTTTCCCTCATAGAAGCACCTCTTGACGTCAATACCAGCTCCACATATTGTGCCACATTAGTAGTGAAATATCTTGGGATACGGGTTAACTGCCCACCATTATAATGAGAGGTGTGTATCCATTAGGCATGGTTTAGTTAATACAAATTTATTTCAGCTCAACAAGGTTTTTACAAAATTATATTAATCGCTCTTGAGACCTCATTTCTGATGGAACCCATCACCATGAGGGAGAGTGAAGAGGCAATGTGGACTGCCTTGCCTAAGGGTACAATCGTAGTGTATTGCCTATGTACACCACCAGCATAGTTCTAGCATACCACCAGTGTAGTTCTAGTATAACACCAGCATAGTTCTAGCACAACACTAGTGTAGTTCTAGTATAACACCAGCATAGTTCTAACACACCACCAGTGTAGTTCTTGCACACCACCAGCATAGTTCTAGCACACCATCAGCATAGTTCTAGCACACCACCAGCATAGTTCTAGCACACCACCAGCATAGTTCTGGCACACCACTAGCATAGTTCTAGCCTACCACCAGCGTAGTTCTTGCACACCACCAGCATAGTTCTAGCACACCACCAGCATAGTTCTAGCACACCACCAGCATAGTTCTAGCCTACCACCAGCATAGTTCTAGTACACCACCAGCGTAGTTCTAGCCTACCACCAGCATAGTTCTAGCACACCACCAGCATAGTTCTGGCAGGACTCAAGTTCACAACCCATTGGTTATGAGGTGGACACCGTATCCATGACAACATGGATGCTCCAGATATTTTGATATAAATGAGCTCTGTAACCAACAGTGTCTGTACATGTTTGGCACTATATAGCCAGAACTGTGCTGCTGCATCATACTAGCCAACGGAACAACAACAACAATATTTGGAAGGGAGTGCTTTTAGTATCACTGTGTGTAATATTTATTTGACCTCTGGCACATTTTTAAGCTAACACAAACATATTTTTTCTCACTTGCAGAATTCTGTGTCACTGATGATTGAGCTTATTTACCCTCGCCCCCGGCGAACCATATATATCTGTGTCACTGTGTACCATCAACCTTTTTATATGACTCGAGCTGTGTTGCTGTGTAACTTCAAGCTGTTTATATGACCCTGATGGGCTCGGCTGTGTAACTTCAAGCCATTTATATGACCTTGATGGGCTCGGCTGTGTAACTTCAAGCCGTTTATATGACCCTGATGGACTCGGCTGTGTAACCGTTTATATGACCCTGATGGGTTCGGCTGTGTAACTTCAAGCCGTTTATATGATGGGCTCGGCTGTGTTGCTATGTATGTCACTGTATGTCTCACAATGCACGTTCTATGTTTCAGAGAATTATTCTTCCACTCGTGGATGGATATACTCGACATGATTATAGTTCTCTTCACATTTGTCATTGATCTCGTGCTCAGTAGCTCATCCTTCCCAAGGTACCCATGCATCTCACATTACTATTTCCTGTCTGCTCTCACACTACTATTGTGCTCATTGCTTATATTGTTTTGTGTGTTGGGGTGGGATGGGTGATCGCTACAGCTTACGTCACATGGAGACTGACCAGCTGTTAATGGTGGGAGTGAGAGACCCCAAGCAGCACAGGCATGCATCCTGGTACAACCCAGACACCTCTGTAAGCCAGCTGGATAGCTTTCTCACGTGCAACAATTTGCCTTGTTTGATTCAATTTTACAGTTGCTAGGGACAACAATTTATTTGATGTCAACGTCTGTAACCACTTCACCATGTAGTGAACAAAACAAAATGCCTTGTTTGATTCAATTTTACAGTTGCTAGGGACAACAACTTATTTGATGTCAACGTCTGTAACCACTTCACCATGGCAACTAGCCACTCATTGCTGCAATGCATGATGCTGATAATTAATGACCGTGTAAATAAATTTACCTTAATTCCAGTTTCTGTAACTGTTTCTTCAATTCTAAGAATTGCAAAAATATTGATTGGACAATTGTGTTATAGCCCTTAAAACCCGATTTCAAACTACCCTAAGTAACACAATCTCAACCAATGTCTGTTTTACAGATTTAGATATTTTAATTTATAGTGCCTTCCATGTGAACTACTTTCCTACATTTTCAAACCTTGTGTGTTTTACGTTTATTTATCGTCACTACCGGTTGCCCATATGAGCCACCGCCTCCTGGAGAGATTAGTCATTTTAAATTTTTGGAGGATAGTGCAATGATACAGGCAGAGACCAATTCCAGAGTCTCCTCTAGTTCGTTTACGTGCACGGTGTACAGCACCGACACAATACCTCGGTTTAAAGTCCCATCTGACAGACTGTTAATTATATTAGGGTCAGACAGGGGATCGAACCTGTGATCCCTGGATTACCAGTCCAGCGTGTTACCACTGGACTACAGATCCGTTTGTATTTTCAAAACATAATGCGACGGGAAATATAACTTTCCTATAGACTGCATCCATGTTTACAATGAATGTACTGTATCGTTGTGTACACATGTCGAGTACTGTATCGTTGTGTACACATGTCGAGTACTGTATCGTTGTGTACACATGTCGAGTACTGTATCGTTGTGTACACATGTCGAGTACTGTATCGTTGTGTACACATGTCGAGTACTGTATCGTTGTGTACGGTTTAATAAAAGCATGTGCAGCTCTGTGAGTGGTGGCTTGCTAAAGATATCATTTGGAATTTGTCTCGTTGAAATAGCTTTAAGATTCCATTTGAAGAATAGCATTGCATTTGGAGATAAAACGTTTGTATAAAGTAGCACATTTATTCCTGTAAGTGTGTAATCAATGTCTGCCCACTGTAAATTGAGCATGTTAGTACAAATACCTGGGCTGTCACAAAATATCATAAGTATTCAGCTCCCAGGCATCCGACACCTGCCCGGGACCCCTCCCGTGTTACAACATTCCAAGACCATGTTACAACCCAAAATACATTCAATCTAATATCATTTCTAGTTCAAAAGACACATTTCTGAATCTTTTTTTTGTCCAAAATCTATTCTATAAATTTCATGGATTGCTTTTGTACATACACTATCCGATTGCAGTATTCACGTATTGCTTTTGTACATACACTATCCGATTGCAGTATTCACGTATTGCTTTTGTACATACACTATCTGATTGCAGTATTCACGTATTGCTTTTGTACATACACTATCCGATTGCAGTATTCACGTATTGCTTTTGTACATACACTATCCGATTGCAGTATTCACGTATTGCTGGAACATGAGAAATTGACTTAAGATATTTTTTTATTGTGAAGCCTGCCCCTGGCTGTTTTAACCCTTAATCCGCCAACCACGACTAAAGTCGCTTTTGCAAACAGCATAGAGCCAAATCAGATGGCACAGAAAATTCCGTCTGATCAGGATCTATGTTGTTAGCTATTCAGATAGTGGAGCTAAAACACTCGAATAGCAAACAACATAGATCCTGATAAAAAATGGCGCGTCTGATCTGGATCTATGTTGTTTGCACATTCCGTCCAATTTATTCGGCAGGTTACGGGTTAAGGTTACCGGATTGGGGTAATTGTTAATTCCTGACATTAATGGAACATGGGTAGACATGTTGTAATCTACTGTCCCTAACATCGTTTCTTATTTGTTTTACAGACTGGGTGTTATTGGTCGGTGTGTAAGAATTCTGCGGATAGTGCGTGGTATCTACTTAATATCTCAGCAAAGGAAGCATCTGGCCATAGCATCTCGTAGAATAGTGTCTCAGAATAAACGTAGATACGTCAAAGATGGGTTTGATCTGGATCTCTGCTATATAACAGGTAGACAAGTAATGTTTAGTACAGTCTAGCTTGGCTGTAAACACTACCCACGTAAATGGCAACGATTAGTCTTTATAGACAGCTGGTCTCTTATTACAAGTATAAATGCATTCATTACGGCTTGATTGTGGTTTTTAGAGACAGGTTTTTGTCTCGCTGACTTTAGTGGAGAACTAGACCCAGCAGTCACCTTCACCATCGGCAATTTTCATATAGCTAAATAAAATCATAAACTATGTTGCTTTGATAACCTGCATACCGTCTCAGGGTTGTTCCATGCCCCCCCCAAACAAGTCCCACCCCCAAGAGTTACCTTGTACTTTAATTTTGGTTTCAGAAATTATTTATGCGTACAAAAAAAAAATCATTATCATTTCCCAAAGACTGTCAAAACTCAAAAGCTATTGGTTTGAAACTTCGCATACACATCAGAGGACTAATTCTCCATACCAACAGTAGGTTTCACCCTACCAGTGACCTTGAACTTGAAATTGGGCCAGAAATAAGTTTATTTATGCATTGGAAAAAACTGAAATATTATCATTTCTCAGAAACCAGCGATGCTATTGATTTGAAACTTGGCATATACATTTGAGGACTAATTATCTACACCCACAGTAATTCCCCACCCTATCAATGACCTTGAACTTGACATTTAGCAAGTCATTGGAAAGACATTTTTTATATCTCCGTACCAACACTTAATCAGTCAATCACTCTGGTGCGATTGCCCTTTTTAAATTTGTAGTCAAATATTTTTAGTTTGATTGTGAAACAAGTTCTTACAACATTAGTTTAATCACTCTCGAGATTTCATTCCTGATGGAATCCATCGACATGAGGGAGAGAGGAGAGGTAATGGGGATTTAAATGTCTTGCCTAATGACATCACCACCGTGGTTCTGGCATTGTTCAAACTCACAACCTCTCCATTACAATTACTATATCCTTTTGACAAATAAAACACCACTTGCCTCTCACTAATATGCATTGTTCTAAACCCTTCTCTATCGTTTGTTCTAAATCCTTCTATGCATTGTGCTAAATCCTTCTATGTATTGTACTAAATCACATGCATTGTTCTAAATCATTCTATGTATTGTTCTAAATCTTTCTATGCATTGTGCTAAATCCTTCTATGTATTGTGCTAAATCATATACATTGTACTATGTCCTACCCATAATGCTAAGTTATATGCATTGTTCAAAATCATCTTTCTATGCATTGTTCTAAATCTTTTTATGCATTGTTCTAAATCCTTCTAATTGGTGTTCTAATTCCTATGCACCGTATCAACTCAGTTTGTACATTGTTTTAGCTTACTGTATACACCGTAACAATGTTACATTGGTGCTGTATATTTCAGAGAGAGTGTGATAGCCACGTTAGTTAGTACATTGTTTTAGCTTACTGTATACACTGTAACAATGTTACAATGCCGTAACAATGGTGATGTATATTTCAGAGAGAGAGTGATAGCCATGTCAGTTAGTACATTGTTTTAGCTTACTGTATACACTGTAACAATGCCGTAACAATGGTGATGTATATTTCACAGAGAGAGTGATAGCCATGTCAGTTAGTACATTGTTTTAGCTTACTGTATACACTGTAACAATGTTACATTGGTGCTGTATATTTCAGAGAGAGAGTGATAGCCATGTCAGTTAGTACATTGTTTTAGCTTACTGTATACACTGTAACAATGTTACAATGCCGTAACAATGGTGATGTATATTTCAGAGAGAGTGATAGCCATGTCAGTTAGTACATTGTTTTAGCTTACTGTATACACTGTAACAATGTTACAATGCCGTAACAATGGTGATGTATATTTCAGAGAGAGAGTGATAGCCATGTCAGTTAGTACATTGTTTTAGCTTACTGTATACACTGTAACAATGCCGTAACAATGGTGATGTATATTTCAGAGAGAGAGTGATAGCCATGTCAGTTAGTACATTGTTTTAGCTTACTGTATACACTGTAACAATGTTACAATGCCGTAACAATGGTGATGTATATTTCAGAGAGAGAGTGATAGCCATGTCAGTTAGTACATTGTTTTAGCTTACTGTATACACTGTAACAATGTTACAATGCCGTAACAATGGTGATGTATATTCCAGAGAGAGAGTGATAGCCATGTCAGTTAGTACATTGTTTTAGCTTACTGTATACACTGTAACAATGTTACATTGGTGTTGTATATTTCAGAGAGAGAGTGATAGCCATGTCAGTTAGTACATTGTTTTAGCTTACTGTATACACTGTAACAATGTTACATTGGTGCTGTATATTTCAGAGAGAGTGATAGCCATGTCATTTCCATCGTCGGGTGTACAATCATTGTATAGAAACAATATCTCTGTAAGTCATCTATTTCTTATTTTTTTTTTTTTTTTAAGCTTTATTTATTTAACAATGATTGCGAAGGGTTAATGTATTGGTAATGGTGTCAAGAGGTGCTTCTATGAGGGAAAGGGTTAAGTTTCTATTCGACCTAAGTTCGTTTAAAAATTTAAACTTTATTTATTCTACAACGATTGCGAAGCAAGTTCTAACAACTTATATTAATCACTCTCGTTGGCGCGGATGAAAGAAGTGTAAATGAGGCCATTCGTGTGGGAGGAAACCGGAGTACCCGGAGAAAACCAACCTGTCCGATCTTGCGACCACCGTACCATCTCACATACTTCCTGGTCCCAGGATTGAACCCAGTTTCCATTGGTGAGAAGCGAGTGCGCTGACCACTGCGCTAATTGGACGGTCATGTTTCTTATTTAATTATGGTAGTGTAGATGATCGTGGAATGACGATTAATTTACCATAGCCACTGTGGGTCTTTAGCCCACCGAGCCTGGAAATAGGCTTGCAAAGCCTCCCAGATATTTAATTATCAATTTCCCTGAAACCGTGATCCTATTTCAAAGTAATTTCACACATTTAATGTATGGGTAAGTAAAATTTGGGGAACTTCACAAGTAGCGGGTCAGTGGTCCAATATTTAGCACGATGCCAGACCCATGATCCATGTGTTGTATGTTCGATCCACCGCTACGATTTACCACAAATACGCTGTCATCTGCGCCAACGAGAGTGATTAATATTAGTTGTTACAGCTTGTTTCGCAATCATTATAAAATAAGTAACGTTTTAGAGTTTTATTCGCGATATTGTGTCGATGTTTTACATTGTGCACAAAAGAGAACTAGATCGGCACAGCTTCACTGCACTATTTTCTATAACCTGAAACAACTACAGTCAACCCTGTGTTAGCAGTCACCTTTATTAAGCAGCCCCCTGTGCTAAGCAGCCACTTTCTGTAGTTCCCTGGCTGGCTGCTTAACACTGGTTTGACTGTATTCTCTTTAGCTCAGGTGGCATCGCTCATGCGGGTTACCGTAGCAACGATGAATAAATGCAAAACTGACCAGCTTCACAAACCACTTGTGCAATTTCAAAATTATTTTACACACATGATGTTTGCAATTTATTTTTGTATTAATTTATTTATTGCCTTTTAGCACACATGTCCTACATGATTGGTTTGATTGCCTTATCATGAACAGTATACCAGTGTCATTTGAATGCAAATCCTGTTGTTACATTCTATAACTTATTTTACAGGAGGTATCGAGGTTCTTTGAGGCAAAACATCAAGGACATTACAAGCTTTATAATGCATGCAGTAAGTAGAATGGTATTAATCCTTTATGTATGTATGTTCCATTAATGTCAAACCCCGTGCGGAGATGTAGACATGTTTTCCTGGACAAGCTTAGCCGACCTAAGTGGTTAACCAGTACTAAGCAATGTGTGTGAGGTGCCTTGCTCAATGACACTACATATGTGGCCTGACCGAGTATCGAACCCGGGACCGATCAATTCCAAATCCACGCTCTACCACGGAAGCCACTTTACTCGACAATGGAAGAGGTCAATGTGCAACAAAGGGTTAAATAAAGACTAGACAATGGTATGGACTATATACCATGTGCTATGTTTAAACAAGTTCAGTTTATGCTGATTTCATTTAAGTTCATTACGAAATATTTTCTTAGGACATTAGTTCAATTGCTACCAAGACCTCAATCCTGATGGAATCCACCACCATTAGGGAGAGGGAAGGGGCAATGTGGATTTGAGAGTCTTGCCTAAGGATCCCCACCACCATTGTTCTGATGGGTCTCAAACTCACAACCTCTTGCTTAAGAGGCAAACATTGTATCCATTTCTCTTGCCTAGGACAGCGGTACTGTGGTTCTGTTTGGACTCGGACTCACAACCTCTTGCTTAAGAGGCAAACATCGTATCCATTTCTCTTGCCTAGGACTGCGGTACTGTGGTTCTGTTTCGGCTCAAACTCACAACCCCTGGGTTATGAGGCAGACACAGTAACCAATACACCAAGTTATTCATACAGTTGGGTTGGTGCAGTCTTAGCTTAAAGCGATGCTTCCATCTTCCTCGATGGCCGACGTTTTCTGCATTTACGATCAATGTGAGAATATGAATGTGACATGCTTAGATCACCAAATTAAATCACTTGTATCTGGTCTATAGGGGTTTATTCTAGAGTGGAAAAAGGGCAGAGTGGGTCAAAAAAGGGGCAGGGTTGGTCAGAAAGAGGCATGGTTCAATTTGAGGTTTTAAAAACACAAATGGGGGGGGGGGGCTATAAAAGGGCAGGGCGGCTCTGCCCTGCCATATCACTCTAGAAAAATCCCTATGTCTGCAATGTGTGAATTGTCAACTTTCAGGTGAGAAAGATTACGATGTAACTTACTTTGACAATAGAGTAGAGAGGATTTACATCGACGATCATAATGTGCCTATTTTAAGGTAAATTTCTCAATCAAACTACCCATTATTTGTGATAATTCTTGTACACATTCAAACCTGTGGTAGCTCTATCTTCTATAATACAGATAACCTGTATTAAGCAGTCATTTCTAAATTCTAATATTTGCATTTTATTACGTATATGCTCCTTGTTATTTTAAGCAGCCGCCTGTTCAAGGCAGCCACTTTTAATATTTCCCCTTAGTTGGCTGCTTAGAACAGGTTTAACTATATACAAGTACAATTTTGATACTACAGTCAAACCTGTGTTAGCAGCAAGCCAAAGGAATCACAGAAAAGTGCTGCTTAGCATAGGTGGCTTCTTAATAGAGGGCAAATATATAATAAAATGACTTTTGGGGAGTCTGGAAACTCGCTGCTTAATACATATTGGCTGCTTAATGGAGGTGAACACTGACAAAGGTTTGACTGTATTCACTTTGTGTGTATTTTATCAATTTATATTACCATGCTGTAAAAAAAAAGATTAAACTTTATTTATTTTACAACGATTGCGAAGCAAGTTGTAGCAACTTATAATAATCATTCTCGTTGGCGCGGATGAAAGCGTAAATGTTTTCATTCGTGTGGGAGGAAACCGGAATACCTGAAGAAACCCCACCTGTCCGATCTGGCGACCACCGTACCATGGCTCCCTCACTACAGTGCACTCGACTGCAATTGGAAGTGACTGTATGGGATCTATCCAGCTGGCGTGTGGAAAGTCAGTTGCCCGCTCATGCATTAAAAAAGGTTTAGATGGACACTTTGGGTTTTCCTCTACCAGTACAAGTTGGCAAGTCGTCATATGGACTGTGTGTGTGTTTTTTGTTTATTTATCGTCGCTACCAGTTGCCCATATGAGCGACGCATCCTGAAGAGATTAGACATTTTAGATTTTTGGAGGATAGTGCAATAATACAGACAGAGACCCATTCCAGAGTCTCCTCTGGTTCTTTTATGTGCACGGTGTACAGCACCGACACGAGACCTCAGTTTAAAGTCCCATCTGAAAGGCTGTTAATTTTATTAGGATCAGACGGGGGATGGACTAAGCTGTCGGTGTGATTTTATACCTAAAACCAAATGAAAAATCAAGGATTTTATTATTAATATTATAATACTTTGTGTTGACCAGGGAGATGTTGAGGTTTTGTGAGAGTATGCACGAGTTTCTGTCTGAGGACCCGACTAATGTGGTAGCAATACACTGTAAAGGCGGGAAGGGGCGCACGGGTACCCTGATCTGTACGTGGCTAGTGGAGTGCGGGGAGTTTGAGGAAGCTCAGGTCAGTACAATGTTGTCATAGTTATTCGCTGTAACGCGCGCTGTCCAGAATGAATTTGTCTTGTAGGTTAAAATACTTTTCTCCAATCCCAAGCTCAGTCTTCTGATTGGTTGAGCCAAGAGCAGATCTCAAGCTCAACCAATCACGTCTTGAGGTTATAAAACATTTCTCCTATCTCCAACTCAGTCTCAAGCTTCTGATTGGTTCAGCTGGCAGTACAACTCAGAGAATCAACCAATCAAATCATTTGAACTTGAGTTTGACATCTGAGAAGTGTTATAACCTTGAGCACATATCACTTGAGCGTGAGTTTGAGATTTTAGAAAAGTTATAGCTGCCGACCCAGGTATGATGTGTGAAGTCTGCTCGATGTTGTCAAATGTGATCATTAGTCGCTATTTCTTTTCATTTATTATCGGGAATGGCCATAACTAATGTTGCTAGAACGCTGCTGGTCTGGTTATCGGGGTCAAGGAAACTACTGTGCTTGGTATACACAATATAATTAATGAAAACAAGAAAATAAATTTTGAAAATAAATGGATCGACTCATTTACATTCTACTTTATTTTATAATTATTTAATTAATTAATTGCGATATACAGTTGTATATGATTTCGTCTTCGGGGGGAGAGGGAGCGGGTTCGAGCCGCTTCGTTCGACCTGGCGGACGATCTCAAGGGTGCTGAGCGGGACATTGGAGCGCAATTACCACGATCGGTGCGGGAAGCGAGAAGACCACTTTACCCAGTTATGGAGAAGGCCAAAACGGAGGAGAAATCTGTGAAATTTGTCGGGAAAAAACTGTACATTGACAATACATTATATAGGCCTAGTATAGGTGCAAGTGATATGGAACATTAGGGGCGTCAAGAAGAGCCACCCCTAATAGTACTGTCGTGGAATGTACATGGGTTAAAACGAAATATTGTAGACCCTGACTTCCTTGATTATATATCAGATTTTGATTTGATCTTTCTGAATGAAACTTGGATCTCTAAAAATGAACTTTTATCTTTCGACATTGAAAACTATATGTGTTCAAATGTCAGGTAATAAGTCAGTCAATACTACCAAAGGCAGGACTAGTGGTGGAATATCTTTTTATTATAGAAACAATATCAGACAACATGTAAAAATTGTACAGACAAATCAGTTTGGTATTATCTGGGTAAAACTAGATCAACAAGTATTTTCTTTTGATGAAGATGTTTACATTTGTCACATGTATATACCACCCTCTAACTCAAATGTATTACAAACTCATGACTTCGATTTTTTCGAGAATTTAGAACTAGATATCGTTAAATATAATGATCTAGGAAAGGTCTACGTTACTGGTGATTTAAATAGCCGTACGGCCGATCTGTTAGATTATTTAATTTTTGACAAATATATTGATCAAAATGTGTCATTTGTACATGAGGTTCAAATACCAGATCGTGTAAACCAGGACCGCACAGTGGACAATAATGGGCGGCGCCTATTGGATACATGTATAGCCACTGGGTTAGTTATAGCCAATGGACGCGTTTCAAACGATCGTTACGCAGGTGAATTTACATATTGCTCTGCGAGAGGTCAGAGTACACTGGACTATTTGATCGGTAATTTTGAAGATTTAGAGCTACTTTGTAATTTTGAGGTACACGGTTTTAATGAGTTCAGTGACCATTCTCCCTTATTATTTAGCTTGCCCAGAAAGACTGTTAATTCCCATTCACATAAATCTAGCAATGAAACGTGTTCAAGTGACCATATTAAACTGGTTTGGGATATTGATAAACTACCCGCATTTAGAGATAAACTCATGAATAATCATGAGCAATTACTACAATTGACTTCTGATATAGCAGTCGATACGATCGATCACGTGGTTATGGGATTTTCACGCCTATTGTATTCAAGCGCTAGTGAGATCTTTGGTAATATTTGTCGTAATAATAATATTACCCAGTCATGGGCGTAAAATGCAAAATAAAAAATGGTTTGACGAAAGTTGTTTCGTAGCGAAACGTGAATTTAAACGCGCACGTAATATTTTTAACAGAAAAAAAGATGATATTTCTAGACAAAATTTTATTACTGCTCGTACGCATTATCATAGAAAGAAAAAAAATGCGAAAAGAAAATTTAAAAGGGAGGAGGGGAAACGTATTAACTAATACGAATTAGCAGGTTTGAATCCGCGCAAGTTTTGGAAAAATATTAGGCAGACAGTGAACAAAACGGAAAGTAAACCCGATTCTCTGTCACTAAATGATTTAATGCAGCACTTTAAAGAATTATATGGTGAAACGCGGGACGACAGCGAAATACATGCACATGAAGACGGGCCAAATATAGAAAGCGCGTATCTAGATAGGGATTTTTCTGAGGAAGAAATAAGATCGGCGGTTTTCTCACAGAAAAATAATAATAGCGCTGGGGTCGATAATATCACTAGCGAAATGATTAAATCATCCTATGAAATAATTTCACCATTTTTATTAAAGTTATATAAGCATCTATATTCCAAGGGAGAATATCCTCGTTCATGGGGTGAAGGTATCATCTCGCCCATATTTAAAAAAGGAGATCTGAACGATGCAAGTAATTATAGAGGCATCACATTGGTTAATGTTCTTGCAAAAATATATTCTCAACTTTTATTGAATAGACTAACAAATTGGTCAACTGAACAGGATAAAATATCCAAAAATCAGTTTGGTTTCCAAAAAGGAAAATCTATTGTTGATTGTATTTTTATTTTACACTCTATTATTTCAAAAGTGCTTGACTCGGGCCAAAAATTATACTGTATTTTTATCGATTATAAGCAATGTTTTGACAAAATTGATAGAGCTTTTCTCTATGAAAAACTTGCTGCTGAAAATGTTAGTTGCAAGCTAGTGAAAGCTATTAAATCAATGTATACCGTGGTTAAATCCTGTATCCGGTACAATTCCGCAAAATCTGAATTCTTCATGTCTGATATTGGCTTGAAACAGGGGGACCCAAGTTCTCCGCTGCTCTTCATGCTTTTCGTGAACGATATTTCGGAAAACATTAACTCTGATTTAAACGACATATTTACTTATAATGAATTAAAGTTGTTTCTTCTGTTATACGCAGATGACCAGGCTTTATTTGCAAAATCACCAGAAATGTTGCAACTCATGCTAAAAGATGTTGAAAATTATTGCAATGTGTGGGGTCACACAACATATGATTTTTATATATACAACACAAGAATAGAGCTAGTAAACTCATTTAAATACTTAGGTATTACGCTCTATAAAAACGGTTATTGGTCTAGAACACAAAAAGGCATTGCTCAACATGCTTCATTTGCTTGGTATAATCTTATGAAAGTTCTCAAAAATGTAGAACTACCCGTACCACAGAAATTCAAATTATTTGATACTTTAGTTGCCTCTATCTTAAACTTTGGGGCAGAATTATGGGGTCATCATACTGCAAAAAAACATAGAACTAATTCATACAAAATTCATCAGACATATACTTGGAGTCAAGAAGTCTACAAATTTGTCAGCACTATATGGTGAAACCGCGAGATTCCCGTTTGAAATACAGAGAAAGATGATAATGTTAAGATATTGGATGAAAATATTAAAGCAAGATAATACTTCTTTAGTAAAACAGGCGTATTTCATACTAAAGCATGACGCTGCGCAAAATAGAACCTACAATAGTAATAACTGGGCTTATCAACTTAAACAATTTTTAGATTCTCATGGCTTTTCGTATGTGTGGATTAACCAGGAATTTGTAGATATTCCATATGATGTCATTAAACAAAGAGTTTTAGATAATTTCAAACAAAGGTGGTACTCAGACATAAATAATTCGGGTAGACTATATTCATACGCTATATTTAAACATGAATTTGAATTAGAAAAATATTTAAGGGTAATACCTGAAGGTAAATATAGAAATGCATTGAGTAGATTTAGAACTTCATCGATTACGTGTAGAAACAGGAAGATACGAAAATACAGCAAGAGAAAATAGAATTTGTATTTTTTGTAATATGAACCAAGTTGAAAATGAATACCATTTCTTACTTGTTTGTCCTTTATATCGTGAACTTAGGAGGAACTTTTTAAAGTCATATTATTGTCATTGGCCAATTATTAATAAATTTGAAAATCTTATCTCGACAGCATCGAGTAAAATGCTGAATGAGGTAGCAAAATTTATTTATTTTGTAATGGAAATGAGAAATGCACAATAGGCTAAAATAGTAGAAGCCTTTCATTTACACCTCAGCTATTGTAATACCCCCTACTTCGGAATACTGCTTAGTGACCCGATATGTAACTCACTTTGATAACAATCTGCATTGAATATTCTCTATTTGGAAATTTGTTAAATGTAACTTCACACTATATTACTGAGTATTGTCTAAGATAATTATCATATGTACTCTCTGTGCTCCATATTGTTTTGTACTTGCTATAGGCAATTGTATTTATGCTTTATGCAATAAACTTTTGAATTGAATTGAATGGATTTCAAAAGAACAATCCTAAACCATAGAAACAACCAACTCTTCTGTAATTAAAACAGAAACACCAAGAAATTATCATGTGTGAAAGTACATTGTACATGTAGTAAAATTATCATAATTTGGTTTTCTTGACCAAACTCGATAAAGAGACCACCCCGCTAATAGGACCACTTTTTGGAAGTCCCATAGGTGGGCTTATTATAGGGGTTTTACTGTCCATGTTTATTTTAAAACAAATCAAGCAATAAAATATGATAACTAACCTAAACGTGACTGACAGGACTTGCAACTGTACATGTAGATAAAAAATATATGATACATTCATATGAAATCTAACACAAACACTGGAGTTGTAATTGTATTGCATATTACAGGATAGTTTGGATTACTTTGGTGATAGACGAACAGATTTGGACCATGGGAAAACATTCCAGGGAGTTGAGACACCTAGTCAGGTAGGTATGGGTAATGTGCACCAGTGGGATAAATGAAAATTATATTTGTAATCATATCTTCCTTGTTCACATGCATAAGTGTGTCATAGTTTCGGATGCATTGAACACCACATTATTAACACGACCTGAATGAGATTTGTAATTTCTTGTAATATCGCCATGGCGATGCATAAATACGTTTATATATTATTTTTGAGATCGTTGGAAGGTGGCAGTATAGGTACTTACAGACTACAAATACATTGTGTGCTAAAGACATGCAAATAAATATTTATAGTGAAAAATGTATTTTTGAATTACTGTAGTTGTTTTCCAGTTACCAAAAAATGACAATTCTCTTTAGCTAAGCATTTAATAATATAAATATTATTGTTTTGATTAGTTTATACAAATTTATTTTAGCTCGATTGCGAAACAAATTCTTACAACTTATATTAATCACTCTCGAGACCTCATTCCTGATGGAATCCATCGCCATGAGGGAGAGAGAAGAGGCAACGTGGAAATTAAATGCCTTTCCTAAGGGCACAATCGTAATGGCTCCAGTGGGCTCGAACTCCGGACCTTTCGCACCTGAAGCGAATGCTCCACTGCGCTATCATGACTTCCACGATTGTTTCGGTTGTGATGCAATAGTTAATTCTTAATATATGAACTAATCTGACATAATCGCACTGTTCAGATATTTAAACTTTATTTATTTTACAACGATTGCGAAGCAAGTTTTAACAACTTATATTAATCATTCTCATTGGCGCTGATGAAAGCGTATATGTGGTTATTCATGTGGAAGAAACCCGGAGTACCCGGAGAAAATCCACCTGTCCGATCTTGTGAGCACCATACCATCTCACATACTTCCCAGTCCGAGGATCGAACCCGGGTTGCATTGGTGAGAAGCGCGTGCGCTAACCACTGTGCTAATCGGACAGCCTTGTTCAGATATTTGATATTTATTCAACGGTGTATTTTGTGGGCTTCTGTAGTCGAGCTAGCAAGGAAGGTCTCAAATTATTTCAAGTGAGGAAGCTATGCAACTGGCTGGCAGAAGGTAGGTGGTTCCACCTGGGTGCCTGTTCGTGCATGAGATGCTGCTCGGAATGGTACCCTATGTCTTTTTCCACCAATAATAACTAGTGAGTCACCATATGCTATTGATGCGATTTTATAGATACAAAAAGTAAACAAACATCATGCATACATTGTGTATTTCAGAGTCGATATGTCGGATATTACGGTGTAGTTAGAAACAAACATCATGTGTACATTGTGTATTTCAGAGTCGATATGTCGGATATTACGGTGTAGTTAGAAACAAACATCATGTGTACATTGTGTATTTCAGAGTCGATATGTCGGATATTACGGTGTAGTTAGAAACAAACATCATGTATACATTGTGTATTTCAGAGTCGATATGTCGGATAGTGTAGTTAGAAACAAACATCATGTTTACATTGTGTATTTCAGAGTCGATATGTCGGATAGTGTAGTTAGAAACAAACATCATGTTTACATTGTGTATTTCAGAGTCGATATGTCGGATAGTGTAGTTAGAAACAAACATCATGTTTACATTGTGTATTTCAGAGTCGATATGTCGGATAGTGTAGTTAGAAACAAACATATATTACGGTGTAGTTAGAAACAAAATGAACGGGAATCTTCCGAAAGAGCGGCTCATTACAATAACGAGTGTTCGTATTCACGCAATAAAAGGTAGGATACAAACTTGACCCCCGAATTACTGACCCCTCGTCATTCTGGGTTCAAATCCCACCAACAGAATCAAATTCCTTCGTGCGAGGGTAGATACCACCCAGAGAAATATTACTTGTCTGCTGACCATTGTACCATCTCGGATATGTCCTAGGAACAAAACACAGGTTTGGGTTTGTGAGAGGTGAACATACTGTGTTAGTTGGACAGGCGAACACTGGAGTACAAGGATCGAACTTGCTGTGAGGTATTCCTGCACTACCATGATCTGGTTAATGTGTAAAGTAGAATGCACCAATTATTGTTCTCAATTTTATTTATTTAATAGCTGTGTTACACTAGCTGATGGAGATCTTCTTTAATGTTTTGTTTGGTTGTGAGTTCGAACCCCACCAGTTCCACGGTGGTGATGTCCTTAAATAGTAAGACTCTTCAATCCACATGCATCTTCTCCCTCATGGCAATATATACCATTTGCCTCTCCCTCATGGCAATATATACCATTTGCCTCTCCCTCATGGCAATATATACCATTTGCCTCTCCCTCATGGCAATATATACCATTTGCCTCTCCCTCCCTCATGGCAATATATACCATTTGCCTCTCCCTCATGGCAATATATACCATTTGCCTCTCCCTCCCTCATGGCAATATATACCATTTGCCTCTCCCTCCCTCATGGCAATATATACCATTTGCCTCTCCCTCCCTCATGGCAGTATATACCATTTGCCTCTCCCTCCCTCATGGCAATATATACCATTTGCCTCTCCCTCCCTCATGATGATATATTCCATTTTTCCATTTTCCTCTTCTCCCTGCCTCATGGCGATAGATTCCAATTTGCCTCCCTCCTCATGGTAATAGATTCCATTTTCCTCTTCTCCCTCCCTCATGGTGATATATTCCATTTGCCTCTTTCTCCCTCCCTCATGGTGATAGATTCCATGTGGTATTGGGTATCAAGAGTGACGAATCTACTGTTGTAAGAACTTGTTTCACAATCAAGCTAAATACATGTGTAGAAATGTTTTGCATGTACTCTGTAAACGTACCCTAGTTAACACCTGGTGTAAATAGTGACCTCCACATCAAGTATAATGATGGCTGTGTCACTTATCACGGTGTGTAGTGAATCATATTTGTTAACAGTCATTAGTATACAGTAAAACCTGTGTTAGTGGTCACCTCCATTAAGCAACCAACCTGTATTAAGCAGCCAGTTGCCAGATTCCCAATTTGCTATTTTATTATACATTTGACCTCTATT
Source organism: Archivesica marissinica (assembly GCA_014843695.1). Taxonomy (NCBI): domain Eukaryota; kingdom Metazoa; phylum Mollusca; class Bivalvia; order Venerida; family Vesicomyidae; genus Archivesica; species Archivesica marissinica. The sequence goes on along the minus strand of CM026391.1, from coordinate 98,741,071 downwards.
AAGCAGTCACCTGTGCTAAGCAGCCACTGTCTGTGATTCCCTTGGCTGGCTGCTTAAGACAGGTTTGACTGTATACAAATTTATTTTAGCTCGATTGCGAAACAAGTTCTTACAACTTATATTAATCACTATCTGGAGCTCATTCCTGATAGAATCCATCGCCACGAGGGAGAGAGAAGAGGCAACGTGGAATTTAAATGCCTGGCCTAACGTAACGGCTACAGCTAGGCGTGCACTCGGGGCATTTCGCGCATATGGTGTTATCATGACTTAGTGTTGTTAACATTTATTATAACAGGAGTGGGTCATGGCAATGGACGAGATCTGAAGATGGAGGTATGGTGTCGCAAACAGTGTGTCTACCGTGTCAAGTTCTACAAGGGAGAGAACACCATACTCATACACAATGTCACAGAAGATTACATAGAAGTGAAGTTACAGAATTGTCCCCCTTTATCTGAAGATGTCAAAGTCCGGTTTCTCTCCAAATCTGTAAGTGATTTTATTTTTCTACTTATTTTAATTTATTTTTATATGACATGATATATTTAATATTCCTGGTTGTATATTCTCACGTGGAGCAGATGTTTGGTAATGAATGTCGCTGTGAGTAGATGTCTGGTAATGGATGTCGCTGTGAGTAGATGTCTGGTAATGAATGTTACTGTGAGCAGATGTTTGGTAATGAATGTCCTGTGAGCAGATGTCTGGTAATGAATGTCGCTGTGAGTAGATGTCTGGTAATGAATGTCGCTGTGAGCAGATGTCTGGTAATGGATGTCGCTGTGAGTAGATGTCTGGTAATGAATGTCGCTGTGAGTAGATGTCTGGTAATGAATGTTACTGTGAGCAGATGTTTGGTAATGAATGTCGCTGTGAGCAGATGTCTGGTAATGAATGTCGCTGTGAGTAGATGTCTGGTAATGAATGTCGCTGTGAGTAGATGTCTGGTAATGAATGTCGCTGTGAGTAGATGTCTGGTAATGGATGTCGCTGTGAGTAGATGTCTGGTAATGAATGTCACTGTGAGTAGATGTCTGGTAATGAATGTCGCTGTGAGTAGATGTCTGGTAATGAATGTCGCTGTGAGTAGATGTCTGGTAATGAATGTCGCTGTGAGTAGATGTCTGGTAATGGATGTCGCTGTGAGTAGATGTCGGTAATGAATGTCGCTGTGAGTAGATGTCTGGTAATGAATGTCGCTGTGAGTAGATGTCTGGTAATGAATGTCGCTGTGAGTAGATGTCTGGTAATGAATGTCGCTGTGAGTAGATGTCTGGTAATGGATGTCGCTGTGAGTAGATGTCTGGTAATGAATGTCGCTGTGAGTAGATGTCTGGTAATGAATGTCGCTGTGAGTAGATGTCTGGTAATGAATGTCGCTGTGAGTAGATGTCTGGTAATGAATGTCGCTGTGAGTAGATGTCTGGTAATGAATGTCGCTGTGAGTAGATGTCTGGTAATGAATGTCGCTGTGAGTAGATGTCTGGTAATGAATGTCGCTGTGAGTAGATGTCTGGTAATGAATGTCGCTGTGAGTAGATGTCTGGTAATGAATGTCGCTGTGAGTAGATGTCTGGTAATGAATGTCGCTGTGAGTAGATGTCTGGTAATGAATGTCGCTGTGAGTAGATGTCTGGTAATGAATGTCGCTGTGAGTAGATGTCCGGTAATGAATGTCGCTGTGAGTAGATGTCCGGTAATGGATGTCGCTGTGAGTAGATGTCTGGTAATGAATGTCGCTGTGAGTAGATGTCTGGTAATGAATGTCGCTGTGAGTAGATGTCTGGTAATGAATGTCGCTGTGAGTAGATGTCTGGTAATGAATGTCGCTGTGAGTAGATGTCTGGTAATGAATGTCGCTGTGAGTAGATGTCTGGTAATGAATGTCGCTGTGAGTAGATGTCTGGTAATGAATGTCACTGTGAGTAGATGTCTGGTAATGGATGTCGCTGTGAGTAGATGTCTGGTAATGAAT
>CM026391.1:98707115-98738093 GCA_014843695.1 Archivesica marissinica | reverse complement strand
GTATATAACTACCGAGTATATAACTACCGAGTATATAACTACCGAGTATATAACTACCCAGTATATAACTACCGAGTATATAACTACCCAGTATATAACTACCCAGTATATAACTACCGAGTATATAACTACCGAGTATATAACTACCGCAGTATATAACTACCGAGTATATAACTACCGAGTATATAACTACCGAGTATATAACTACCCAGTATATAACTACCCAGTATATAACTACCGAGTATATAACTACCCAGTATATAACTACCGAGTATATAACTACCCAGTATATAACTACCGAGTATATAACTACCGAGTATATAACTACCCAGTATATAACTACCGAGTATATAACTACCCAGTATATAACTACCCAGTATATAACTACCGAGTATATAACTACCCAGTATATAACTACCGAGTATATAACTACCCAGTATATAACTACCGAGTATATAACTACCGAGTATATAACTACCGAGTATATAACTACCGAGTATATAACTACCGAGTATATAACTACCGAGTATATAACTACCGAGTATATAACTACCCAGTATATAACTACCGAGTATATAACTACCGAGTATATAACTACCGAGTATATAACTACCGAGTATATAACTACCCAGTATATAACTACCGAGTATATAACTACCCAGTATATAACTACCGAGTATATAACTACCGAGTATATAACGAGTATATAACTACCCAGTATATAACTAGTATATAACTACCCAGTATATAACTAGTATATAACTACCCAGTATATAACTACCCAGTATATAACTAGTATATAACTACCCAGTATATAACTACCCAGTATATAACTACCCAGTATATAACTACCCAGTATATAACTACCCAGTATATAACTACCGAGTATATAACTACCCAGTATATAACTACCCAGTATATAACTACCCAGTATATAACTACCGAGTATATAACTACCCAGTATATAACTACCGAGTATATAACTACCCAGTATATAACTACCCAGTATATAACTACCCAGTATATAACTACCCAGTATATAACTACCCAGTATATAACTACCGAGTATATAACTACCCAGTATATAACTACCCAGTATATAACTACCCAGTATATAACTACCCAGTATATAACTACCCAGTATATAACTACCGAGTATATAACTACCCAGTATATAACTACCGAGTATATAACTACCCAGTATATAACTACCGAGTATATAACTACCCAGTATATAACTACCCAGTATATAACTACCCAGTATATAACTACCCAGTATATAACTACCCAGTATATAACTACCCAGTATATAACTACCCAGTATATAACTACCCAGTATATAACTACCCAGTATATAACTACCCAGTATATAACTACCCAGTATATAACTACCGAGTATATAACTACCGAGTATATAACTACCGAGTATATAACTACCCAGTATATAACTACCGAGTATATAACTACCCAGTATATAACTACCGAGTATATAACTACCGAGTATATAACTACCGAGTATATAACTACCCAGTATATAACTACCGAGTATATAACTACCCAGTATATAACTACCGAGTATATAACTACCCAGTATATAACTACCGAGTATATAACTACCCAGTATATAACTACCCAGTATATAACTACCCAGTATATAACTACCCAGTATATAACTACCGAGTATAACTACCCAGTATATAACTACCGAGTATATAACTACCCAGTATATAACTACCGAGTATATAACTACCCAGTATATAACTACCCAGTATATAACTACCCAGTATATAACTACCCAGTATATAACTACCCAGTATATAACTACCCAGTATATAACTACCCAGTATATAACTACCCAGTATATAACTACCCAGTATATAACTACCCAGTATATAACTACCGAGTATATAACTACCCAGTATATAACTACCCAGTATATAACTACCGAGTATATAACTACCGAGTATATAACTACCGAGTATATAACTACCCAGTATATAACTACCGAGTATATAACTACCGAGTATATAACTACCCAGTATATAACTACCGAGTATATAACTACCGAGTATATAACTACCCAGTATATAACTACCGAGTATATAACTACCCAGTATATAACTACCCAGTATATAACTACCGAGTATATAACTACCCAGTATATAACTACCCAGTATATAACTACCCAGTATATAACAGTATATAACTACCCAGTATATAACGAGTATATAACTACCGAGTATATAACTACCGAGTATATAACTACCCAGTATATAACTACCGAGTATATAACTACCCAGTATATAACTACCGAGTATATAACTACCCAGTATATAACTACCCAGTATATAACTACCCAGTATATAACTACCGAGTATATAACTACCGAGTATATAACTACCGAGTATATAACTACCGAGTATATAACTACCCAGTATATAACTACCGAGTATATAACTACCGAGTATATAACGAGTATATAACTACCCAGTATATAACTACCGAGTATATAACTACCCAGTATATAACTACCGAGTATATAACTACCGAGTATATAACTACCGAGTATATAACTACCCAGTATATAACTACCCAGTATATAACTACCGAGTATATAACTACCGAGTATATAACTACCCAGTATATAACTACCGAGTATATAACTACCGAGTATATAACTACCCAGTATATAACTACCGAGTATATAACTACCCAGTATATAACTACCCAGTATATAACTACCCAGTATATAACTACCCAGTATATAACTACCGAGTATATAACTACCCAGTATATAACTACCCAGTATATAACTACCCAGTATATAACTACCCAGTATATAACTACCGAGTATATAACTACCGAGTATATAACTACCGAGTATATAACTACGAGTATAAATACCAGATAACTACCGAGTATATAACTACCGAGTATATACCGGTATATAACTCCCAGTATATAACTACCCAGTATATAACTACCGAGTATATAGTTACTACCCAGTATATAACTACCGTATATACTACATATATAACTACCGAGTATATAACTACCCAGTATATATATATATAACTACCCAGTATATAACTACCGAGTATATAACTACCGAGTATATAACTACCCAGTATATAACTACCGAGTATATAACTACCCAGTATATAACTACCCAGTATATAACTACCGAGTATATAACTACCGAGTATATAACTACCCAGTATATAACTACCGAGTATATAACTACCGAGTATATAACTACCCAGTATATAACTACCGAGTATATAACTACCCAGTATATAACTACCCAGTATATAACTACCGAGTATATAACTACCCAGTATATAACTACCCAGTATATAACTACCGAGTATATAACTACCGAGTATATAACTACCCAGTATATAACTACCGAGTATATAACTACCCAGTATATAACTACCCAGTATATAACTACCGAGTATATAACTACCCAGTATATAACTACCCAGTATATAACTACCGAGTATATAACTACCGAGTATATAACTACCCAGTATATAACTACCGAGTATATAACTACCGAGTATATAACTACCGAGTATATAACTACCGAGTATATCAGTATATAACTACCGAGTATATAACTACCGAGTGTTGATACAGCATGTGAGCTGCTTAATTCATATTTATAATATTCCCCCCAAATGTCCCGCTAGATTCATTGACCAGACACAAACTGACCAATGCATTGTATATCTGCTTGTTGTCAATGTGCTCTACGATATTACCCGGGGTCATAGTGGGCTTCACACGATCTAGCCTGGATTCCAGTCTGTCGATTTTTCACTAATTTACTTCTGGCAAAATGACAGAAACTCAATACGGCCCAATTAATAGTCTCGGTGTTAAAATATATTTATTTGACTGACCAGGCAAAATATATCGACGCCTGTTCCCAGGCTAGACACGATCGTATGACTCTGAAACCATGTTGGCTTCCGTGGGGGGGGGGATCCTGGTCTGCAATGGGATCCATCATCGTTGATGCTACCGCCGTCAGTGCTGCACGATGCAGGTCGGTAGTTGGCTTGATGATGTCAACCCAACATTCTTAAAGATGTGCGACGACATTCACGTTCAGTCTAACAGTCTAACGGCATGGCTGCAGAGTCCCTGGATGTTTTGGTTCATTTAATCTCAGTTCCGTAGAACGCTTCCCTGAGCCGGAAGTTAACTGCTCGTTCACCATAGCTGCCTTCGTTCCTAAAGTATCTGCTATGTTTCCATTTCAAATGAATGGTTTGCTTTCCGGGTCCCGTTATTCATCGTGTGACCTAACACATAACTGTTTTAACCACTGACATAAACTGTTCCTTAATAATGGTTGATATGTGTTGCATAAAAAAGATCCACTAGAATCACTAATTAACCTTACATTTACAACTGTGCCATTAGGAATACACTTAAATTTCGCATTGCCTGTTCTCTCTCCCTCTTGACGACGCATTCCACCCGGAATGAGAATGACACGTGCAAGTGTATTTCAAGCAGATGTAATGTGCCTTACTCACGCAGGGTTGACATTAGACGAATATCGTAATCTCGAGAACTTGGAACTAATATTTATATTATAAATAATTAAATTCGTGTAAGGTAAGTAGCTGAGAACGCGATATATCTCGGGCGCATGTGGACAGCAGAGCTAGGTGCTATGGGGATATGGTTAATGTGCTAGATATTGACCAACATTAAAGCGACATTACGTCGCAAAATGCCAGGTATAAATGCATTGCTACTACAAATTCTTCCACTCATATTGAATCAATAACTTGTGTGTTTGTGGTCATAACTGTACCTAATCTGAGTTTACGTTAGCGCAGTGGTTTGTACGCGCTTGCTTCTCACCAATGCAATGTACTGTACAAGATGGTACTGTGGTTGCCAGATCTGGAAGATGTGTTTTTGGATGCTACGGTTTCCTTCACACATACAACTTAATTCGCACCAACGAGAGTGATTAATATAAATTGTTAACGTTTGCTTCGCAATCGTTGTAAAAAAAAAAAGAGTTTATACTGTAATGTATGGTATCGAATAATATCATATGTACATGCGTGTTGTTTGTGAATATGGTAGCTTTGAGACAATGTTATAATCATTTTTGTTTGCTGTTTTAATGTTGCACCAACAGCTTAGGTGATAGAGCGAGTATCTGGCTATTACTGGCCCACGCTGCCTTTCCGATTAGTAATACAGACATGAACGCCATCCCAGTAGAACCAACAACCGTCCACAAGTGAGCCGGACAGCTTCCGCATGTGACATAACCCCCAGTGAGATTCGTACCTACAGCGGTGAGTGGGGGGGGGGTAGTCATTTGAAGACGACCGTAACCACTCAATCACGGAGGGTCTCAACATATTGATACTGTATTTTGATATGCATTTGAGAAAATGAAATGACATACAAATTAAAAAATGTTCTCATATTTGAATGACACATTAATAATAGCTGTAAATACGTATACATGGCTGTCCGATTAGCGCAGTGGTTAGCGCGCTCGCTTCTCACCAATGCAACCCGGGTTCGATCCTCGGACCGGGAAGGATGTGAGATGGTACGGTTGTCGACAGATCGGACAGGTGGATTTTCTCCGGGTACTCCGGTTTCCTCGCACACGAATGACCACATTTACTCTTTCATCCGCGCCAACGAGAGTGATTAATATTAGTTGTTAAAACTTGCTTCGCAATCGTTGTAAAACAAATAAAGCGTATACGTGTTTGTACTTAGTTTATACACATTTATTTTAGCTCGATTGCGAAACTAGTTCTTATAACTTATATTAATCACTCTCGAGACCTCATTGCTGATGGAATCCATGATGGAGAGAGAAGAGGTATGTGGAATTTAAATGCCTTGTATAAGGCACACTCGTAACGGCTCCAGTGGGGTTCGAACTCCGGTCCTTTCGCACCTGATACGAATGCTCTACCACTTCGCTATCACGTCTTCCACTTACTTTGTTCATTGTCATCATTCCATCCATGCAGCATCTGAAACACCAGATAATAATAATAATAATAATAATAAAGACTTTATTGTACGAGATAACTCATTTAACCCTTTCCTTCATATACTATTATATATCCACACAAACGACAGCCATTTAGCTAGCATGCAGTGAATAAGTAGTCGCCATATCTATCCCACCTACATAGATATTACTGGGAATACATAGAGATTTAGGTTAATATACTATTATATCTCCATACAAACGACAGCCATTTAGCTATCATGCAGTGGATAAGTAGTCGCCATATCTATCCCACCTACATAGATATTACTGGGACTACATAGAGATTTAGGTTAATATACTATTATATATCCATACAAACGACAGCCATTTAGCTATCATGCAGTGGATAAGTAGTGGCCATATCTATCCCACCTACATAGATATTACTGGGAATACATAGAGATTTAGGTTAACCCTTTCCCTCATATAAGCACCTCTTGACGCCATTACCAATACGACATACATTGACAATGTAGTAGCCAAACCAATGTTCATAATAAAGGCCAGAATCTCATGTAGTCTCAGTAATATCTATGGAGGTGGGAAAGATATGGCGACTACTTATCCACTGCATGATAGCTAAATGGTTGTCGTTTGTATGAAGATATAATAGTATATTAACCTAAATCTCTATGAAGAAAAGTGCAGTGGGTGATAAGTAGTTATATATATCCCACCTCTATAGATATTATTGGGACTACATGAGATTCTGGCCTTTAGTTTATACAAATTTAATTTAGCTCGATTGCGAAACAAGTTATTTCAACTTATATTACTCACTCTGGAGACCTCATTCCTGATGTAATACATCGCCACGAGGGAGAGAGAAGAGGCAAAGTGGAATTTAAATGCCTTGCCTAAGGGCACAATCGTAACGGCTCCAGCGGGGCTCGAACTCCGGACCTTTCGCACCTGAAGAGAACGCGTATCCACTGCGCTATCACGACTTCCACGGCCTTTGTTATGACCATTGGTTTGGCTACTACATTGTTTGTCAATGTATGTCGTATTGGTAATGGCGTCAAGAGGTGATTCTATAAGGGAAAGGGTTAAGTATAGGATATAAGTCGAAAACGATCCAATATGTAACATATTGGACTGTGTGAGGCACGTAGACCTATCTCACTTAAAACACACACTTATATAACAAGATCCTACTAATTAAAATTGTTAATTTCATACGGGTACGCCATGGATTTAATATAATACTCTGGCCTTTTGACAGCCGTCCAATATGAATAATAATGGACTGCAAGTACAAAGGTATGACGTCACGACAGGGTTTTAACAAAAGTTAATATACCATGAAGCCCTCAATATATATACAAATCAAACATTATTTCCTTAAGTATTTTATTTATACATGTAAACAAGAACCGAACATTTTATATTTAAGAAATAATAAGTATCAACCGTGGTATATCGCAGAATAACCCGAGTTTGAAGTTCTTATGCGTAGAAATATATCACTCAGGCCGAAGAACGACATACGAGGGTTATTCTGCGATATACCACGGTTGATACTTATTACTTCTTAAAAATAAAATGTTCGGTTCGATTCTAACACGACTTACTTCTAAAAAATTTAGAATAGAATCAAAGGAGTATTTTCTTCAAACGCCGTGCTACTCCGCTGCATTTGGCTTTCGAAATTTCCTCCCGCGTGATGACGTTATTTTTTATGGAAAATATCAATCTAGTGCATAAATGAACAAAAGTTGTAACTGATCAATAATTTTATTTATTTTGTCAAATAAAACTGTACAGAATAGTAACTGAAACGTTACTTAATAGAAAAACAACACGGACAAGAGAAAACATCACGTGACTTTCATTCATAAAACTGTACACGCATTGTATAAATGGAATAGCCAAAACACGGTGCGCGCGCAACATAGTTCAAGGTAGGTATATCGCAGAATAACTCGAGGTAGATTTTACTCTATAAGTATGTATGTTATTAGCTGTGTTAGAATATAAATTAACAGCAGTAGACTGAAAGGGATTGGAATGAAAGAAAACTTATATAGTTCGTCTCCATATCAATTGGTTGATATACAATAGGCAGGAGAATAATATATATAACAATGAAAATACGTGAAATCTATTGAGGTATTTCAATTTCAAATTGCTATGTGAACCACAATTGGTGGTATTACAAAGTAAATAGTTTTGGATGTTAAAAACGAAAATTGGTAGCATTTAAATGAATACATGTATTTGAAAAATGTTTAAGAACACAATACATGTATATCAAATCGGAGCACGAAAACGAGAAGAGATTAATTTAAAGAAACATTTAGTTGATTATACAGGTTGATATGTCAATGGCGACAGCATTCGGATTGGAATCCACCAAGTGAACACTTTAGAAATCATCCATCTTCTAAGAACATTTTACTGTGAATAGTTATATTCGTGTTCAACAAAGAAAAGTAGGGTGTTGGTTGCAAAGTTCGTATAAGTGCCACCGAGAAGGAGTGTGTTTACGTTGACATTACACATGTGGGACAGCTTATAGAAGAGATATATACGGAGTTGATCGTAGAAATGGCATTGAAAGAAGAAGTGGAAATTTGTCTTCTATAAAACCACATCTGCGGTGGTTCAGTGAATTATACTATAAGACATAGAAAACGCACAGTTCGGATAAGTGTTTTTTACATGCAAAACAATTACTATATAAATACTTATTTTTAAACATTTTGGAATATTTTTAGTTGTTCAGTTTTGTAATAAAGATGTGATGGAATTCTTCGTATTTCGTTTTCATGTAATAATAATCACATAATGTAGGTGTGCGTTTTCTATGTCCTTTAGTATACATTTCATCAGTCTAAGTATATAATATCTGGAATTTTCTTTTCCCGTAGTAAAACAGCTTTCCAATTTTAATGTTGTTAGTGTTAACAAAGGCCGTGAAAGAATCCAGTGTCTGAACAGTTATAGTCTCGGTTAGCGGGTCTATTTACGAAGTACCGCTGGATGGACGGAATTTGAGCATAGCTGGAATAGTTAACAGATTATTAGAATGTGTAAGATTCTACCGATGGCCGATTGTCCAACATATTGTGGAACAATAGATGAAATAAAAGAGGACACTAGCAATTAATTCTAAAATATCATCTTCGTCTACTGAATGACCACATTTACGCTTTCATCTGCGCCAACGAGAGTGCTTAATATAAGTTGTTAGAACTTGCTTCGCAATCGTTGTAAAATAAATCAAGTTTAAACTGAATTTTGTCACATATCACTCCGTTCACACTCTAAATTTACCTTCGTCTATTTTGCGAGTCATTAATGTTAGTGTTGCCAAAATGTTTATATATTCAAAATGATATTTGATGACTTAATTGAGTATCCTTTACTAGTGTTCAGGATATTATTGGAATGCTTAATAAATTAAGTTTCATACTTTTCTGTCTGGGTCGTCGCCCTGGAATATGTTGCTGTTAACACTGTGGCATGCGCTCAATGTGTCCTTAGACAGGCTTGCAGAATCACTGGAAACGGTGCGCGTGCTATCCGTCAACATATCCATATTCTGTATATCTAGCTTCTCGTCATCAATCGCTTCAGTGTCCTCATACCTATCCGTGTCCGCAAATCTTAGATAGTTGATGCCATCTCCTTCCTCCATTTTATTATCTATGGACAAACTGCCTTTCATATTCCACAATCCCAGATCTGTTCTTGGTGTACACATACTCTTTCGCTGATCTTCCTTCCGGCCAAGTTCCTTGGAAGAACCGATGGAAGTCGGTCTCTTAGGTAGCTTGAGCATTGTGTGTTCATTTCGTACCATCTCGTTCCTTATATTAAGCGCTACGAAATTTTCACATCGGATCATTTCCCATGTTGCAACAAGTCATTATATCCGACACTTGTCTTCACAGTTCCATCGAGTGTGAATATATAAACACGTGTGTAACTAACGCTGATCACAGTAAGCACGCATGCTTTGCACAGAGGGCATAGCATCGCTGATATATTACTATACACTCAACAAGAATCCTAATCGGTCACCTGGTATTTTATCAAATTTGGAGCCAATTAATTTCAGGCTTCAAGTTTATTGGCATTATCAGCAATACGTTGCCTTTGACCATTTACATAAGTATAAACTATGGCAAAGACATACACAAATATATAAACACATTTTAAGAAACAGTGATATTATCTAGGGTATTTTTTCTTAGAAACATAGATTCCTTTATATACTTAGATATTTTAAACAATTCTATTTTATTCTTAGATGACATGATAGTATTGAATTGCTGTACACACGGCCAAGGTATATTACCAAGGTATTTAGTTCTTAAGCTTGTGTATCTCGTACAACATAGCAGAAACTGATACTCCGATTCAGCCGACATTTGGTTACATAGTTTACCTAACCGATGTTCTCTTTCTATAGCATTATATCTACCAAATTCAATTTCTAAAGTGTGTGAACATAGTCTTAAGCATGTGAAACACTTACGTAAATCATCACTAACAATCGTATCAATATATTCTTCAAATACATTTTATCAGAAATGAGTATACATAAAATCATGCATAACGATCTATAATAAAATATAACCAATAAGATGACAGGAACATGTAGTGTTTCTTTAATTAATATCTTTTCTATGTCATTGTATATATATGTTGAGGGCTTTATTTGTATTAGCTATGTGTTATGTAAGCTCCCTCCTAAAATAAAGTTTGTTTTTTATTTGTTTTTTCCCCCCAAAATTTATTTGGCATAAACATAGATGTTCATCGCCAGCAAAACATGAATGGCGGTACACAATTACATACATAGACAATGACAATTCAACACATTATTATTATTATTATTATTGATATTGTTTGGTAATTAGTTTGCTCCAAATACTGTACGTCATTAGGTGACCGGTTAGGAATGTTGTTGAATGTTGTGTATGCATGCATATAGTAGGGCTTTGATTTCTGCAAATGTGTGAGTACTATGCTGGATAAATTAGGAAACTCGTAGACCTACCTCAAATAAAGCAGTAAACAATTGGTAAAGCTAATTTAAATAGTGTTCAATATGCCGACATGCGCATTTAAATAGTGTTCAATATGACGAAATACGCATTTAAATAGTGTTCAATATGCCGACATGCGCATTTAAATAGTGTTCAATATGCCAACATGCGCATTTAAATAGTGTTCAATATGCCGACATGCGCATTTAAATAGTGTTCAATATGCCGACATGCGAATTTAAATAGTGTTCAATATGACGACATACGCATTTAAATAGTGATCAATATGCCGACATGCGAATTTAAATAGTGTTCAATATGCCGACATGCGAATTTAAATAGTGATCAATATGACGACATACGCATTTAAATAGTGATCAATATGCCGACATTTTGAATATTTGTGGGCTTCAGTGGTATACAAGTCAGCGACCTTAACCACTCGATCACGGAGGCGGACCGGCGGCCTACATGTGGTTGTTCAGGACCGGTTGCTATGGTCATAGGTTGTATTTAAATCGACCTGGTTTCTAATTTTTCAGTGTTATAATCAATTTTAAAATTTCATTAAATATGGGGCCAATTTCGGCCAAAGTGCGCGTAGTTCTTTGCAAACAATTACCGGTATTGGGTATGTAAGAGATGGACACCTGTACGTTTCTAAAATGACTAATCTCTTCAGGAGGCGTCGCTCATATGGGCAACCGGTAGCGACGATAAATAAACATAAAACACATACGTTTCTATAGGGGATATTTTGACTTTCTAAAGCGGTCATCGCTCACTGGTAAATCTACATAAACTTACTTTCAACATTCATGATCATTTTAAAATAGCATATTTGTTTAAACTTCCTTAATTGACAATGATGTTATAGAAGTTCTTGCTGTTTGATGTTTCAGGCAAACAAGTTCAATGCATTCATTCTGGAATGTGTGTGTTTTACGTTTATTTATCGTCGCTAGCGGTTGCCCATATGAGCGACACCTCCTGACGATATTAGTCATTTTAGATTGTTAGAGGATAGTGCAATGATACAGACAGAGACCTATTCCAGAGGCTCCTCTGGTTCTTTTACGTGCACGGTGTAAAGCACCGACACGAGACCCCAGTCTAAAGTCTCATCTGAAAGACTGTTCATTTTATTAGGGTCAGACGGGGGGATCATACCTGCGATCCATGGAATACCAGTCCAACGTGTTAACCACTGCACTACAGATCCATCTGTAATGATTTTCTCCGGTACTCTCGTTTCCTCCCACACGAATGACCATATAATACGCTTTCATCCGCGCCAACGAGAGTGATTAATATAAGTTATTAAAACTTGCTTCGCAATCGTTGTAAAATAAATAAAGCCCCAGCCCAATACATTATGCCAAAACATGCACATAAAGCATCATGTTCGTGTATTGAATTAACAGTATATAGGGGAACACTTTTTTTTTTTTTTTAACCGGTAGCAAACAGTAAATTAGTAAACTAGTGACAGTTGTATGAATCAGTTCGTTGTAAAATATATGGACGCCCCAATATCTTCTTCTTCTTCTTGTCGTTCGCGAATCACATGGACAAGCCGGCAGCAAACACGAAATGGGCCGTCCTCCCGCAGATCCTCCCGGCAGCCATGTAACTTCGTCTGGAGAGAAGTATCTGTTGGCCAGGTTGTTTTCCTCAGCCCATGAAGATTGGGACACTCCTGGAGGATGTGTTCTGCAGTCTGGTCCCCTACGTTGCAGCTGCAGGCAGTTGATGGAGCTAGTCCAAGCTTCCGACACATATGGAAGTTCAGGCGGTTATGCCCTGTTCTAAGCCGGAATATCGTGACTTGCTCCTGTCTGGTGAGAAGGTGGTAGTCATCCTTCTCGACTGTTGGCTTTGATGCAGATTTGATTATGGTGCATTTCTCCTTGTAAGTCAAATCTTTGTCTGGTTGCCTCTCGGTAGAACCTTGCTTGGCAAGCTGGTCAGCGGCTTCATTGCCAGGGATGCCTATGTGTGCAGGTACCCACTGGAGGACAGTTCTTTTAGTTACGTTGACTGTTCGAAGGGCTTCCATCAGGTGGGGTTCTTTGTTGTTAGACAGGGCATCCAGAACTGAGAGCGCATCAGTCAGGAAGACAACCTGGGCACACTCCACATTGTTGTGTACTAGAGATGCTGCTGTTTCAAGGGCCTGTACTGCTGCCCCATAGTTGCTGCAGTGTACTCCAGTAGGTAGAGCAACTGACTGTGTGTGTCCATCTTGACGCCCCAATATGAAAGCCTTCTTTCCAAGCAAATACGCCCCGCCATCTATATATGTTTCTGTCTTAGACCATCTGTTCAGACCATTACATACATTCACAGTACAATAAAGGTGAATGCGATAATTCTATTTGCCATAGTATTAAATTGAATATGTGCTGTAACAAATAGCCTATGTAGGTTAACGTATGTTCTGTCTGTACCGCTGTTCAGACCACTACATAAATTCCCAGCACAATAAAAGTGAATGCGATAATTCTATATGACAGTGTGTTAATTTAAGTAACAGCAAGTCTCTATAATGATCGAACTGTATTGATTTAAGAATAAAAGACTTACCCATTGAACTCGGAACGAGCATCGGAAAGTGTGTGGCTAGCTGTGCGTTGCTTGATGAGCAATAATGGACATGACGAGCAGTTGCGTGCGTGCTGGAACAGGCGCTGTATGTACCCGACAGGAGATTTATTACCAATTTTATACTCGTGTGCATGTTTGCATAGCATCGTTTACGTTGTCCATGGAAACAATAAAAACGGGAGACCCGCGACATACAGATATATAGGAATATGTATGGAATTCGTGGTAGCGCAGTCGTAGCGCGTTCGCCCTTTGAATATTTTCAAGAACAAATACGGAGCGGACTACTAAACACTTTGCCGGATTTCAGTCATGTATTTGTGCAGAAGTGGATATATCCCGTTCATGTTCCGTTCACTTGATTTTGATCCGAGTTCGTTGCTCTTGTGGTGTCACTGGATGCCGTTTAAGAGAATTATGGAATTAGTTTTGCTATGCGCAACAGGTGGTGGTGGCGATTTACGTTTATTCATTGTCGCTACCGGTTGCCCATATGAGCGACGCCTCCTGACGAGATTAGTCATTTTAGATTGTTGGAGGATAGTGCAATGATACAGACAGAGACCCATTCCAGAGTCTCCTCTGGTACATTTACGTGCACGGTGTAAAGCACCGATACGAGACCTCGGTTTAAAGTCCCACCAGAAAGACTGTTAATTTGATTATGGTCAGACGGGGTATCGAACCTGCGATCCCTGGATTACCAGTCCAGCGTGTTAACCACTGAACAACAGGCTGACATAACACAGGACAACAGATCCGTCTGACAGGCTGTCGTAATACTGGACAACAGATCCGTCCGACAAGCTGACGTAACACTAGACAACATATCCGTCTGACAGGCTGACGTAACACTGGACAACAGATCCGTCTGACAGGCTGACGTATAGTATAATTTGGGCCAATTTTTTTTTTATAAAACACATATTTTATCACATAATTGTGCTTGTATCCAGTGTAATACAGTCATATCATAATTTTCTATATGTACACACGTGTAATAACACATGAAATGATTCTGATTGGTTAAGAGAATAATCCTTATAATTTGTAAATTAAACTTTAAAGCATGCACATTTCTATTTGAATTGGTAAAGAACGTTAATGGTAAGACAAGCTACGATTTAAGAGAAGTCTTGACGTAATTATAACGCTGTTAGTGACGTCATGTGCTTTGATAATAGTTATATATAATTGGGCTAAAAAGTAAATAGAAGACCTGAAACCATTATATTTTCAGCCCAACATATTATCAAAGCGCCGTTAAGTCTGCCTGTTTTCGATGTCGACAATACTTGCTGAGAATGATAGGTACTCCCAATGTTCTCAATCCCCCAGGTAGATGTTTCCATTAATATATCTGCAATCATTCGCTTGACACTAAGCATACAACGTGCGTATGCCATATCTAAGCAAGTTTTAAAATGACACACACTCACTGTTAAAGCCATACAGTACTGTCATTTTAATCACGAAACCATTTAACCAGATCCCTAGCGTCTATCATACAGTACTGTCATTTTAATCACGAAACCATTTGACCAGATCCCTAGCGTCTACCATACAATACTATCATTTTATACCGAAACCATTTGACCAGATCCCTAGCGTCTGCCATACAGTAATTGTCATTTTAATTCCGAAACCATTTGACCAGATCCCTAGCGTCTACCATACAGTACAGTCATTTCAATCCCGAAACCATTTGACCAGATCCCTAGCGTCTACCATACAGTATTGTCATTTCAATCCCGAAACCAATGGACCATATCCCTAGCGTCTACCATACAGTATTGTCATTTCAATCTCGAAACCAATTGACCAGATCCCTAGCGTCTACCATACAGTATTGTCATTTCAATCTCGAAACCAATTGACCAGATCCCTAGCGTCTACCATACAGTATTGTCATTTCAATCTCGAAACCAATTGACCAGATCCCTAGCGTCTACCATACAGTATTGTCATTTCAATCTCGAAACCAATTGACCAGATCCCTAGCGTCTACCATACAGTATTGTCATTTCAATCTCGAAACCAATTGACCAGATCCCTAGCGTCTACCATACAGTATTGTCATTTCAATCTCGAAACCAATTGACCAGATCCCTAGCGTCTACCATACAGTATTGTCATTTCAATCTCGAAACCAATTGACCAGATCCCTAGCGTCTACCATACGTATGTCATTTCAATCCGAACCAATGACCAGATCCCTAGCGTCTACCATACAGTATTGTTTTCAATCCCGAAACCAATTGACATCCCTAGCGTCTACCATAAGTATTTCATTTCAATCCGAAACCAATTGACCAGATCCCTAGCGTCTACCATACGTATTGTCATTTCAATCGAAACCATTGACCAGATCCCTAGCGTCTACCATACAGTATTGTCATTTCAATCCCGAAACCAATTGACTAGATCCCTAGCGTCTACCATACAGTATTGTCATTTCAATCTCGAAACCAATTGACCAGATCCCTAGCGTCTACCATACAGTATTGTCATTTCAATCTCGAAACAATTTGACCAGATCCCTAGCGTCTACCATACAGTATTGTCATTTCAATCCCGAAACCAATTGACCAGATCCCTAGCGTCTACCATACAGTATTGTCATTTCAATCCCGAAACCAATTGACCAGATCCCTAGCGTCTACCATACCGTATTGTCATTTCAATCCCGAAACCAATTGACCAGATCCCTAGCGTCTACCATACAGTATTGTCATTTCAATCCCGAAACCATTTGACCAGATCCCTAGAGTCTGTGACTCTAAACTGGTGGCTAAACACAAAGAACGCAACACTCACTAAAACATAAAACCAAACGAAAAGGCACCGCATCAGAGATAAATATTTTAATAATAATGCAGTAAGCTCCTATATGGTTTCTGCACGAGTTGAGAGTATAGGTGGGGCAATGAACATATATATGGTGCAGGTGAATTTGAATTCATAGCTCTGTCGGGAGTACAATAGTATAGTTAGAACTAGTAGCACCCACAGGGATTCGGCACGTTTGGGGTACTAGTATATATATTTAAGTACAGGGATTCTACTCTGTGGGATGTCAGATTTCGCATCGAGCAGTAAAATGGCCCTATCTGAAACAATTGTGTACAAATCTGTCCAAATATAACGCCTATCCCGAGTCTTTATATTGTTCTTCAAATAAAACACAACTTGAAGCTGCATGCATGTATACTTTGCAAACAATTGCCACAGATATTGGCCATAGCAGGTCACATTTCCATACTAGGACACGGGTTCTGTCAGCAACAAAAAAATCTTCGACGGGAGAGTTTTAACTGTAACATTATCAATAAAATGTGTTCCCACTAACGTGTAGGTTTATTCGGCAAAAATGTACGTCAAAAAGAGATTTCGTAGCATTTTCAATTTGTTTTGAACATTTCTAAAGCGGTGCAATTCACGTTGAAACGAGCTTTGAAACGAGCGTTCTGATTGGACTATTAGAATGTAACAAGATGGGGTTTTTTATATGAAGAATAATCATAATCCATCGTATAAACTATATAAATTACACTGAAAGCATTGTCAGGTTTGTCATAAAGTACACAGTACACTGAAAGCATTGTCAGGTTTGTCATAAAGTACACACCTAAAGAAAGAATGGTCGTGTTTGTTTTTTTGAATCACACGGCACCAGGAAAACAGTCAAGTCAGGATCTTTGTTCTCTAAGTTCCTGTTACACCAGCCGCCTACGACAACATAGCCATACTTGCTAAATGATATATGGCTAAGGCCGTCGTTGCCGACAGGACCACTTTTTCGGCCGATAATGAATTGTTTTTAATATTTTGTTAAATAGTTCAGTTTGTTGCACTGTGGAATGCACTGCATCATAAATAATCGTCCCAATAATTATAGTAGTGATAGGAAGTCGTGATAGCTCAGTGGTAGCGCGTTCGCGTCAGGTGCGAAAGGCCCGAAGTTCGAACCCCGCTGGAGCCGTTACGATAAATAAACGTAAACACACACGGCATCAGGCCTCAATGTTAAAACAGTTTTCTCCTATCTCAAACTCGAGTCTCAAGCTTCTGATTGGTTCAGCTGGCAGGTAACACTCAGAATCAACCAATCAAATCATTCGAGCTTGAGCTTGAGATCTGAGAAAAGTGTTATAACCTCGAGCACGGGGCGACTGAGCGTTTCTAAATAGCTGTGTTTCTTCTGTGATGGTTCCTGGTCTAGTTTGCATTCCAAAGCGGCTTCTTCTTTCCAGCCAGGGTGACACGTCATGTGAAGTTACATCTTTCCATCCAGGGCGACAAGTCCTGTGACGTGTCCTCTTTCCATCCAGGGTGACAAGTCATGTGAAGTTACATCTTTCCATCCAGGGCGACAAGTCTTGTGAAGTTACATCTTTCCATCCAGGGTGACAAGTCATGTGAAGTTACATCTTTCCATCCAGGGTGACAAGTCCTGTGAAGTTACCGCTTTCCATCCAGGATGACAAGTCCTGTGAAGTTACATCTTTCCATCCAGGATGACAAGTCCTGTGAAGTTACATATTTCCATCCAGGATGACAAGTCCTGTGAAGTTACATCTTTCCATCCAGGATGACAAGTCCTGTGAAGTTACATCTTTCCATCTAGGGTGACAAGTCTTGTGAAGATAATTCTTTCCACCCAGGATGACAAGTCTTGTGAAGCTACCTCTTTCCATCCAGGATGACAAGTCCTGTGAAGTTACATCTTTCCATCCAGGATGACAAGTCCTGTGAAGTTACCTCTTTCCATCCAGGATGACAAGTCCTGTGAAGTTACATCTTTCAATCCAGGATGACAAGTCCTGTGAAGTTACATCTTTCCATCCAGGATGACAAGTCCTGTGAAGTTACATCTTTCCATCCAGGATGACAAGTCCTGTGAAGTTACATCTTTCCATCCAGGGTGACAAGTCCTGTGAAGTTACATCTTTCCATCCAGGATGACAAGTCCTGTGAAGTTACATCTTTCCATCCAGGATGACAAGTCATGTGAAGTTACATCTTTCCATCCAGGGTGACAAGTCCTGTGACGTGTTGCTTCTTTCGAAACGATCCCATTTAGGGCCACATCCTCCACCATTTGTCAGCTCACAGCAGCAAGAACGGTTCCGGTTGTTTCGCTGGCGCCATGGTCGATATTGCATCAGGGACACCCGCATCCTGCCATCTCCATGCACGATCAGGATACAAACAGTGCCAGCTATACACCGTCTGCATAGCACCGAGCATTGTTGTTCGCCAAATAGAAATATTTCAAACAGAAAACACCCTCCCCCCCCCCCTTAGAGCAGTACTGTAGGCATGGATGGGCGCCTACGTAGAAACACTGACCACTAAACCAGCTGGATAGCTTCCTCACATGAAATAAATCGAATGAGGGCAACATGATTTTAAGTCAATGACAACGGAGGCCCCTCGATTTGAACCACTCAGCCTCAGAGGCCCCTCGATTTGTAGTGAACGATCTTAACCATTAGGCCACAGAGGCCCCTCGATTTGTAGTGAACGATCTTAACCACTCGACCTCAGAGGCCCCTCGATTTGTAATGAACGATCTTAACCATTCGGCTGCAGAGGCACCTCGATTTGTAGTGAACGATCTTAACCATTCGGCTGCGGAGGCACCTCGATTTGTAGTGAACGATCTTAACCATTCGGCTGCAGAGGCCCCTCGATTTGTAGTGAACGATCTTAACCATTCGGCTGCAGAGGCCCTCGATTTGTAGTGAACGATCTTAACCACTAGACCACAGAGGCTCGATTTGTAGTGAACGACCTTAACCACTAGGCCACAGAGGCCCCTCGATTTGTAGTGAACGATCTTAACCACTCGACCTCAGAGGCCCCTCGATTTGTAGTGAACGATCTTAACCACTCGACCTCAGAGGCCCCTCGATTTGTAGTGAACGATCTTAACCACTGGGTCACAGAGGCCTCGATTTGTAGTGAACGATCTTAACCACTGGGCCACAGAGGCCCCTTGATTTGTAGTGAACGATCTTAGCCACTCAACCACAGAGGCCCCTCGATTTGTAGTGAACGATCTTAACCACTGGGCCACAGAGGCCCCTCGATTTGTAATGAACGATCTTAACCACTAGGCCACAGAAGCCCCTCGATTTGTAGTGAACGATCTTAATCACTCGACCTCAGAGGCCCCTCGATTTGTATTGAACGATCTTAACAATTCGGCTGCAGAGGACCCTCAATTGGTAGTGAACGATCTTAACAACTCGACCTCAGAGGCCCCTCGATTTGTAGTGAACGATCTTAACAACTCGACCACAGAGGCCCCTCGATTTGTAGTGAACGATCTTAACCACTCGACCTCAGAGGCCCCTCGATTTGTAGTGAACGATCTTAACCACTGGGCCACAGAAGACCCTCGATTTGTAGTGAACGATCTTAACCACTGGGCCACAGAGGGCCCTCGATTTGTAATGAACGATCTTAACCACTCGACCTCAGAGGCCCCTCGATTTGTAGTGAACGATCTTAACCACTAGGCCACAGAGGCCCCTCGATTTGTAGTGAATGATATTAACCACTCTACCTCAGAGGCCCCTCGATTTGTATTGAACGATCTTAACAATTCGGCTGCAGAGGACCCTCAATTGGTAGTGAACGATCTTAACCACTCGACCTCAGAGGCCCCTCGATTTGTAGTGAACGATCTTAACCACTCGACCACAGAGGCCCCTCGATTTGTAGTGAACGATCTTAACCACTCGACCTCAGAGGCCCCTCGATTTGTAGTGAACGATCTTAACCACTCGACCACAGAGGCCCCTCGATTTGTAGTGAACGATCTTAACCACTCGACCTCAGAGGCCCCTCGATTTGTAGTGAACGATCTTAACCACTCGACCACAGAGGCCCCTCGATTTGTAGTGAACGATCTTAACCACTCGACCTCAGAGGCCCCTCGATTTGTAGTGAACGATCTTAACCACTCGACCACAGAGGCCCCTCGATTTGTAGTGAACGATCTTAACCACTCGACCTCAGAGGCCCCTCGATTTGTAGTGAACGATCTTAACCACTCGACCTCAGAGGCCCCTCGATTTGTAGTGAACGATCTTAACCACTCGACCACAGAGGTCCCTCGATTTGTAGTGAACGATCTTAACCACTCGACCTCAGAGGCCCCTCGATTTGTAGTGAACGATCTTAACCACTCGATCTCAGAGGCCCCTCGATTTGTAGTGAACGACCTTAACCACTGGGACACAGAGGCCCCTCGATTGGTAGTGAACGATCTTAGTAACTCAACCACAGAGGCCCCTCGATTTGTAGTGAACGATCTTAACCACTCAACCACAGAGGCCCCTCGATTTGTAGTGAACGATCTTAACCACTCGACCTCAGAGGCCCCTCGATTTGTATTGAACGATCTTAACCACTCGACTGCAGAGGCCCCTCGATTTGTAGTGAACGATCTTAACCACTGGGCCACAGAGGCCCCTCGATTTGTAGTGAACGATCTTAACCACTCGACCTCAGAGGCCCCTCGATTTGTAGTGAATGATCTTAACCACTAGGCCACAGAGGCCCCTCGAATTGTAGTGAACGATCTTAACCACTAGACCTCACAGGCCCCTCGATTTTAATTGAACGATCTTAACCATTCGGAAGCAGAGGACCCTCAATTGGTAGTGAAGGATCTTAACCACTCGACCTCAGAGGCTCCTCGATTTGTAGTGAACGATCTTAACCACTCGACCACAGAGGCCCCTCGATTTGTAGAGAACGATCTTAACCACTCGATCTCAGTGGCCCCTCGATTTGTAGTGAACGATCTTAACCACTCTACCACAGAGGCCCCTCGATTTGTAGTGAACGATCTTAACCACTAGGCCACAGAGGCCCTTCGATTTGTATTGAACGATCTTAACCATTCGGCTGCAGAGGACCCTCAATTTGTAGTGAACGATCTTAACCATTCGGCTACAGAGGCTCCTCGATTTGTAGTGAACGATCTTAACCACTCGACCTCAGAGGCCCCTTCATTTGTAGTGAACGATCTTAACCACTAGACCACAGAGGCCCCTCGATTTGTAGTGAACGACCTTAACCATTAGGCCACAGAGGCCCCTCGATTTGTAGTGAACGATCTCAACCACTCGACCTCAGAGGCCCCTCGATTTGTATTGAACGATCTTAACCACTCGACTGCAGAGGCCCCTCGATTTGTAGTGAAAGATCATAACCACTCGACCTCAGAGGCCTCTCGAGTTGTAGTGAACGATCTTAACCACTCGACCTCAGAGGCCCCTCGATTTGTAGTGAACGATCTTAACCACTCGACCACAGAGGCCCCTCGATTTGTAGTGAACGATCTTAACCACTCGACCTCAGAGGCCCCTCGATTTGTAGTGAACGATCTTAACCACTCGACCACAGAGGCCCCTCGATTTGTAGTGAACGATCTTAACCACTCGACCTCAGAGGCCCCTCGATTTGTAGTGAACGATCTTAACCACTCGACCACAGAGGTCCCTCGATTTGTAGTGAACGATCTTAACCACTCGACCTCAGAGGCCCCTCGATTTGTAGTGAACGATCTTAACCACTCGATCTCAGAGGCCCCTCGATTTGTAGTGAACGACCTTAACCACTGGGCCACAGAGGCCCCTCGATTGGTAGTGAACGATCTTAGCAACTCAACCACAGAGGCCCCTCGATTTGTAGTGAACGATCTTAACCACTCAACCACAGAGGCCCCTCGATTTGTAGTGAACGATCTTAACCACTCGACCTCAGAGGCCCTCGATTTGTATTGAACGATCTTAACCAATCGACTGCAGAGGCCCCTCGATTTGTAGTGAACGATCTTAACCACTGGGCCACAGAGGCCCCTCGATTTGTAGTGAACGATCTTAACCACTCGACCTCAGAGGCACCTCGATTTGTAGTGAATGATCTTAACCACTAGGCCACAGAGGCCCCTCGAATTGTAGAGAACGATCTTAACCACTCGACCTCAGAGGCCCCTCGATTTTAATTGAACGATCTTAACCACTCGACCTCAGAGGCCCCTCGATTTTAATTGAACGATCTTAACCATTCGGCTGCAGAGGACCCTCAATTGGTAGTGAAGGATCTTAACCACTCGACCTCAGAGGCCCCTCGATTTGTAGTGAACGATCTTAACCACTCGACCACAGAGGCCCCTCGATTTGTAGAGAACGATCTTAACCACTCGACCTCAGTGGCCCCTCGATTTGTAGTGAACGATCTTAACCACTCGACCACAGAGGCCTCTCGATTTGTAGTGAACGATCTTAACCACTCGACCACAGAGGCCCTTGATATAGTGAACGATCTTAACCACTCGACCACAGAGGCCCCTTGATTTATAGTGAACGATCTTAACCACTCGACCACAGAGGCCCCTTGATTTGTAGTGAACGACCTTAACCACTCGACCACAGAGGCCTCTCGATTTGTAGTGAACGATCTTAACCACTAGACCACAGAGGCCCCTCGATTTGCATTGAACGATCTTAACCATTCGGCTGCAGAGGACCCTCAATTTGTAGTGAACGATCTTAACCATTCGGCTGCAGAGGCCCCTCAATTTGTAATGAACTATCTTAACCATTCGGCTACAGAGGCCCCTCAATTTGTAATGAACGAACTTAACCATTCGGCTGCAGAGGCCCCTTGATTTGTAGTGAACGATCTTAACCACTATGCCACAGAGGCCCCTCGATTTGTAGTGAACGATCTTAACCACTCAACCACAGAGGCCCCTCGATTTGTAGTGAACGATCTCAACCACTCGACCTCAGAGGCCCCTCGATTTGTATTGAACGATCTTAACCACTCGACTGCAGAGGCCCCTCGATTTGTAGTGAACGATCTTAACCACTGGGCCACAGAGGCCCTCGATTTGAAGTGAACGATCTTAACCACTCGACCTCAGAGGCCCCTCGATTTGTAGTGAACGATCTTAACCACTCGACCACATAGGCCCCTCGATTTGTAGGGAACGATCTTAACCACTCGACCACAGAGGCCCCTCGATTTGTAGTGAACTATCTTAACCACTCGACCTCAGAGGCCCCTCGATTTGTAGTGAACGATCTTAACCACTAGGCCACAGAGGCCCCTCGATTTGTAGTGAACGATCTTAATCACTCGACCTCAGAGGCCCCTCGATTTGTATTGAACGATCTTAACAATTCGGCTGCAGAGGACCCTCAATTGGTAGTGAACGATCTTAACAACTCGACCTCAGAGGCCCCTCGATTTGTAGTGAACGATCTTAACAACTCGACCACAGAGGCCCCTCGATTTGTAGTGAACGATCTTAACCACTCGACCTCAGAGGCCCCTCGATTTGTAGTGAACGATCTTAACCACTGGGCCACAGAAGACCCTCGATTTGTAGTGAACGATCTTAACCACTGGGCCACAGAGGGCCCTCGATTTGTAATGAACGATCTTAACCACTCGACCTCAGAGGCCCCTCGATTTGTAGTGAACGATCTTAACCACTAGGCCACAGAGGCCCCTCGATTTGTAGTGAATGATATTAACCACTCTACCTCAGAGGCCCCTCGATTTGTATTGAACGATCTTAACAATTCGGCTGCAGAGGACCCTCAATTGGTAGTGAACGATCTTAACCACTCGACCTCAGAGGCCCCTCGATTTGTAGTGAACGATCTTAACCACTCGACCACAGAGGCCCCTCGATTTGTAGTGAACGATCTTAACCACTCGACCTCAGAGGCCCCTCGATTTGTAGTGAACGATCTTAACCACTCGACCACAGAGGCCCCTCGATTTGTAGTGAACGATCTTAACCACTCGACCTCAGAGGCCCCTCGATTTGTAGTGAACGATCTTAACCACTCGACCACAGAGGCCCCTCGATTTGTAGTGAACGATCTTAACCACTCGACCTCAGAGGCCCCTCGATTTGTAGTGAACGATCTTAACCACTCGACCACAGAGGCCCCTCGATTTGTAGTGAACGATCTTAACCACTCGACCTCAGAGGCCCCTCGATTTGTAGTGAACGATCTTAACCACTCGACCACAGAGGCCCCTCGATTTGTAGTGAACGATCTTAACCACTCGACCCAGAGGCCCTCGATTTGTAGTGAACGATCTTAACCACTCGTCTCAGAGGCCCCTCGATTTGTAGTGAACGACCTTAACCACTGGACACAGAGGCCCCTCGATTGGTAGTGAACGATCTTAGTAACTCAACACAGAGGCCCTCGATTGTAGTGAACGATCTTAACCACTCAACCACAGAGGCCCCTCGATTTGTAGTGAACGATCTTAACCACTCGACCTCAGAGGCCCCTCGATTTGTATTGAACGATCTTAACCACTCGACTGCAGAGGCCCCTCGATTTGTAGTGAACGATCTTAACCACTCCACAGAGGCCCCTCGATTTGTAGTGAACGATCTTAACCACTCGACCTCAGAGGCCCCTCGATTTGTAGTGAACGATCTTAACCACTAGGCCACAGAGGCCCCTCGAATGTAGTGAACGATCTTAACCACTAGACCTCAAGGCCCCTCGATTTTAATTGAACGATCTTAACCATTCGGGCAGAGGCCCTCATTGGTAGTGAAGGATCTTAACCACTCGACCTCAGAGGCCCTCGATTTGTAGTGAACGATCTTAACCACTCGACCACAGAGGCCCCTCGATTTGTAGGACGATCTAACCACTCGACTCAGGGCCCCTCGATTTGTATGAACGATCTTAACCACTCGACCACAGAGGGCCCCTCGATTTGTAGGGAACGATCTTAACCACTCGACCACAGAGGCCCCTCGATTTGTAGTGAACTATCTTAACCACTCGACCTCAGAGGCCCCTCGATTTGTAGTGAACGATCTTAACCACTCGACCTCAGAGGCCCCTCTATTTGTAGTGAACGATCATAACCACTGGGCCACAGAGGACCCTCGATTTGTAGTGAACGATGTTAATCACTGGGCCACAGAGGACCCTCGATTTGTAGTGAACGATCTTAGCCACTCAACCACAGAGGCCCCTCGATTTGAAGTGAACGATCTTAACCACTGGGCCACAGAGGCCCCTCGATTTGTAATGAACAATCTTAACCACTCGACCTCAGAGGCCCCTCGATTTATAGTGAACGACCTTAACCACTAGGCCACAGATGCCCCTCGATTTGTAGTGAACGATCTTAACCACTCGACCTCAGAGGCTCCTCGATTTGTATTGAACGATCTTAACAATTCGGCTGCAGAGGACCCTCAATTGGTAGTGAACGATCTTAACCACTCGACCTCAGAGGCCCCTCGATTTGTAGTGAACGATCTTAAACACTCGACCTCAGAGGCCCCTCGATTTGTAGTGATCGATCTTAACCACTGGGCCACAGAGTACCCTCGATTTGTAGTGAACGATCTTAGCAACTCAACCACAGAGGCCCCTCGATTTGTAGTGAACGATCTTAACCACTGGGCCACAGAGGCCGTTCGATTTGTAATGAACGAACTTAACCACTCGACCTCAGAGGCCCCTCGATTTGTAGTGAACGATCTTAACCACTAGGCCACAGAGGCCCCTCGATTTGTAGTGAACGATCTTAACCACTCGACCTCAGAGGCCCCTCGATTTGTAGTGAACGATCTTAACCACTCGACCTCAGAGGCCCCTCGATTTGTAGTGAACGATCTTAACCACTCGACCACAGAGGCCCCTCGATTTGTAGTGAACGATCTTAACCACTCGACCTCAGAGGCCCCTCGATTTGTAGTGAACGATCTTAACCACTCGACCACAGAGGCCCCTCGATTTGTAGTGAACGATCTTAACCACTCGACCTCAGAGGCCCCTCGATTTGTAGTGAACGATCTTAACCACTCGACCACAGAGGCCCCTCGATTTGTAGTGAACGATCTTAACCACTCGACCTCAGAGGCCCCTCGATTTGTAGTGAACGATCTTAACCACTCGACCTCAGAGGCCCCTCGATTTGTAGTGAACGATCTTAACCACTCGACCACAGAGGCCCCTCGATTTGTAGTGAACGATCTTAACCACTCGACCACAGAGGCCCCTCGATTTGTAGTGAACGATCTTAACCACTCGACCGCAGAGGCCCCTCGATTTGTAGTGAACGATCTTAACCACTGGGCCACAGAGGCCCCTCGATTTGTAGTGAACGATCTTAACCACTCGACCTCAGAGGCCCCTCGATTTGTAGTGAACGATCTTAACCACTAGGCCACAGAGGCCCCTCGATTTGTAGTGAACGATCTTAACCACTCGACCTCAGAGGCCCCTCGATTTTAATTGAACGATCTTAACCACTCGACCTCAGAGGCCCCTCGATTTTAATTGAAAGATCTTAACCATTCGGCTGCAGAGGCCCTCGATTTGTAGTGAACGATCTTAACCACTCGACCTCAGAGGCCCCTCGATTTGTAGTGAACGATCTTAACCACTCGACCACAGAGGCCCCTCGATTTGTAGTGAACGATCTTAACCACTAGACCACAGAGGCCCCTCGATTTGCATTGAACGATCTTAACCATTCGGCTGCAGAGGACCCTCAATTTGTAGTGAACGATCTTAACCACTCGACCACAGAGGCCCCTCGATTTGCATTGAACGATCTTAACCATTCGGCTGCAGAGGACCCTCAATTTGTAGTGAACGATCTTAACCATTCGGCTGCAGAGGCCCCTCAATTTGTAATGAACGATCTTAACCATTCGGCTACAGAGGCCCCTCAATTTGTAATGAACGAACTTAACCATTCGGCTGCAGAGGCCCCTTGATTTGTAGTGAACGATCTTAACCACTATGCCACAGAGGCCCCTCGATTTGTAGTGAACGATCTTAACCACTCGACCTCAGAGGCCCCTCGATTTGTATTGAACGATCATAACAATTCGGCTGCAGAGGCCCTCAATTGATAGTGAACGATCTTAACCACTCGACCTCAGAGGCCCCTCGATTTGTAGTGAACGATCTTAACCACTCGACCACAGAGGCCCCTCGATTTGTAGTGAACGATCTTAACCACTCGGCCACAGAGGCCCCTCGATTTGTAGTGAACGATCTTAACCACTCGACCTCAGAGGCCCCTCGATTTGTAGTGAACGATCTTAACCACTCGCCTCAGAGGCCCCTCGATTTGTAGTGAACGATCTTAACCACTGGGCCACAGAGGACCCTCGATTTGTAGTGAACGATGTTAATCACTGGGCCACAGAGGCCCCTCGATTTGTAGTGAACGATTTAGCCACTCCACAGAGGCCCCTCGATTTGAGTGAACGATCTTAACCACTGGGCCACAGAGGCCCCTCGATTTGTATGAAATCTTAACCACTCGACCTCAGAGGCCCTCGATTTAGTGAACGACTTAACCACTAGGCCACAGAGGCCCCTCGATTTGTAGTGAACGATCTTAACCACTCGACCTCAGAGGCTCCTCGATTTGTAGTGAACGATCTTAACCACTCGACCTCAGAGCCCCTCGATTTGTAGTGAACGATCTTAAACACTCGACCTCAGAGGCCCCTCGATTTGTAGTGATCGATCTTAACCACTGGGCCACAGAGTACCCTCGATTTGTAGTGAACGATCTTAACCACTGGCCACAGAGGCTGTTTGTTGGTTAACCACTCGACCTCAGAGGCCCCTCGATTTGTAGTGAACGATCTTAACCACTCGACCACAGAGGCCCCTCGATTTGTAGTGAACGATCTTAACCACTCGACCTCAGAGGCCCCTCGATTTGTAGTGAACGATCTTAACCACTCGACCACAGAGGCCCCTCGATTTGTAGTGAACGATCTTAACCACTCGACCACAGAGGCCCCTCGATTTGTAGTGAACGATCTTAACCACTCGACCACAGAGGTCCCTCGATTTGTAGTGAACGATCTTAACCACTCGACCTCAGAGGCCCCTCGATTTGTAGTGAACGATCTTAACCACTCGACCTCAGAGGCCCCTCGATTTGTAGTGAACGATCTTAACCACTGGGCCACAGAGGCCCCTCGATTTGTAGTGAACGATCTTAGCAACTCAACCACAGAGGCCCCTCGATTTGTAGTGAACGATCTTAACCACTCGACCACAGAGGCCCCTCGATTTGTAGTGAACGATCTTAACCACTCGACCTCAGAGGCCCCTCGATTTGTAGTGAACGATCTTAACCACTCGACCTCAGAGGCCCCTCGATTTGTATTGAACGATCTTAACCACTCGACTGCAGAGGCCCCTCGATTTGTAGTGAACGATCTTAACCACTGGGCCACAGAGGCCCCTCGATTTGTAGTGAACGATCTTAACCACTCGACCTCAGAGGCCCCTCGATTTGTAGTGAATGATCTTAACCACTAGGCCACAGAGGCCCCTCGAATTGTAGTGAACGATCTTAACCACTCGACCTCAGAGGCCCCTCGATTTTAATTGAACGATCTTAGCCATTCGGCTGCAGAGGACCCTCAATTGTAGTGAAGGATCTTACCCACTCGACCTCAGAGGCCCCTCGATTTGTAGTGAACGATCTTAACCACTCGACCACAGAGGCCCCTCGATTTGTATTGAATGATCTTAACCACTGGGCCACAGAGGCCCTCGATTTGTAGTGAACGATCTTAACCTCTCGACCACAGAGGCCCTTCGATTTGTAGTGAACGATCTTAACCACTCGACCACAGAGGTCCCTCGATTTGTAGTGAACGATCTTAACCACTCGACCTCAGAGGCCCCTCGATTTGTAGTGAACGACCTTAACCACTGGGCCACAGAGGCCCCTCGATTTGTAGTGAACGATCTTAGCAACTCAACCACAGAGGCCCCTCGATTTGTAGTGAACGATCTTAACCACTCACCACAGAGGCCCCTCGATTTATAGTGAACGATCTTAACCACTCGACTCAGAGGCCCCTCGATTTGTATTGAACGATCTTAACCACTCGACTGCAGAGGCCCCTCGATTTGTAGTGAACGATCTTAACCACTGGGCCACAGAGGACCCTCGATTTGTAGTGAACGATCTTAACCACTCGACCTCAGAGGCCCCTCGATTTGTAGTGAATGATCTTAACCACTAGGCCACAGAGGCCCCTCGATTTGTAGTGAACGATCTTAACCACTCGACCTCAGAGGCCCCTCGATTTTAATTGAACGATCTTAGCCATTCGGTGCAGAGGACCTCAATTGGTAGTGAAGGATCTTACCCACTCGACCTCAGAGGCCCCTCGATTTGTAGTGAACGATCTTAACCACTCGACCACAGAGGCCCCTCGATTTGTAGTGAACGATCTTAACCACTCGACCTCAGAGGCCCCTCGATTTGTAGTGAACGATCTTAACCACTCGACCACAGAGGCCCCTCGATTAGTAGTGAACGATCTTAACCACTAGACCACAGAGGCCCCTCGATTTGTAGTGACGATCTTAACATGCCAGAGGCCTCGATTTGTATTGAACGATCTTAACCATTCGGCTGCAGAGGCCCTCAATTTGTAGTGAACGATCTTAACCATTCGGCTGCAGAGGACCCTCAATTTGTAGTGAACGATCTTAACCATTCGGCTGCAGAGGCCCCTCAATTTGTAATGAACGATCTTAACCATTCGGCTGCAGAGGCCCCTCAATTTGTAATGAACGAACTTAACAATTCGGCTGCAGAGGCCCCTTGATTTGTAGTGAACGATCTTAACCACTAGGCCACAGAGGCCCCTTGATTTTTAGTGAATGACCTTAACCACTGGACCACATAGGCCCCTCAATTTGTAGTGAACGATCTTAACCACTCGACCTCAGAGGCCCCTTGATGTGTAGTGAACGATCTTAACCACGGGGCTACAGAGGCCCCTAGATTTGTAGTGAACGATCTTAACCACTCGACCTCAGAGGCACCTCGATTTGTAGTGAACGATCTTAACCACTCGACCACAGAGGCCCCTCGATTTGTATTGAACGATCGTAACCATTCGGCTGCAAAGGACCCTCAATGTGTAGTGAACGATCTTAACCACTCGACCGCACAGCCCCCTCGATTTGCAGTGAACGATCTTAACCACTCTACCTCAGAGGCCCCTCGATTTATAGTGAACGACCTTAACCATTCGGCTGCAGAGGACCCTCGATTTGTAGTGAACGATCTTAACCCCTCGACCACAGAGGCCCCTCGATTTGTAGTGAACGATCTTAACAACTCGACGGCAGAGGCCCCTCGATTTGTAGTGAACGATCTTAACCACTGGGCCACAGAGGCACCTCGATTTGTAGTGAACGATCTTAACCTCTCGACCACAGAGGTCCC
>CM026391.1:98687102-98706115 GCA_014843695.1 Archivesica marissinica | reverse complement strand
TCTCGCTCGCTCTTCTCTCTCTCTCTCTCGCTCTTCTCTCTCTCTCTCTCGCTCTTCACTCTCTCTCCCCCTCTCTCTCTTCACTCTCTCTCTCGCTCTTCTCTTCACTCTCTCTCTCGCTCTTCTCTTCTCTCTCCCTCTCTCTTCAAATACTTACAATAAGGTGGCTTTTGAAAATACAGGGTTTTGAAATCTAAATGTATTTAATTCATTAAAAACAATAATCCGCGAATTTGTTCTAGGTCATTGACAATAACTGTGCAGCACCATGCTATCTGATGACACTCACCGGCTGAAATAAAAGCAACTATGTTCATGTCAATCTAATCGATGGACTTTTCCAATTTCATTTCATGACAAAATAAAGTTATTTTACAACGATTGCGAAGCATGTTCTAACAATTTATATTAATCACTTTCGTTGGAGCGGGTGAAAGCGTATATGTGGTCATTCGTGTGGGAGGAAACCGGAGTACCAGGAGACAACCCACCACCTGTCCGATCTGGCGACCATCGTACCATCTCATATCCTTCCCGGTCCGAGGATCGAACCCGGGTTGCATTGGTGAGAAGCGAGCGCACTATCCACTGAGCTAATATGACAGCCATGACAATATAAGGTATATAAGAACAATTCATGCTGCAACGTAGCAACTGTTTGCATGGTTAACATATCAATAAAATATTAGTTTATACAAATTTATTTTAACTCGATTGCGAAACAAGTTATTTCAACTTATATAAATCACTCTCGAGACCTCATTCCTGATGGAATCCATCGCCACGAGGGAGGGAGAAGAGGCAGCGTGGAATTTAAATGCCTTGCATAATGGCACAATCGTAACGGCTCCAGTGGGGCTCGAACTCCGGACCTTTCGCACCTGAAGCGAACGCGCATCCACTGCGCTATCACGATTTCCAATATAATATTATAATCAAGCGTACATTAGATAGCAATATTACAAGCTTAATGCTCTTCAGAGGAGTAAACCTGGCATAGTAGAATTCCGAGAAGACGAACACCGCGTGAGAATATTAATGACTTAATTTCACAGGCATTTCTATGACATTCAAATCTCTATTCGTTATTTTCGAAAGTGGTAATATAAATACATGTGACTGTTGTATTGTAATACACATATATTTAATGTATGCATGATACTGTCAAAAATAGTCGTACATCTTGCACTTACCCCTGGCTGAAAACCTTAAATAATCCTTTTTTCAATATGCTTAGTCTTATAACTATATGATTTCTGAGAAATCCTTAGAATTATATTTAGTTCGTCTGTTGGACAGAGTATATTAACTTCTTCACTTGACAATTTAGCTGCAAATATCAATTAACACACTGAAAACCTTAATTAATCCTTTGTTTTCAATATGCGTAGTCTTATAACTATATGATTTCTGAGAAATCCTTAGAATTATCTTTAGTGTGTCTGTTCGACAGTGTATATTAACTTCTTCACTTGACAATTTAGCTGCACATATCAATTAACACACTCTATTCATTAATTATCACGAGAGCGCGTGGGCACGTACCGCGAGACAACACAATTAGCAGTAACTATGTTGCTAGGAATGTATGGAACTGGTAGGAAGTTAATAAACCTAATTACATAGACAGTAGTTCTACAACGACGTGTAATAATCATGTTATTAGCATTATCTATATACAATATTAATCATGGCGCATAAATACATGCGTTTGGAAGCATGTGTATATGTTTTATTTTTTCTGTAACATTTAACCTGTCGACTACATTGGACGGAATGTGTAAACAACATAGATCAGGATCAGACTTTTTTTTTATTTATACAAATTTATTTTTGCTCGATTGCGAAACAAGTTATTTCAACTTATATTAATCACTCTCGAGACCTAATTCCTAATGGAATCCATCGCCACGAGGGAGAGAGAAGAGGCAACGTTGAATTGAAATGCCTTGCCGAAGGGCACACTCGTAACGGCTCCAGCGTGGCTCGAACTCCGGAGCTTTCGCACCTGAAGCGAACGCGCATCCACAGCGCTATCACGACTTCCATCTATGTTCTTTGCTATTCACTGTATTCAGAATTTCAGACAAATGTTAAAGTTCAACTATCCGAATAGCAAACAACATAGAGCCTGATCAATCCGACACGTTCTGCGTTCTGTGCAGTCTGATTGGCTCTATGCTGTTTGCAAAAGCGACTTTAGTCGTGATTGGCAGGTTAAGGATATATATTCCAGAGCATAGAGCATACTTATATGCTGTATATTGCTGATTATATCGGGGAGAGTGTGCCTTCTATCACGGGGGTCTTAGGAGAGAGTGTGCCTTATATTACGGGGGCCTTACGAGAGAGTGTGCCTTCTATCACGGGGGTCTTAGGAGAGAGTGTGCCTTATATTACGGGGGCCTTACGAGAGAGTGTGCCTTCTATCACGGGGGTCTTAGGAGAGAGTGTGTCTTATATTACGGGCGCCTTACGAGAGAGTGTGCCTTCTATCACGGGGGTCTTAGGAGAGAGTGTGTCTTATAACGGGGGCCTAACGAGAGAGTGTGTATTCTATCACGGGGGTCTTAGGAGAGAGTGTG
Source organism: Archivesica marissinica (assembly GCA_014843695.1). Lineage (NCBI taxonomy): Eukaryota > Metazoa > Mollusca > Bivalvia > Venerida > Vesicomyidae > Archivesica > Archivesica marissinica. Next base: position 98,703,530 of record CM026391.1, on the reverse strand, counting down.
CCTTATATTACGGGGCCTTACGAGAGAGTGTGCCTTCTATCACGGGGGTCTTAGGAGAGAGTGTGCCTTATATACGGGGGCCTATGAGAGTGTGCCTTCTATCACGGGGGTCTTATGAGAGGGTGTGCCTTCTATTACGGGGGTCTTATCAGAGTGTGCCTTCTATCACTGGGGCATTATATGAGAGTGTACCTTCAATCACTGGGGCATTATATGAGAATGTACCTTCTATCACTGGGGCATTATATGAGAGTGTGCCTTCTATCACTGGGGCATTATATGAGAGAGTGTGCCTTCTATTACGGGAGTCTTATGAGAGAGTGTGCCTTCTATCACGGGGGTCTTATGAGAGAGTGTGCCTTCTATCACTGGGGCATTATATGAGAGTGTGCCTTCTATCACTGGGGCATTATATGAGAGAGTACCTTCAATCACTGGGGCATTATATGAGAATGTACCTTCTATCACTGGGGAATTATATGAGAGTGTACCTTCTATCACTGGGGCATTATATGAGAGTGTACCTTCAATCACTGGGGCATTATATGAGAGTGTACCTTCAATCACTGGGGCATAATATGAGAGTGTACCTTCTATCACTGGCTGGGGCATTATATGAGAGTGTGCCTTCTATCACTGGGGCATTATATGAGAGTGTCCCTTCTATCACTGGGGCATTATATAAGAATGCACCTTCTATCACTGGGGCATTATATAAGAATGTACCTTCTATCAATGGGGCATTATATGAGAATGTACCTTCTAGTATTATATGAGAATGTACCTTCTATCACTGGGGCATTATATGAGAGTGTACCTTCTATCACTGGGGCATTATATGAGAGTGTGCCTTCTATCACTGGGGCATTATATGATAATGTACCTTCTATCACCGGGGCATTATATGAGAGTGTACCTTCTATCACTGGGGCATTATATGAGAGTGTACCTTCTATCACTGGGGCATTATATGAGAGTGTACCTTCTATCACTGGGGCATTATATGAGAATGTACCTTCTATCACTGGGGCATTATATGAGAGAGTACCTTCAATCACTGGGGCATTATATGAGAGTGTACCTTCTATCACTGGGGCATTATATGAGAGTGTGCCTTCTATCACTGGGGCATTATATGAGAGTGTGCCTTCTATCACTGGGGCATTATATGAGAGTGTGCCTTCTATCACTGGGGCATTATATGAGAGTGTGCATTCTATCACTGGGGCATTATATGAGAGTGTACCTTCTATCACTGGGGCATTATATGAGAGTGTACCTTCTATCACTGGGGCATTATACGAGAATGTGCATTCTATCACTGGGGCATTATATGAGAATGTACCTTCTATCACTGGGGCATACTATGAGAGTGTACCTTCTATCACTGGGGCATTATATGAGAGCGTGCCTTCTATCACTGGGGCATTATATGAGAATGTACCTTCTATCACGGGGGCATTATATGAGAATGTACCTTCAATCACTGGGGCATTATATGAGAATGTACCTTCTATCACTGGGGAATTATATGAGAGTGTGCCTTCTATCACTGGGGCATTATATGAGAGTGTAGCTTCAATCACGGGCAATATATGAGAGTGTACCTTCAATCACTGGGGCATCATATGAGAATGTACCTTCTATCACTGGGGCATTATATGAGAGTGTACCTTCAATCACTGGGGCATCATATGAGAATGTACCTTCTATCACTGGGGCATTATATGAGAGTGTACCTTCAATCACTGGGGCATTATATGAGACTGTGCCTTCTATCACTGGGGCAGTATATGAGAGTGTACCGTCTATCACTGGGGCATTATATGAGAGTGTCCCTTCTAATACGGGGGCATTATATGAGAATGTACCTTCTATCACTGGGGCATTATATGAGAATGTACCTTCTATCACTGGGGCATTATATGAGAATGTACCTTCTATCACTGGGGCATTATATGAGAATGTACCTTCTATCACTGGGGCATTATATGAGAGTGTCCCTTCTATCACTGGGGCATTATATGAGAATGTACCTTCTATCACTGGGGCATTATATGAGAATGTACCTTCTATCACTGGGGCATTATATGAGAATGTACCTTCTATCACTGGGGCATTATATGAGAATGTACCTTCTATCACTGGGGCATTATATGAGAATGTACCTTCTATCACTGGGGCATTATATGAGAGTGTACCTTCTATCACTGGGGCATTATATGAGAGTGTGCCTTCTATCACTGGGGCATTATATGATAATGTACCTTCTATCACTGGGGCAGTATATGAGAGTGTACCGTCTATCACTGGGGCATTATATGAGAGTGTCCCTTCTATCACGGGGGCATTATATGAGAGTGTCCCTTCTATCACGGGGGCATTATATGAGAATGTACCTTCTATCACTGGGGCATTATATGAGAGTGTACCTTCTATCACTGGGGCATTATATGAGAATGTACCTTCTATCACTGGGGCATTATATGAGAATGTACCTTCTATCACTGGGGCATTATATGAGAGTGTCCCTTCTATCACTGGGGCATTATATGAGAATGTACCTTCTATCACTGGGGCATTATATGAGAATGTACCTTCTATCACTGGGGCATTATATGAGAATGTACCTTCTATCACTGGGGCATTATATGAGAATGTACCTTCTATCACTGGGGCATTATATGAGAGTGTACCTTCTATCACTGGGGCATTATATGAGAGTGTGCCTTCTATCACTGGGGCATTATATGAGAATGTACCTTCTATCACTGGGGCATTATATGAGAGTGTGCCTTCTATCACTGGGGCATTATAAGATAATGTACCTTCTATCACTGGGGCATTATATGAGAGTGTACCTTCTATCACTGGGGCATTATATGAGAATGTACCTTCTATCACTGGGGCATCATATGAGAGCGTGCCTTCTATCACTGGGGCATTATATGATAATGTACCTTCTATCACTGGGGCATTATATGAGAGTGTGCCTTCTATCACTGGGGCATTATTATGAGAGTGTACCTTCTATCACTGGGGCATTATATGAGAGTGTACCTTCTATCACTGGGGCATTATATGAGAGTGTACCGTCCATCACTGGGGCATTATATGAGAATGTACCTTCTATCACTGGGGCATTATATGAGAGTGTACCTTCTATCACTGGGGCATTATATGAGAGTGTACCTTCTATCACTGGGGCATTATATGAGAATGTACCTTTTATCACTGGGGCATCATATGAGAGCGTGCCTTCTATCACTAGGGCATTATATGATAATGTACCTTCTATCACTGGGGCATTATATGAGAGTGTGCCTTCTATCACTGGGGCATTATATGAGAGTGTACCTTCTATCACTGGGGCATTATATGAAAGTGTACCATCTATCACTGGGGCATTATATGAGAGTGTACCTTCTATCACTGGGGCATTATATGAGAATGTACCTTCTATCACTGGGGCATTATATGAGAGTGTACCTTCTATCACTGGGGCATTATATGAGACTGTGCCTTCTATCACTGGGGCATTATATGAGAGTATGCCTTCTATCACTGGGGCATTATATGAGAGTGTGCCTTCTATCACTGGGCATTATATGAGAGTGTACCTTCTATCACTGGTGCATTATATGAGAGTGTGCCTTCTATCACTGGGGCATTATATGGGAGTGTACCTTCTATCACTGGGGCATTATATGGGAGTGTACCTTCTATCACTGGGGCATTATATGGGAGTGTACCTTCTATCACTGGGGCATTATATGAGAGTGTACCTTCTATCACGGGGACCTTATGGGAGAGTGTGCCTTCTATCACGGGGGTCTTAGGAGAGAGTGCGCCTTCTATCACTGGGGCATTATATGAGAGTGCGCCTTCTATCACTGTGGCATTATATGAGAGTGCGCCTTCTATCACTGTGGCATTATATGAGAGTGTACCTTCTATCACGGGGGCATTATATGAGAGTGTACCTTCTATCACTGGGGCATTATATGAGAGTGTGCATTCTATCACTGGGGCATTATATGAGAGTGTACCTTCTATCACTGGGGCATTATATGAGAGTGTACCTTCTATCACTGGGGCATTATATGAGATTGTACCTTCTATCACTGGGGCATAATATGAGAGTGTACCTTCTATCACTGGGGCATTATACGAGACAGTGCCTTTTATCACTGGTGCATTATACGAGAATGTGCATTCTATCACTGGGGCATTATATGAGAATGTACCTTCTATCACTGGGGCATTATATGAGAGTGTACCTTCTATCACTGGGGCATTATATGAGAGTGTGCCTTCTATCACTGGGGCATTATTATGAGAGTGTACCTTCTATCACTGGGGCATTATATGAGAGTGTACCTTCTATCACTGGGGCATTATATGAGAGTGTACCGTCTATCACTGGGGCATTATATGAGAATGTACCTTCTATCACTGGGGCATTATATGAGAGTGTACCTTCTATCACTGGGGCATTATATGAGACTGTGCCTTCTATCACTGGGGCATTATATGAGAGTGTGCCTTCTATCACTGGGGCATTATATGAGAGTGTGCCTTCTATCACTGGGGCATTATATGAGAGTGTACCTTCTATCACAGGTGCATTATATGAGAGTGTGCCTTCTATCACTGGGGCATTATATGAGAGTGTAGCTTCAATCACTGGTGCATTATATGAGAGTGTACCATCAATCACTGGGGCATTATATGAGAGTGTGCCTTCTATCACTGGGGCATTATATGATAATGTACCTTCTATCACTGGGGCATTATATGAGAGTGTGCCTTCTATCACTGGGGCATTATATGATAATGTACCTTCTATCACTGGGGCATTATATGAGAGTGTACCTTCTATCACTGGGGCATTATATGAGAATGTACCTTCTATCACTGGGGCATCATATGAGAGCGTGCCTTCTATCACTGGGGCATTATATGATAATGTACCTTCTATCACTGGGGCATTATATGAGAGTGTGCCTTCTATCACTGGGGCATTATATGAGAGTGTACCTTCTATCACTGGGGCATTATATGAGAGTGTACCTTCTATCACTGGAGCATTATATGAGAGTTTACCTTCTATCACTGGGGCATTATATGAGAATGTACCTTCTATCACTGGGGCATTAGATGAGAGTGTACCTTCTATCACTGTGGCATTATATGAGACTGTGCCTTCTATCACTGGGGCATTATATGAGAGTGTGCCTTCTATCACTGGGGCATTATATGAGAGTGTGCCTTCTATCACTGGGGCATTATATGAGAGTGTACCTTCTATCACTGGTGCATTATATGAGAGTGTGCCTTCTATCACTGGGGCATTATATGGGAGTGTACATTCTATCACTGGGGCATTATATGGGAGTGTACCTTCTATCACTGGGGCATTATATGAGAGTGTACCTTCTATCACGGGGACCTTATGGGAGAGTGTGCCTTCTATCACTGGGGTCTTAGGAGAGAGTGCGCCTTCTATCACTGGGGCATTATATGAGAGTGCGCCTTCTATCACTGTGGCATTATATGAGAGTGCGCCTTCTATCACTGTGGCATTATATGAGAGTGTACCTTCTATCACGGGGGCATTATATGAGAGTGTACCTTCTATCACTGGGGCATTATATGAGAGTGTGCATTCTATCACTGGGGCATTATATGAGAGTGTACCTTCTATCACTGGGGCATTATATGAGAGTGTACCTTCTATCACTGGGGCATTATATGAGAGTGTGCCTTCTATCACTGGGGCATTATATGAGAATGTACCTTCTATCACTGGGGCATAATATGAGAGTGTACCTTCTATCACTGGGGCATTATACGAGACTGTGCATTCTATCACTGGGGCATTATATGAGAATGTACCTTCTATTACGGGGGCATTATATGAGATTGTGCCTTCTATCACTGGGGCATTATATGAGAGTGTGCATTCTATCACTGGGGCATTATATGAGAGTGTACCTTCTATCACTGGGGCATTATATGAGAGTGTACCTTCTATCACTGGGGCATTATATGAGAGTGTGCCTTCTATCACTGGGGCATTATATGAGAATGTACCTTCTATCACTGGGGCATAATATGAGAGTGTACCTTCTATCACTGGGGCATTATACGAGACTGTGCATTCTATCACTGGGGCATTATATGAGAATGTACCTTCTATTACGGGGGCATTATATGAGATTGTGCCTTCTATCACTGGGGCATTATATGAGATTGTGCCTTCTATCACTGGGGCATTATATGAGAATGTACCTTCTATCACTGGGGCATTATACGAGAATGTGCATTCTATCACTGGGGCATTATATGAGAGTGTACCTTCTATCACTGGGGCATTATATGAGAGTGTACCTTCTATCACTGGGGCATTATATGAGAGTGTACCTTCTATCACTGGGGCATTATATGAGAGTGTACCTTCTATCACTGGGGCATTATATGAGATTGTGCCTTCTATCACTGGGGCATTATACGAGACTGTGCCTTCTATCACTGGGGCATTATATGAGAGCGTGCCTTCTATCACTGGGGCATTATATGAGAGTGTACCTTCTATCACTGGGGCATTATATGAGAGTGTACCTTCTATCACTGGGGCATTATATGAGAGTGTACCTTCTATCACTGGGGCATTATATGAGATTGTGCCTTCTATCACTGGGGCATTATATGAGAATGTACCTTCTATCACTGGGGCATTATACGAGAATGTGCATTCTATCACTGGGGCATTATATGAGAGTGTACCTTCTATCACTGGGGTATTATATGAGAGTGTACCTTCTATCACTGGGGCATTATATGAGAGTGTATCTTCTATCACTGGGGCATTATATGAGAGTGTACCTTCTATCACTGGGGCATTATATGAGAGTGTACCTTCTATCACTGGGGCATTATATGAGAGTGTACCTTCTATCACTGGGGCATTATACGAGACTGTGCCTTCTATCACTGGGGCATTATAAGAGAATGTGCATTCTATCACTGGGGCATTATATGAGAATGTACCTTCTATCACGGGGGTATTATATGAGAGTGTACCTTCTATCACTGGGGCGTTATACGAGACTGTGCCTTCTATCACTGGGGCATTATATGAGAACGTGCCTTCTATCACTGGGGCATTATATGAGAGCGTGCCTTCTATCACTGGGGCATTATATGATAGCGTGCCTTCTATCACTGGGGCATTATATGAGAATGTACCTTATATCACGGGGGCATTATATGAGAGTGTACCTTCTATCACTGGGGCATTATATGAGAATGTGATCAAATACGGGTCTATCCGTAGAACAAGTCTTTATTATTATCTCTATTAATATTTCTCATACGGTACCCGTGGCCTTGCGGTTAAGGCGTTCGCTTCAGATGCGAAAGACCCGGAGTTGGAGCACAGCTGTAACCGTTACAATTGTGCCCTTAGACAAGGCATTTAAATTACACATTGCCTCTTATTTATCCCTCATGGCGATGTATTCCATCAGGAATGATGTCTCGAGAGTGCAGTGGAGCTAAAATAAATTAAACAGTTGTGTACTCTTTTTATCCCACTTGGGGTGTCGAATTGTTTCATGTGAGGAAGCTAACAAACAAATTATCTGACACATGTTAGACAAAACATTAAATTGCACTTAAAATTTAAACTTATATTGTTGCAATGAAGGATGGTTTTTTTTATAACTTGATTTATTTTACAACGATTGCGAAACACGTTTTAACAACATACATTAATCACTCTCGTTGGCGCGGATGAAAGCGTAACTGTGATCGAAATGATCACAATGAAATTATAAGAGAGACCATTAGTAGTGCAATGAAATGTGGGAGGAAACCGGGGTGCCCGGAGAAAACCCACCTGTCCGATCTGGCGAACACCGTACCATCTAACATACTTCCCGGTCCGAGGATCGAACCCGGGTTGCATTGGTGAGAAGCGAGCACGCTAACCACTGTGCTAATCGGACAGCCGAAGGATGTTTGTCTGACATATCAGGACAGATTTGGTGAATACCGAGTTACAGTCACGTGGTATCTTTGAGCTAAATCTGTGACAATGATCTTGGACACCGGGACATGCATCATGCGCGCCACACACCAGTATATGCCAATGTATGCTAGAATCCACCCCTGGTCAACGCAGATATAGTACGGGGAAGAACATGTGGATGGACGGAATGGCGTGCGGACAGCGGTCAGCGGTCACTCTTGACTGGTTCCCAGGAATATATGAACATTCTAGGCACTGTGAACTGGAGCCAAATATTCAACGCGTATTATAAGAGAGACCATTAGTAGTGCAAAGTGCAGAGTTGGTTGGATGGCACGTATACAAGATCAGCCTGTATCTCAATATCTATACGTTGCTCTAAAGTTATCTGTTTTATGCAATTCAAGAACTGTATTAAGCTGTGGCTCCTACTGTTTAATGGATGGACAGTTTACGACTTGTTGCCCAACCCATTTTGCATTTTATTTGCTTTGTCATTATTATATATGTAATGTAAATGTCAAATCGCTACCGGTTGCCCATATGAGCGACGCCTCCTGAAGAGATTAGTCATTTTAGATTTTTGGAGGATAGTGCAATGATACAGAGAGAGACCCATTCCAGAGTCTCCTCTGGTTCCGTTACGTGCATGGTGTAAAGCACCGACACGAGACCTCGGTTTAAAGATCCAATCGTAAAGACTGTTAATTGTATTAGGGTCAGACGGGGGATCGAACCTGCGATCCTGGATTACCAGTCCAGCGTGTTACCACTGGACTATATATCCGTATATAAAGACATACACTGGAGCGACAGAGACGACCAGATGTCTAACTGTCAGATCCGTTTATTTGCTGCTGCGGGATGACCAACAGTGAGGAGGGTGGCGCTAAGAAGCGTCGTTCAGAAAGAGGAGACACTCAGGACTGAAGAGGAAGAAGATGCCTACTCCAGTTGGCGTTTTAATTGCACCATCATCGAATATTTCAAGACCATCACACTACAAGACACCATTCTACAACTCTACAGACACTTCATACGAATAATCGATGCCGGAATCTATTCATCTGAGAATGCTCGCCCATATGGATCGCCGGATAGATAAACGTACTACATGTACTACTACTACACTCAAGTCGCCACCGCCGATGCATATGGGTGACTGAATCTTCTAGGATAATTATTCAAATTAATCATTCTAAGGGGAGTTGCTGGTCTTGCAGATGAATCACTGAGGCGACATTAAATAAAGCTACACCTACTACTATATACAAGCTTACAGACGGATCTGTAGTCCAATGGTAACACGTTGGACTGGTAACCCAGGGATCGCAGGTTCGATCCCCAATCTGATCATAATAAAATTAACAGTCTTTCAGATGGGACATTAAACCGAGATCTGATGTCGGTGCTTTACACCATGTACGTAATAGAACCAGAGGAGATTCTGGAATGGGTTTTTGTCTGTATCATTGCACTATCCATCAACAATCTAAAATGACTAGTCTCTTCAGGAGGTGTCGCTCATATGGGCAACTGGTAGCGACGATAAATAAACGTAAAACACACACACACATCCAAGCTATGTAGATGCTCTGATAGTGACGGGGCGTCATTTTTAAACATGCTTGAATATGACCTAAACATTTTATACATATATGTAGTATTATAATGTCCTTAAAAACTATTTAAAAAGAGTTTGAGGTTTGAACCCGAAACCATTTGTCAAGACACCACGCGTCTGTGACGCCAAGTAGGCCTACTGCAGTAGATGGGCATTCCGCATTTGTCAAGACCCCACGCGTCTGTGACGCCAAGTAGGCCTACTGCAGTAGATGGGCATTCCGCATTTGTCAAGACCCCACGCGTCTGTGACGCCAAGTAGGCCTACTGCAGTAGATGGGCATTCCGTATTTGTCAAGACCCCACGCGTCTGTGACGCCAAGTAGGCCTACTGCAGTAGATGGGCATTCCGCATTTGTCAAGACCCCACGCGTCTGTGACGCCAAGTAGGCCTACTGCAGTAGATGGGCATTCCGTATTTGTCAAGACCCCACGCGTCTGTGACGCCAAGTAGGCCTACTGCAGTAGATGGGCATTCCGCATTTGTCAAGACCCCACGCGTCTGTGACGCCAAGTAGGCCTACTGCAGTAGATGGGCATTCCGCATTTGTACTCAATACTAACCGTCTTTGTTATGATTCCCCACCTATATGCTAGGTTTAATGGCATTAACAGGTTGTACTGTATGCGTTGTATGTATGTCAACTTTCACATGCTATGTGCTCTCACAGTTGATTGTCTAGACACGGATCCTGTACGGTGTCACTGATTGACATATCGGAGACGTAGCAACTAACACATCTGCCATCAACCAGTGTCAGCCACATACAACATGTAACATACACTATAAACATAACACGTACAACAGCTATTACTTGGCTCGCGAGAGCAAGAACGATATTATGGAACAATCTATTTGAGTTAGGAACTATGCACCGGATGCACCGTCAATTGTCCGGTTTGATATAGAGCATCATGGGAGAACATTTCGATAAAAGCCGCCCTGTGTCGTCCCTACGGATTTCACAGAATGAATCGGCGGAATAAATTATTAAAGCAACGACTCCAGCCTTTCCTCAGACAATCGAATCTGCAGGTTGCATTGTACAATGTGTTCTAACGACACAGACATGCAGCAGTATAGTTTAGTATAATACTTGGTTTAATCAAATTAAGATTGAACCTTTTACCTACGACCAAATAACAATTTCTATGCGTATGAATATCCTTGGAACTATTTTCAGACTCCCAAACTATTTAAGCGAAGGCACCATGCTTGTACAATCTTTTATAGATTCCATATACATTGAATGAGGTAGCCATTTTAACTTTTTTATAAATTTTAATTTAATGCCCTTTATCTACATTTAAATGCATTCAAAAGCCCTCCCCTCCCACCACAATATAGATACCCTTGCTTTCGGTGTATTATATATTTTCAGTTACGAGGACGAAGAAGTAGGACCGCTAGATGTCATGGCTGAGTGATAGTCCATCTGAAAGATGTCATACAGACAATACTGACTCTTATACATATGATATAGTGTTTGTGTATAAACTCGAAGTGGTTAAGAAATATTTAGAAGGAACTGGACATATTCAGAAGAGTCAACATAATTATACTAGTGATAAGGAACAGATGGACTAATAATGCGTATTATAGCATAACTATATATATTGCTGCCAGTAACGGAGCAAATGATCATTTATACTATTAATATTGACATTCTTTTAAATAATATAATATTTGCCAATACAATAAAACTAAAATAAAATTCATTAAACGGTTATATTTGTTGAGTTATTTGTCTCTAGGTAATCATATTAAATGTAAAATGATCACACACAAAATATACTATACATATTAAAAAGTATGAAGATGCAAATGGTTTCGGCCCCACGTTTTAACAACATTTGGCACAAGTAGTATACATGATCTGTGTAGCTAAAAGGCAAGACCCCAAAACATTATCCCAATTGCAAGCTCAGATTCCAGCTTCTGATTGGTTGAGCTGAGCGTAGATCTCAGAATCAACAAAACACAGTTCGTGAGCTCGTGTTTGAGGTCTGAGAAAAGTTCTAAAACCTCGGACCATGTTGTCGCGCCATTTCAAATGTCAATCCTGGTACAGTTTCCTTAATGAATCATTCTAATGCGAAGCTAGCTTTTTGGAAAGCTTAGCGTATATCCCTATGGGCACATAGCCATGTAATTAGCCGGAGCGTGACTCGATCATACAGGTGTTTATGATACAGGTAACGGGGTACACAAATTACCGTAACACACGACCAGGATCATGATTGAACTTGCTTGCCCCCGCACCCCGTGGACTATATGGGGGCGCGTCTGATTACATTCAAACCTGTATAAGTGGGCACATCCATTAAGCAGCCAAACTGTATTAAGCACCAGCTTCCAGATTCCTCAATAATTATGTTGTTTTATTAGACATGTGACCTCTAATAAGCAACAACCTATGCTAAGCAGCCATTTTATGTGATTCCATTGGCTGGTTGCTTAACACAGGTTTGACTGTATACACACGTCGTGTAATAGTAATATTATGTTTCTATTAATTGTGTTTCTAATACTTCTATAAACTTCAGGTGCGAAAGGTCCGGAGTTCGAGCCCCACTGGAGCCGTTACGATTGTGCCCTTAGGCAAGGCATTTAAATTCCACGTTGCCTCTTCTCTCTCCCTCGTGGCGATGGATTCCATTAGGAATGAGGTCTCGAGAGTGATTTATATAAGTTGAAATAACTTGTTTCGCAATCGAGCTAAAATAAATTTGTATAAACTATAAAAGAAATATACATGTTAGGTATGTATACTTTATACATATTTAATTTAGCTCGATTGCGAAACAAGTTCTTATAACTTATATTAACCACTCTCGATACCTCATTCCTGATGAAATCCATCGCCACAAGGGATAGAGAAGAGGCGTGTGGAATTTAAATGCCTTGCCTAAGGGCACAATCGTAACGGCTCCATCGGGACTCGAACTCCGAGCCTTTCGTACATGAAGCGAACTGGCAACGACTATAGGCATGTATAGGTGATCCAGGTTCACCTGTCTTTGTTACCTATACACATGTATATAGTACACCAGATCGATTAGGCTAAATGATTAGGATCTAACATGAGTGGTGATTTCATAACATATTTTATGAAATGTGTTTTGGAATTTTGCTATGAAGCGAGCCGTTTCGTCACGAGTTTAAGATCCTTACCATAGTAACCATAAATTTGAAATAACATCTTTTCTGATTGCCAATTTGTTTTTGAGCCGTATCACGTTCAGGGGTATCCGTACGCCGTAGTAAATAGGCCCTGGTAATCAATTAAATTCACGCAACTAATCGACACATTATTTTTAATCACGATATGCACGTTGTGTTGATCTAAGCGGTTGGTTTTCAACAAATAAAACAAAACAACGGTGTATGTCGAATGTGTATTGCAAGCTGTTAACGTCATGCCACGACCAATCAGAATCATTCCAGGTGTTATTACACGTGTGGACACATAAGAAAATACAATATTTGTTTTTTTTTAATACAAATTTATTTCAGCTCGATTGCGAAACAAGTTATTTCAACTTATATTAATCACTCTCGAGACCTCATTCTTGATGGAATCCATCGCTACGAGGGAGAGAGAAGAGGCAACGTGGAATTTAAATGCCTTGCCTAAGGGCACACTCGTAACGGCTCCAGCGGGGCTCGAACTCCGGACCTTTCGCACCTGAAGCATATTTGTAATTGTGTATTACCATGGATACAAGAAAAGACATAAAGCAGCATTACATCGTATGAAATAAAAGATATTTGAAAAATTCAATTTTTGCATATGGATAGCAATGCTGCTACACATTCTAACATTATACTTTGTATGTTTATATTCATTTGGTAAACAGTGTTTTTGGCGATAAAACATACTCGAAACCGAAAGTAGGACCGATCGGTCACGCACTTGTTTACAACCGGAACGCATCGTCCGCACTTGTTTACATTCGGAATGCATCGCATTTGTCCCACGTTGTCTTTTTTAATTAGATTACTTGATATGTTGATTCATACCTCTGTTAGCTAAGTCTTTTAGGGAAATTTCTACATCCCCGCTAGGTGTTCGACATTAGAGGAAGATAGATAGATAGTATTTCATATTCAAAATATATACGTTGTTTTCTACATCCTCTGTTGTTTCACGCATGCGCACTGTGCGTGTTTAAATTTCGTGTGTTGATAAACAAATTCGCGTATACGACGGTTTAAATTTATTGGAATTATATCGTTTCTGAGCAACTATTTCGATTTTTATAAACACACACATATTAGTATTTATATTTTACCCAAAACATCCTTTATTACGATGTAATGCTGCTTTAAGCTATGTGCCACATATTTAATAATATATAATGTAAACTAGATGTGTATACATTAGCATTAACCGACAGAATGTGTCGAGTGGTTACGGTCGCTGACTTGTATACCACTGTAACATATCATCACTGATGTCACCTCGAGCCCCGCTCAGACCGTGTCTCTTTATATGAAAAAGTTGGCAGTTTCTTACGGAGGTTGGTGCATCCAAGTACTGGTTAACCGCTGGAGCCTGCCCAGGAAAGGTGTTGTTAGGTAAACTGCCCGTCGCTCAAATGGGCAACCGGAGCGACGTTAAATAAACATAACTCTTTCCTCATAGAGATTTAGGTTAATATACTACTATATCTCAAAAAAACGACAAACATTTAGCTATCATGCAGTGGATAAGTAGTCGCCATATCTATCCCACATCCATAGATATTACTGAGACTACATGAGATTCTGGCCTTTATTATGAACATTGCTTTGGCTACTACATTGTCAATGTATATCATATTGGTAATGGCGTCAAGAGGTGCTTCTATGAGGGACTATGTTAAATTTAAAAAAAGAAAAAAAAGATACGTGTTTCAATTACAGGCTGTTCAGTATCAATATATGTAATGACCCTTAAAGCGACACTACAATGCAAAAAGCAAAACAAATGTATACGCGTATAAATAGCACTGCTAGTGCAAATCCTTCCGAACACTAACCTTTTTCAGTATACTGTGCTTTTGCGGTCTACATACTCCTAAAAGTGAAAGTATGATTTCATATATCGGTCAGCCACGCTCCCGAATTGACGCTCGTTTATCATTGGAGATATATACAAACAAGTAACCGCGAGATAATATCGTTCAGAAATAATATAAATAAGAATAGTCTAAAAATAAATATGCATAGGCAAAATGTCAGATATAACGGTAAATCTGTACAATAAATCTTGTTATTCAGTATACACACATTGTATTACTCATGGATGTTGACCATATTAACATTATTTTGCTATGTATACAACGTTTGTTTATTAGTTGAAATACCCAAATACTTCGCAAATAATGGAATAAAAATATACCATAATAATAATAGGAAATTACATTCTGTAGAAATTTGCTTTTTCAACGATGTAGTTTCGCTTTAAAAGAACAGGTCAATATGCACTAACTATAATGATTATTATAGCAGCTGTATCAAGTCAGCTGTCTGATACAGCCCACGGTAGGTTATCGATTAAACTAATTCATTATCTAATTTTATTGGGACTATGTGACACGCTGTATACATCCATTCATGTCTTACTGCAATCGTGGACAGGCAGACCGGACACGTAGATTGATTTTATTTGATTAAGTGTCATCATTTTATATCAATAAATAACCAATGGTTTCAATGATGTGCAATGGAAGACATAGAGGATGTGAACATTCGCAATAAAAAATAGTTCCTGTATAAAAAATAGTTCCTGTATAATTTTCATTGTAGTTTCTGTTTGTTGTCAAAATTAAAAACGATTGACAAAGGAAATTCATTACAATATATTACTCTATTATTAAATGTTTATGATTGTCAGACAATAGCTAAAATACGAAACGTACACGCAACCGCGGAGGAATACGAAGCACAAGCAGTGGCAGTGAAAATGCCATCGTCCACTGTTTCAAAACAATGAAACGTAGAATAAAATTATAGTCTTTCGGTGAGAAAACTTCATTCCTTGGAAAGCATAAAGGAGATATCGTATCTGTCAAAGCAATAGACACTAGTGATAATACCGTGCCATATTGTAACAACAAATAACGCAATTACATGTCTTATACTTTGCTATGGTCGCACGGTACTTTGTCTTCAACGAGGTATCACACTGTAAGGAATATGGGAATGTTTTCCATAAAGTATTTATTCATAATAATAATACTGTTCATAGTACTTATCCCCCGCAACTAATAATAGCATTGAATATATATATAACATTGTACAGTATCAAAATATTAATGGTTTGTGCCACAAGTTTTAACAACATTAGAAAACATCCACAACAGAGTCACTTTAAGTGTATTTTTGAAACAAAAAATGCCGAATTTGAAAATTAAAATTAACTAATTCCAAGAAATGACAAAACAAAACATATACGAACACTGATGCTACACACAATTCCACCCGCTGTTCCGCCCCATCTCCCAACACCAAGACAAGAAATCAACACATAATGGACTGTTCATTGAGGAGGTGGATACTGTTCATAGCCAGACCATGACAATGGATCCCGCTGTGGAATGCTGTCACAATATCACATTCATTCAAACATCCGACTATAATGTGCATAGTCAGACAATGGCAATGGATCCCGCTGTGGAATGCTGCCACAATATCACATTCATTCAAGCAATCAACTATAACGTTCATAGCCAGACCATGGCAATGGATCCAGCTGTGGAATGCTGCCACAATATCACATTCA
>CM026391.1:98594623-98686102 GCA_014843695.1 Archivesica marissinica | reverse complement strand
GCATTCCACCATGTCCATATAATGCCTAGGTATGTCTGGCCAGGAGCATTCCACCATGTCCATATAATGCCTAGGTATGTCTGGCCAGGAGCATTCCACCATGTCTATATAATGCCTAGGTATGTCTGGCCAGGAGCATTCTGCCATGTCCATATAATGCCTAGGTATGCATGGCCAGGAGCATTCCACCATGTCCATATAATGCCTAGGTATGTCTGGCCAGGAGCATTCCACCATGTCCATATAATGCCTAGGTATGTCTGGCCAGGAGCATTCCACCATGTCTATATAATGCCTAGGTATGTCTGGCCAGGAGCATTCCACCATGTCCATATAATGCCTAGGTATGTCTGGCCAGGAGCATTCCACCATGTCTATATAATGCCTAGGTATGTCTGGCCAGGAGCATTCCACCATGTCTATATAATGCCTAGGTATGTCTGGCCAGGAGCATTCCACCATGTCTATATAATGCCTAGGTATGTCTGGCCAGGAGCATTCCACCATGTCCATATAATGCCTAGGTATGTCTGGCCAGGAGCATTCCACCATGTCTATATAATGCCTAGGTATGTCTGGCCAGGAGCATTCTGCCATGTCCATATAATGCCTAGGTATGCATGGCCAGGAGCATTCCGCCATGTCTATATAATGCCTAGGTATGTCTGGCCAGGAGCATTCCACCATGTCCATATAATGCCTAGGTATGTCTGGCCAGGAGCATTCCACCATGTCCATATAATGCCTAGGTATGTCTGGCCAGGAGCATTCCACCATGTCTATATAATGCCTAGGTATGTCTGGCCAGGAGCATTCCACCATGTCCATATAATGCCTAGGTATGTCTGGCCAGGAGCATTCCACCATGTCTATATAATGCCTAGGTATGTCTGGCCAGGAGCATTCCACCATGTCTATATAATGCCTAGGTATGTCTGGCCAGGAGCATTCCACCATGTCTATATAATGCCTAGGTATGTCTGGCCAGGAGCATTCCACCATGTCTATATAATGCCTAGGTATGTCTGGCCAGGAGCATTCCGCCATGTCCATATAATGCCTAGGTATGTCTGGCCAGGAGCATTCCACCATGTCCATATAATGCCTAGGTATGTCTGGCCAGGAGCATTCCACCATGTCTATATAATGCCTAGGTATGTCTGGCCAGGAGCATTCCACCATGTCCATATAATGCCTAGGTATGTCTGGCCAGGAGCATTCCACCATGTCCATATAATGCCTAGGTATGTCTGGCCAGGAGCATTCCACCATGTCTATATAATGCCTAGGTATGTCTGGCCAGGAGCATTCTGCCATGTCCATATAATGCCTAGGTATGCATGGCCAGGAGCATTCCACCATGTCTATATAATGCCTAGGTATGTCTGGCCAGGAGCATTCCACCATGTCCATATAATGCCTAGGTATGTCTGGCCAGGAGCATTCCACCATGTCTATATAATGCCTAGGTATGTCTGGCCAGGAGCATTCCACCATGTCCATATAATGCCTAGGTATGTCTGGCCAGGAGCATTCCACCATGTCTATATAATGCCTAGGTATGTCTGGCCAGGAGCATTCCACCATGTCCATATAATGCCTAGGTATGCATGGCCAGGAGCATTCCACCATGTCCATATAATGCCTAGGTATGTCTGGCCAGGAGCATTCCACCATGTCCATATAATGCCTAGGTATGTCTGGCCAGGAGCATTCCACCATGTCCATATAATGCCTAGGTATGTCTGGCCAGGAGCATTCCACCATGTCTATATAATGCCTAGGTATGTCTGGCCAGGAGCATTCCACCATGTCTATATAATGCCTAGGTATGTCTGGCCAGGAGCATTCCACCATGTATATAATGCCTAGGTATGTCTGGCCAGGAGCATTCCACCATGTCTATATAATGCCTAGGTATGTCTGGCCAGGAGCATTCCACCATGTCTATATAATGCCTAGGTATGTCTGGCCAGGAGCATTCCACCATGTCCATATAATGCCTAGGTATGTCTGGCCAGGAGCATTCCACCATGTCTATATAATGCCTAGGTATGTCTGGCCAGGAGCATTCCACCATGTCCATATAATGCCTAGGTATGTCTGGCCAGGAGCATTCCACCATGTCTATATAATGCCTAGGTATGTCTGGCCAGGAGCATTCCACCATGTCTATATAATGCCTAGGTATGTCTGGCCAGGAGCATTCCACCATGTCCATATAATGCCTAGGTATGTCTGGCCAGGAGCATTCCACCATGTCTATATAATGCCTAGGTATGCATGGCCAGGAGCATTCCACCATGTCTATATAATGCCTAGGTATGTCTGGCCAGGAGCATTCCACCATGTCTATATAATGCCTAGGTATGCATGGCCAGGAGCATTCTGCCATGTCTATATAATGCCTAGGTATGCATGGCCAGGAGCATTCCACCATGTCCATATAATGCCTAGGTATGTCTGGCCAGGAGCATTCCACCATGTCCATATAATGCCTAGGTATGTCTGGCCAGGAGCATTCCACCATGTCTATATAATGCCTAGGTATGCATGGCCAGGAGCATTCTGCCATGTCTATATAATGCCTAGGTATGCATGGCCAGGAGCATTCTGCCATGTCTATATAATGCCTAGGTATGTCTGCCCAGGAGCATTCCACCATGTCTATATAATGCCTAGGTATGCATGGCCAGGAGCATTCCACCATGTCTATATAATGCCTAGGTATGCATGGCCAGGAGCATTCCACCATGTCTATATAATGCCTAGGTATGCATGGCCAGGTGCATTCCGCCATGTCTATATAATGCCTAGGTATGCATGGCCAGGTGCATTCCGCCATGTCTATATAATGCCTAGGTATGCATGGCCAGGAGCATTCCGCCATGTCTATATAATGCCTAGGTATGCATGGCCAGGTGCATTCCGCCATGTCTATATAATGCCTAGGTCCCGATGTTATTATCATCACTGAGATGAAGTGAAAACCATGAAATGAAGTTTTAGGTTCAGACATTGTACATGTTAACTGAACAAACTTAAATTGATGATTAAAGGAATTGGTATATTTGCCGACCAGAAATCGCTACTTGTATTTGCCGACCAGAAATCGCTACTTGTATTTGCCGACCAGAAATCGCTACTTGTATTTGCTGACCAGAAATCGCTACTTGGCGTCAGCATCTTGTCTATCGCTTGCAACACCAATGTATATTATACAACATGCGATACATTAAGCAACATTAAGAAAGTTGTACCAGACAGTGCCACCCTCGGGACAACACAATGGGATCTACGCAGTACTAATATATTCATATGCCATGACAACATTAGATTGTGTGTGCAAGTCATCAAAAGCTTCTACTATAGCTTTGTTTCCAAGCAGGTAACGGGAAAAACTGCTACAATAACGAAGCAAACCATTCAAAAATAAGAAAAAAAAACTTTTCCACATCTTTTTGGAAAACCTTGTGAGTGAGTGAGTATTTGGTTTAACGACGCATCAGCACAGTTCAGGCTATATCGTGCCGGGTTAAGTATATTGTATACAAAACCTTGTACAGTAAAAAAAATATGCAACTATATGACAGGGCAAATTAATGCCTTCAAAATCTACAAAAAGCCTACTTATAATAACTGCTCAAACCTTTGTAATGAAAATTTTAAACATCAACAACATATCGATAGAGACGTTTAAAATAGCCGTATATGGTAGTCTTTTTTTATTTTCGGGTTGATTGTGAAAATTACTCGGTTGTTCACACTTACACCACTTGTAACGAGATTTGTTTAGAAATAAAAACGCGAATTATTATATAGCTTAGATATACATAGTTATGTATATTATATATTTGTTAATTTGTAATATACATTGTATCATGTGAGAGAAAATTAAGTCTCTGGCTTGTATCAAGACTGAAATGCAACATTTCTAAGAACTAACGTTTATAAATGCATGTAACAATTCTAAATACATGAATACACATTCCATAATAATGCCGCTGCCTCAGAGGGTGTCTCGTTACGAGCGGTTGACTACAAGTGCTGGTTCCGCAAAACAAAAAGTGTCTTATGCTTTTCGATAAATTACCAAATTCCTAGTTAACCCTTTCAACACTACAGGCCTCTAAATAGACTTACAAAAAGTGTAGATTCGGCTCGTCATCAGGATCTGCATTTTTTGCCAGTAATAATTATTACATATTTTTAGATAAAATTTCCCATTTTGATAAATGTAATGTACTTTTCTTATTAATTTATTGGTCTAAAAATATCGTGCACCAGTCCATGTCAGTTACTTGGGGTTGAATGGGTTAAAGCATGCTAAAAACATCGTTATAAAGGCAATTCAATATGAACAAGCAACTGATATTCAGCACCGTATTTAATAAAGCGTTTATTACCAAAGTTTTGCAAGACTGTATAGACTCATAAGACCTAGTTTTGTTAACATCAAATCCCCACACCAGAACAAGGCATCATCAATTCAATATTCCAATACAAATAAGTAATCCAAACATTTAAAATGTTTGTGAAGATATAAGACCCAATACAGAGTATTGTATAACAGCAAACTGTGGTATCAAATTGAATTACTACTATTAACCCATTCAACCCCAAGTAACTGACATGGACTGGTCCATGATATTCTTAGACCAATAAATGAATAAGAAAATTACATTCGGACCAGTTCATTTATCAAGATGGGTAATTTTGTCTAAAATTAATAATTATTACTGGCAAAAAAGTGCAGATCCTGATGAGACGGCTCGTCACGAGCCGGCTCATCTGGATCTACACTTTTTCATAAGCCTATTTAGAAGCATGTGGGGTTGAAAGGGTTAAACCATATAACATAGATACAGTTAGTTAATTGCAGTGCATTTTGAGCATGGTACGGTGGAAACTAAAGTGGTATACAAGTCAGCGACCTTAACCACTCGACCATGGAGGCGGACCTCGACCATGGAGGCAGACCTCGACAATGGAGGCGGACCTCGACCATGGAGGCGGACCTACTAGTATTTAATGAGTGCATGGTACATATAAGATACGATCTGGTCCAGCTTTAAAGCTGCATATTACCAGGTACCTGAATAGTCTCTCTATTAATATGTGACTATATATTCATCTACCAAACGTTTCCAAACTTGTCATATTTGGAAAACAGAATTGTTAGGCATTATCAGTCCAGTAATTAACGAGAGTCCTTTAGACACAACATTGGTCCTGCGTAATGGGATCAATTGTGGCTGCGACTAAGGGCTGGAGTGGTCCAGACATTTATTAGTACAAATGTATAACACTTCTTGGAAGCTTATATTTCCGGAAACGAGACAGACCAACTGTTGTTTGTAATACGTAAACTAGGTTTCTGTCTTAACCCATTCAACACCAAGTAACTGACATGGACTGGTACATGATATTTTTAGATCAATAAATTAATAAGAAAATTACATTTTGACCAGTTCATTTATCAAAATGGGTAATTTTGTCTAAAAATAATAATATTACTGGCAAAAAGTGCAGATCCTGATGAGACGGCTCGTCACGAGCCGGCTCATCTGGATATACACTTTTTGTAAGCCTATTTAGAGGTCTGTGGTGTTGAAAGGGTTAAACCATAACCTGCCAATCGTAACTAAAGTCGCTTTTGCAAACAGCATAGAGCCAGATCAGAAGGCACAGAATATACCGTACTGTTTGCTATTCGGATAGTGGAGCTAAAACACTTGTTTGAATAACAATATATCATGCTCATATACGGCATAACAATAACGCGGCTGATCTGGATCTATATTGTTTGCAAATTTCGTCCAATTTATTCGACAGGTTACGGATTAATGGTATTTTTAAATACAACCTGCGACACGAAACTGTGATTTTTCACCGGACTGTATTTACCAGAGCTAATTACATAATTATTATTATTTTAAACCGGTAACTCCATTAATTTGATCTAGTGACATTTGGCCTGGACATTTGCCGATTACAGTTGATCATACTTCACACATTTGGCGGACAGTGTTTAAAACATTTCATTGGCAATACTAACTTCAATGATCCACACACACATTCACAAGAATACATCCATGTTAAAACATGTAGGAACTTGAAAATCAAATTCTGAACACATACACTGGAATAAGCACAATAACCAATTAATAAACATACAATGTAGTACACATTAATAACTTCCATACAATGTACACATTAATAACTTCCATACAATGTACACATTAATAACTTCCATACAATGTACACATTAATAACTTCCATACAATGCAGTACACATTAATAACTTCCATACAATGTACACATTAATAACTTCCATACAATGTAGTACACATTAATAACTTCCATACAATGTACACATTAATAACTTCCATACAATGCAGTACACATTAATAACTTCCATACAATGTACACATTAATAACTTCCATACAATGTAGTACACATTAATAACTTCCATACAATGTACACATTAATAACTTCCATACAATGCAGTACACATTAATAACTTCCATACAATGTACACATTAATAACTTCCATACAATGTAGTACACATTAATAACTTCCATACAATGTACACATTAATAACTTCCATACAATGCAGTACACATTAATAACTTCCATACAATGTACACATTAATAACTTCCATACAATGTAGTACACATTAATAACTTCCATACAATGTACACATTAATAACTTCCATACAATGTAGTACACATTAATAACTTCCATACAATGTACACATAATAACTTCCATACAATGTAGTACCAAAAACCCAACAAAACAAAACCCAACATTAATAACCCAACAAAACACAAAAACTTCCATACAATGCAGTACACATTAATAACTTCCATACAATGTACACATTAATAACTTCCATACAATGCAGTACACATTAATAACTTCCATACAATGTAGTACACATTAATAACTTCCATACAATGTAGTACACATTAATAACTTCCATACAATGTAGTACACATTAATAACTTCCATACAATGTAGTACACATTAATAACTTCCATACAATGCAGTACACATTAATAACTTCCATACAATGTACACATTAATAACTTCCATACAATGTACACATTAATAACTTCCATACAATGTAGTACACATTAATAACTTCCATACAATGTAGTACACATTAATAACTTCCATACAATGCAGTACACATTAATAACTTCCATACAATGCAGTACACATTAATAACTTCCATACAATGCAGTACACATTAATAACTTCCATACAATGTGGTACACATTAATAACTTCCATACAATGTACACATTAATAACTTCCATACAATGCAGTACACATTAATAACTTCCATACAATGTAGTACACATTAATAACTTCCATACAATGTAGTATCCCGGTGTTACTGGTTTCCGACGATGTAGTACATAACGGACTCCTATAGGTTTAGAATGGTCATACACTGCAAACAATTTTATGTCACCAAATAAACAATATGTTACCATTCATCCACAAAAATCTCGAAGAAAATCGAATGTTTACTTTTTGAGAAAAGTTGACAAAATAGCGGTACCTCATTCTCAGTAATCCGGAATGATGTCACATGTTTTCGCCTAACTGTGGAAATTGTCTACAGCGCCACCATTAGTATGTAAGCAACAGTTCTTTTTTAACAAAACAATAAACTAAGGAAGACTTACTTTAAAAAGAGGCTTAATTTATCATTTTCACTCAAAATTCATTTGTTGGACAGCATTTTGTCTATATACTGTATCTAAAACACTAACATTTAATTTAACTTGGTCAAACACACGGGGCATAAGAAGTCGTCATCCCTCCTAATTACTCTGACTAAATGCAGAACCGTAAATGGACCCATCCATCGAACACATCACACGGTGCACAACAAAGAAAAAATAGGTTTACACAACCATATATATCAGTTGGAGAACCTCTGTGACAACCCGTGGACCTGAAGGTGAAACACGGTGAAAATCGATTTTATTAATAAGGACCCCTTGTGTGTAATAACGGACATAACTCATAAACACGGAGCAGTGAGACTATAATGACATTTTTATTCGTAAATATATTGGCGTGGCAGACGATGCATATGTCATTTTGGAGAAAAAATTGCCAATTTCTTTAAAAAATGATATTTATATGGTGACATAAAACGGATATAGTGAAGTTAGTGAAAACTGGGGTAGGTTTAAAGTTTTCACCGCTAATTTACCTTGTCTGATATATTATGATCAGTTAGAAATAGATTGGAAGTGCACAAGGTATGTTTATTTATAATTCCGGTAACTGGAGCGTGAAGTATTGCGTGATCTCTCGCGACTTGCTAGTTCCACAGTTGGGCGAAAACCTGTTCTGGGCGAAAACTCTTCACGCCGGGATACACATTAATAACTTCCATACAATGTAGTACACATTAACAACTTCCATACAATGCAGTACACATTAATAACTTCCATACAATGTACACATTAATAACTTCCATACAATGCAGTACACATTAATAACTTCCATACAATGCAGTACACATTAATAACTTCCATACAATGCAGTACACATTAACAACTTCCATACAATGCAGTACACATTAATAACTTCCATACAATGCAGTACACATTAATAACTTCCATACAATGCAGTACACATTAATAACTTCCATACAATGTAGTACACATTAATAACTTCCATACAATGTAGTACACATTAATAACTTCCATACAATGTACACATAATAACTTCCATACATGCAGTACACATTAATAACTTCCATACAATGTACACATAATAACTTCCATACAATGCAGTACACATTAATAACTTCCATCTGTACACATTAATAACTTCCATACAATGTACACATTAATAACTTCCATACAATGTAGTACACATTAATAACTTCCATACATTAATAACTTCCATACAATGCAGTACACATTAATAACTTCCATACAATGCAGTACACATTAATAACTTCCATACAATGTACACATTAATAACTTCCATACAATGCAGTACACATTAATAACTTCCATACAATGCAGTACACATTAATAACTTCCATACAATGCAGTACACATTAATAACTTCCATACAATGCAGTACACATTAATAACTTCCATACAATGCAGTACACATTAATAACTTCCATACAATGTAGTACACATTAATAACTTCCATACAATGCAGTACACATTAATAACTTCCATACAATGTAGTACACATTAATAACTTCCATACAATGTAGTACACATTAATAACTTCCATACAATGCAGTACACATTAATAACTTCCATACAATGCAGTACACATTAATAACTTCCATACATTAATAACTTCCATACAATGTAGTACACATTAATAACTTCCATACAATGTACACATTAATAACTTCCATACAATGTACACATTAATAACTTCCATACAATGTAGTACACATTAATAACTTCCATACAATGTACACATTAATAACTTCCATACAATGTACACATTAATAACTTCCATACAATGCAGTACACATTAATAACTTCCATACAATGCAGTACACATTAATAACTTCCATACAATGTACACATTAATAACTTCCATACAATGTAGTACACATTAATAACTTCCATACAATGCAGTACACATTAATAACTTCCATGCAATGCAGTACACATTAATAACTTCCATACAATGTAGTACACATTAATAACTTCCATACAATGCAGTACACATTAATAACTTGCAAACAATGTAGTACACATTAATAACTTCCATACAATGTAGTACACATTAATAACTTCCATACAATGTAGTACACATTAATAACTTCCATACAATGCAGTACACATTAATAACTTCCATACAATGCAGTACACATTAATAACTTCCATACAATGTACACATTAATAACTTCCATACAATGCAGTACACATTAATAACTTCCATACAATGTAGTACACATTAATAACTTCCATACAATGTACACATTAATAACTTCCATACAATGCAGTACACATTAATAACTTCCATACAATGCAGTACACATTAATAACTTCCATACAATGTAGTACACATTAATAACTTCCATACAATGTACACATTAATAACTTCCATACAATGCAGTACACATTAATAACTTCCATACAATGCAGTACACATTAATAACTTCCATACAATGTAGTACACATTAATAACTTCCATACAATGTACACATTAATAACTTCCATACAATGCAGTACACATTAATAACTTCCATACAATGCAGTACACATTAATAACTTCCATACAATGTAGTACACATTAATAACTTCCATACAATGTACACATTAATAACTTCCATACAATGCAGTACACATTAATAACTTCCATACAATGCAGTACACATTAATAACTTCCATACAATGTAGTACACATTAATAACTTCCATACAATGTACACATTAATAACTTCCATACAATGCAGTACACATTAATAACTTCCATACAATGTAGTACACATTAATAACTTCCATAGACACTTACAGAACACATTAAATATGCTCTCTGCCATCATTGAATAGATATAGCTAAACAAGTAGATATGTGTAACATCTACTGATGTTGCAACGGAAATATGCAGGAACACATCTAAAATGAGCATTAACCCTACTTTCGCAAAATTCTCATGATGGAATAATCAAAGGGCAATCAATATTTTATACAAATTTATTGTAGCTCGATTGTGAAACAAGTTCTTACAACTTATGTTAATCACTCTTGAGACCTCATTCCCGATACAATGGCAGCTCACATTGGGGTAAGTCACACATTTTGACTTCTTTTCTGCTCAAGTGAGATATTCATACAACTATACCAGTTAAGAGTTTTATTGTTTTTACGTTTATTTATCGTCGCTACCGGTTGTCCATATGAACGACGCCTCCTGAAGACATTAGTCATTTTAGATTTTTGGAGGATAGTGCATGATACAGACAGAGACCAATTCCAGAATCTCCTCTGGTTCTTTTACGTGCACGGTGTAAAGCACCGACACGAGACCTCAGTTTAAAGTCCCATCTGAAAGACTGTTAATTTTATTAGGGTCAGACAGGTGATCGAAACTGAGATCCATGGATTACCAGTCCAGCGTGTTACCACTGGACTACAGATCCGTCAGCGGAAGAACGGTCAGATTTGATCTTTCTATGTGTTGCCATGGTAATGGTGCAGGTCCAAACATTAAATGTGTGCCTATAAAATTAAAATGGAAATAATATATCAAATATTAACTGGTATTTTAATATAAACGTCTCTAAATGATCTGCATAAAATGCAGGTTGCATCAGTTATTAAATATGATACTACGGAAAAGTAATTCCGCGTCACTGCAGTGTTGTTTTCTGATGCTGTATGCCAGTATGTCTCGTCGCAACACAAGCATAGCACAAGGACAACACACGACAAACAGTAGGCGTCTCTCATGACAATGCAACACAATCACATCCAATCATGTTAGACCATATCATTCATTTACGTATTCATCCGCCATTCATGATCACACTATTATATTGTGTGTGTTCAGTAAAATGTTTCTTTAAATGAATATAATGTATGTGTTTATGTGTGTTTGCATCACTTCTATTTGCTTGTAAAAATGTCTGTACCCGCACTCAATGTGTGGTGTCGTGGTGTTACGGATTTACACATGTAACTCCAAATACAAATCCACAGAAGCATTATTCCCCATGTACAAGATTACATATAAATTCAACCAATCAGCGCTGGACGTACGTACATTGTATAATTAATATTAATATTTTTATTAACTCTTTGAATTCATAAAAAAAACAGCATTTGATTAAGGAAAAAAATAAAATGCGATGAGAGAATCTATCAATTAATACAGGAGCATCTTACACCAACTAGCAATCTTCCTTTGATAATTAGGGATGGTAACGAATGGCCGTTCAAACGTCCGAATATTCGAATGTTAAAATCGTATTCTAATATAAAACACAGGCCATGTTATCATTTTTTTCCCCCAAATACATTTTTATATATTGCAATTAAATTGCACTTGGAGGAAGAGAACATTGTTCGATCGGAAATGGTGTGCTATGCTACAGCACTGAAATAAGAAATAGAAATAGAAAAATAAATAAAAAATATAAAAGTGAAAAGTTCAAGAAATTAGCGATTATTCGTTTGGAAGATCATTTGATTTTTTGAATGCCAAAATCACCATTCGCTGCTATCTGTAAAATAAAATATGAATCAAAGACAACGAGAATGGTTAATCATTGTATGTTTGTTTGTAATACAAACAACATTGACACCACCTGGCCATGCACAGGCCTTGTCAAATATGTAGCCATTGACATCCCATAATGTTATTGTAAAATAATCAATATTTCCCATACAACAAAATGTACAAGATAAGTGCTAGCAATTACCTACATAAGCTAGAGAGAGAGAGAGAGATGACATCGCGTAAGCGAGAGAGAGAGATGACATCGCGTAAGCGAGAGAGAGAGATGACATCGCGTAAGCGAGAGAGAGAGAGATGACATCGCGTAAGCGAGAGAGAGAGATGACATCGCGTAAGCGAGAGAGAGAGAGATGACATCGCGTAAGCGAGAGAGAGAGAGATGACATCGCGTAAGCGAGAGAGATGACATCGCGTAAGCGAGAGAGAGAGATGACATCGCGTAAGCGAAAGAGAGAGAGAGATGACATCGCGTAAGCGAGAGAGAGATGACATCCGTAAAGAGAGAGAGAGATGACATCGCGTAAGCGAGAGAGAGAGAGATGACATCGCGTAAGCGAGAGAGAGAGAGATGACATCGCGTAAGCGAGAGAGAGAGATGACATCGCGTAAGCACCATATTAACAAAATTGTTTCAAATCTCTCTTCGAATATCAACTGTTTGTTTTATTGCTGACTTCGTCTCTGGGCTATAAAACCAGTCACAGATGGGATATAACACAGTAATCAAAAGTCAAATAATATAATCCGACACTTCATATTCCATTTATAAAAAAAAAGAAATACACATTAGTTCTAGGGACAAAACAAGAAATCAAGTTCTCAGAATAATGCAATAATTGGAGTATGACATTAGCAAGAACAGTCGAAAATAATTGTTTTGTCTGTTGTTCTCAATATTGACAGTAGATAGTAACTACTATACTAACTTGAAAATTATACGCGACCTATTTTTTATTCAGTGGCTGTGTAGCAAGTACCTCACATACTTCCTGGTCCGAGGATCGAACCTGGTTTGCATTGGTGTTTTGTTTATTATAGTGTCACCCCTATTTAAAGGGCCAGCCATTTCTGACTTATGAGAAACTTCTTTTTATGAACACCAATACTTCCCGAATCCTGTGCCTGCAAGCCAGGTGCCAGGCTGGTAAGCAATCGCTAACCCTTATTCAACTAAGGTAGGTGGCCACTCACCAACCAGCCATATCAGGATGAACCCCTTACAAGGTTTGAATCTTCGACCTCCCGCTCCGTAGGTGCACGCCTTAACCACGAGGCCATGGAGACGGTATACTTGATCCTTGTTTTGTCCCTAGTTCACTTATATCATAGCAATAGGACATTGTAATGAATACATACTCGAGAAAAAAAAGCCTGTGCAACACATAACATATAACATAAACCAATCAATGTTTCATTCATAGCTCGCTCCGATAGTTCACCGGCGAGAGTAATTACGGTAAATCATCACCATTCACTGCGGAACAGCCCGCATTTGGAACCAAACAATAACTGTAGATTTATACAATACACTCTTACTAAGGCAGAATGGAAAAAATGGGGATAACAAAAATATATACCAATTATTTAATATTAATAAAATCTCATAAATAAAACGAATGGAAAAATAATCTAAATTAAATATCAATGGTGTAGTATATCAATTATTTCTGGTGTTTAATCCGTCGTGGTTAGAATTAACATTGAATGGTTTATATTTGCTTTTGTTTGCAGTAATGCATGTCATCTTAACCCTTTACTCCACAACAGACCATTTACTCATTGTATCTCCATCCTGATGATAAGTAATAGGCATGCTAGCTTACATGTATAGGGGAAGAGATAATAGCGCGAGAAGGTGGCTGTATGTGGGACGCAAATAAAGGTGCTGAGTAAATTCCAGGGCTCATTCTAGAGGGCCACATGGGCGTAGTAGTTGCACTAGGGACCCTGACTTCGCCCTTCTGTACCCCACTTACCATGAAAATATAAAATTCATACAAAAGTTTGTCCAGTAAGGCCATTGTAAAGTCCTACTTTTATTCAAATGTTATATTTAATGGTTATAAATGTATGTGTATTTTAACCCAATATATATTAAATAATACTATTTAATCCTTTCCTTCATAGAGATATATAGGTTAATATACTATTATATCTCCATACAAAGGACAGCCATTTAGCTATCATGCAGTGGATAAGTAGTCGCCATATCTATCCCACCTCCATAGATATTACTGGGACTACATGAGATTCTGTCCTTAAATTATGAACATTGGTTTGGCTACTACATTGTCAATGTATGTCGTATTAAAGTATAAACTTTATTTATTTTACAACGATTGCGAAATAAGCTGTAACAACTTATATTAATCACTCTCGTTGACGCAGATAACAGCGTATTTGTGGTCATTCGTGTGGGAGGAAACCGGAGTACCCATAGAAAACCCATCTGTCAGTTCTGGCGACCACCGTACCATCTCACATACTTCCCGGTCCGAGGATCAAACCCGGATTGCATTGGTGAGAAACAAGCACGCTAACCACAGCGCTAAGCGGACAGCCAATATGTTGTATTGGTAATGGCGTCAAGAGGTGCTTCCATGAGGGAAAGGGTTAAGGACACAATCAAGTGCTTTCTCACTTCTCCCAAACGTTGTGAGCTAGGATGGGCCCTGAGCACACATTAATTTCTGTGTGGCAAGCAACAACATGCCTACGCTACAGATATATGGTACTCATTTTGGTTCAATTAAAATTATTGCAAAAACAAAGAGTTTGGTAAATTAAAAGAATGCCAGGCTTTATGATAGCAAGTTAAATATACAGTATGCATGTTAGCTGTGATACATAGAAACAGAACTCACTTGCCCGCATTTACTTCCCAAAACAGTCATACAACAGTATTTTGTA
Organism: Archivesica marissinica; assembly: GCA_014843695.1. Lineage (NCBI taxonomy): Eukaryota > Metazoa > Mollusca > Bivalvia > Venerida > Vesicomyidae > Archivesica > Archivesica marissinica. Next base: position 98,670,936 of record CM026391.1, on the reverse strand, counting down.
TAAACTAACTACGGTAGAAAGTAGGACAACCGTGTTATAGCGGCTAACAGTATTCTGTCCATTATAGCGGTTAACAGCATTCTGTCCAATATAGCGGTTAACAGCATTCTGTCCAATATAGCGGTTAACAGCATTCTGTCCAATATAGCGGTTAACAGCATTCTGTCCAATATAGCGGCTAACAGCATTCTGTCCAATACATTAATTTGTATTGTTGTAAATGATCTCGTGTACGGACAGAAATAAATATATGTAGAGTGTCAATTACATCGCAAAAAATGCATTTTTTACGTATAAATAGCATTGCTACTACAAATTCTTCCTAAGTAATTTGAATACTCGACTTTCAATCAAGGAAATTACATTTCTATAGAAATGTTCTGTTTTCGCCGATGTATATGATATGCACTTTTAAGTATATGGGAATATTTCACCCACCTTAAGTGGCAATGCACGGTACAGTTTGGAATTCTCCTATACATTCGTATATAAACGTGTACAAATCAGTGTGATTTCAAATCATCTACACTGACAACTAAACTGTCAACTTGTTTGTTTGGTTTTTACGCCTGCATCAGCACCATTTTGTGCTGTATTGCCAGCGGGCAGTTTACCTAACAGCACCTTTCCTGGACAGGCTCCAGCGGTTAACCAGCACTTGGGTGCACCAACCTCCGTAACAAACTGCCAACTTGTTAATATAAATGAGACACGGCCTGAGCGGGGCTCGAACCCGTGACCAGCAGTGACGATAGATTACAGTGGTATACAAGTCAGCGACCTTAACCACTCGACCACGGGCGGACTAAAACCGGTCAACTTCACAAGACTATGTAATTATTTGGTGGGGGTAGAGGGCGGCTATTCAACTGCCTCATGGAGTTAAAACTTAACTGACTTATGAACATTACAGGACAGAACTACACTATAACTACCATATCAAAAATAAAACTACACATAAATATAGATGTATAATTCCAACTCACACTCGTGCGTAGGATTGCTATATGGCACCTTGCAAATAACAAACAAAAAATGCATTCATGTCTCATTTACCTAAAATATGAACAAGGAACCTTGGCGAATAATGAAACACACCTGTACAGATAAACAATGTACACATTCAATAAATAGTCTGATAAGTTTTGAAGTGTACACATTCAATGCAACTTCTGTAAGATTTGAAGTGTAAACATTCAATGCAACTTCTGTAAGATTTGAAGTGTAAACATTCAATGCAACTTCTGTAAGATTTGAAGTGTAAACATTCAATACATATTCTAAGTTTTGAAGTGTACACATTCAATGCAACTTCTGTAAGATTTGAAGTGTAAACATTCAATACATATTCTAAGTTTTGAAGTGTACACATTCAATGCAACTTCTGTTAGATTTGAAATGTAAACATTCAATACATATTCTAAGTTTTGAAGTGTACACATTCTATACAATGTATGTTAAGTTTTGAAATGTACACATTCAATGCAACTTCTGTAAGATTTGAAGTGTACACATTCAATACATATTCTAAGTTTTGAAGTGTAAACATTCAATACATATTCTAAGTTTTGAAGTGTACACATTCAATATAATTTCTGTGTTTAAGTAGTAAAGTATACATGTATACCATTACAGATTTACTATAGTAAAGTATACATGTATACCATTACAGATTTACCATAGACTATAGTAGAGAATACATGTATACCATTACAGATTTACCATAGACTATAGTAGAGTATACATGTATACCATTACAGATTTACCATATACTATAGTAAAGTATACATGTATACCATTACAGATTTACCATATACTATAGTAGAGTATACATGTATACCATTACAGATTTACCATATACTATAGTAGAGTATACATGTATACCATTACAGATTTACCATATACTATAGTAGAGTATACATGTATACCATTACAGATTTACCATATACTATAGTAGAGTATACATGTATACCATTACAGATTTACCATATACTATGCTATCGTGTTTCAGATGTACTATTTAAGAATACAATCTCTATGTGTCACAGCCATAAATGCAAACAAAATGTATCACAATTCATTGATGCAATCTATATTGCTAGTCTCTCAATCCGTTCCTCCGTGTATGTTGTACTTCTCATATTAGTCAGCCTTTTTCTCTGTGTCTGTTTTCTCTTTTGATTCTTCACTCTGCTCATCTTCTGTGTCAGAATAATCCCTGGGTTGTTCCCCTGGTTTCAATAACCGACCAACATAATCATATTTTTCTGAAAGAAACAAACAGATTCAGTTGGTTAGCGATTAATAATGCATATAAACAATTGTTGGATGTTTTCTCACATTTTTTGGAGTTTCACCCCATTTCCATAAAGTATGCAAATATTAAATACATTTATGATCAGTTATTTGCTTACATTCAAGCTTTTCTACATGTGTGTCTTCAAAATGATTTGCACTATTCTACAATTTATTAATAGTAAATGCTCGAGCATCCAAACAATCTCGTGCAACTGCTCTGTAAACTGCATTTCCCAATCCATATCTCACCTGTAAACTGCATTTTCCAATCCATATCTCACCTGTAAACTGCATTCAATCCATATCACCTGTAAACTGCATTCCATCCAACCTCACGTAAACACATTTCCATCCAAATCTCACTGTAACACATTCCCATCGTACACCCACTGTAACTGCATTCCCATCCCCTGTAAACTCATCCCCCAATCACCTGTAAACTGCATTTCCCAATCCATATCTCACCGTAAACTGCATTCCATCTAACCTCACCTGTAAACTGCATTTCCCAATCCATACTCACCTGTAATACACCCACGACCCCTGTAAACTGCATTTCCCACCAATTTCCCATCCACACCTCACCTGTAAACTACATTTCCATTCCCTTAAATCTCACCTGTAAACTACATTTCCCATTCCCGTACACCTCACCTGTAAACTGCATTTCCCATTCCCGTACACCTCACCTGTAAACTACATTTCCCATTCCAGTACACCTCACCACTGTAAACTGCATTTCCCAATCCCGTACACCTCACCTGTAAACTGCATTTCCCATTCCCATACACCTCACCTGTAAACTGCATTTCCCATTCCAGTACACCTCACCTGTTACGTGTAAACTGCATTTCCCATTCCAGTACACCTCACCTGTTACGTGTAAACTGCATTTCCCAATCCATATCTCACCTGTAAACTGCATTTCCCATTCCATATCTCACCTGTAAACTGCATTTCCCATTCCCGTACACTCTCCATTTGCATACTGCTGAGATCAGATAAATCATCGTATTCATTACGAAACACATCGTCCGTCATTGAGAATGTGGCAAGAGCTCTGGACGCGTCACGACCAGAAAATAAACCATATGGTCCACCTAAAGTTAAAGAAAGTATAAACACAATGAAGAATCAGACAAATATAGAGTAGTTGTGTAACTAAATAACATAGCTTACATACCAGTTAACTTACACAGATTATCACAACAGTAATACATGCAGGGATCAGTTTAGAGGGCGATGTGGCCTCTGGGGTCCCACTTCTCCCTAAAAAATGTATTTATTTAAAAAATTTTTTTTTACTTTTTACAATTTTCATACAAAATGTTTGCCACTAAATACACCATAAATACAATATTTGAATAGAAGGAGTGCTTTATAATGGGCCAGTGTATCTCACTAGACAAAATTTTGTTTGAAAAGCGTAAAGACCTAAAAATATTATTCTTTTTTAGGGAGAAGTGGGGCCCCCAGAAGGCGAAGTCAGGGTCCCTAGGGCGACAATTTCGCCCACATCGCCCTCTAGAATGATCCCTGATAATATTCATTTTTAAAGAAATCACCAAACCTTTTTCTAAAATGACATATTATTTGTCTGCAACACCAATATATTTACGAATAAATAATGTCATCATTGTCTCACTGTTCCATGTTTATGAATTTCACACACAAAGGGGTTCTTATGAAAAATATCAATTTTCATCGGTTTTTCGCTTTCATGTCCATGTGTTGTCACAGAGGCTCTACAAATGATATCCATTGTTGTATAAACCTAGTTACTCTCAGTTGAACATAGTGCTATGTGTGCGATGGATGCCAGGTCCATTTATGGTTTGGCGCCATGCCAGAGTAATTAGGAGGGTTGACGACTTCTTATGCCCCATGTGTTTGTCTAAGTGAAAATAAATGTTGGTGTCGTAGATACAGCATATAGACCAAATTTGGTCCAACAAATGCATTTTGAGTGAAAATGTTACATTAATCCTGTTATTAAAGCAGCATTACATCGTAATAAAGGATGTTTTGGGTAAAATATAAATACAAATGTGTGTGTGTTTACAAAAATCAAAATAGTCGCGCAGAAACGATAAAAGTCCAATAAATTTAAACCGTCGTATACGCGAATATGTCTATCAACACACGAAATGTAAACACGCACAGCGCGCATGGGTGAAACAACGGAGGATGTAGAAAACAACGTATATATTTTGAACATGAAATACTATCTATCTATATCTTCCTCTAATGTCGAACCCCTCGCGGGGATGTAGAAATGTCCCTAAAAGACTTAGCTAACAGAGGTATGAATCAACATATCAAGTAATTTAATAAAAAAGACAATGTGCGACAAATGGGGATGATGTATTCCGAATGCAAACAAGTGCGGACGATGCGTTCCGGTTGTAAACAAATGCGTGACCGATCGACTAGGAAAGTCCTACTTTCGGTTTCGAGTTTGTTTTATCGCAAAAAAACACTGTTTACCAAATGAACATAAGCATACAAAGTATAATGTTAGAATGTGTAGCCATACGTAAAAATTAATCTTTTATTTCATACGATGTAATGCTGCTTTAAAGTTCTTTATTTATATCACTTTATTAAAAAGAACTGTTTGTTTAAACACTTGCCAATGCTGTAGGCAATTTCCACAGTTAGTTGAAAACTGGTAACATCATTCTGAATTACTGGGAATGAGCACAGGCACCAGACACAAAAAAATTGTTTTTGGCCTATGGTCATATAGTAAGTAATATATAATAAAGGCAACCAACGAAATTGAAATATGCATGCAGAAACATCGACGAGAAACTAGGTAAAAACGACCAGATCACTGATATGCCCTCATGGTCCTGACCGTAAGACCTTATTCTATCAACAAATACTTTTTATTTCATCGAGATCGCTCAAATAACACCTGAATGGCGCTTTGTTTCATCGTGAACAGCAGGAAATGAAAAGTTGTCGTTTTGGCTGGACGTTCGGTTGTTGACAACATACGATGTGAATGACTGCTTTTTTCTCATTGGTCAAAAATGAAACATGTAAATACATGTATAAACAGCAGCCAATGAAATTCCGCTGTATATTCACCGCGGATCTTATCCAAAATGGAACAATTATTGAATTTTACTTTTGTTTAGTATTTGATTCCTATATTGCTCTGTTGGATCTGCACGCCGAGGCTGCAAACAACATGATTCGCGAGAGAAAGATTCCATTTAACGAAGTAGGAGTGATTTTTAGATGTTATGAGTATTACACTGGGTAAACGCCGAGAAAACATTCCGCCAAATCAAAAACCGAACGTCCAGCCAAAACGACAACTTTCATTTCCTGCTGTTCACGATGAAACGAAGCGCCATTCAGGTGTTATTTGAGCGATCTCGATGAAATAAAAAGTATTTGTTGATAGAATAAGGTCTTACGGTCAGGACCACGAGGGCATATCAGTGATCTGGTCGTTTTTACCTAGTTTCTCGTCTATGTTTCTGCATGCATGTTTCAATTTCGTTGGTTGCCTTTATTATATATTACTTACTATATGACCATAGGCCAAACAAATTTTTTTTGTGTCTGGTGCCTGTGCGAATGAGGTGCCACCATTTTATCAACTTTTCTCAAAAAGTAAACAATCCATTTTCTTCGAGATTTTTATGAATAAAAAGGTAAAATGTTGTTTATTCCGTCGCTTGAAATTATTTGCAGTGTATGAATATTCAAAATCTATAGGAGTCTGTTATGTACTACATCGCCGGAAACCAGTGACACAAGGATATTAACAAGTCTACAACAAAACTGAACATACTTTCGGATACATATTGAGTTCGGACACACCATGCAATTTTAGCTACGGGACGTTTACCTGGTCCATAGAATCGTTTACCCCTTGTCACATCGAATACTTTGCCATTTGCTGCCACAAGAATCCTGCCATCTGGTCCTTTACCATCATATTCTCGCAACTGTTCAAGGGTCATATCTTGCTTCTTCAGTTCTGGCAGTTGTGGCTCTCTTGGTGGAGCTGGTATTTGTTTTTTTCGACCAATAATTATCTTGTATAGAAGAAAACCACATAGAGCTAGTAATGCCAAGTTTAGGGGACTGGAAAGTAACTCTGAAACAAACTTTGAGACGAAATTGCCATCACTTCCAACTTCTGGTTCAACATTGTCCGCCATTTTGAAATTTGTAATGGGTAGCACCAAGTTATTTTCTGTATCGTTATCAGATCTTGTACTCTAAGTGGCGTCTTTCAATCAAACTCAAGTGGCACAGCAAGGCGTAAAGTTGCACAGAATGCATGTGTTAAATGGTTGAATCAACCCTCAGACGCAGCATTCAATATCGAACAAGGAATCAGACAAGGAGGAATCATAAGTGTAGATCTATATAAAGTATATGTTTTCATTCAGGACTGCATAGATTACAGGATTCAAATTTGGGTTTGAAAATTGGTGATCTAAATTGTCCTACAACTACATACAAATGATGTAACTCTAAACTGTACACGTCCAGATGAAGCTCATACACGTGGTAGGTTCATCCGATACTATACACAAATGGGTGTTCTATAAGAGAAATGACAAGAATTCCAGTGAAAATCTATCTATCTATATTCCTCTAATGTGGAACCCCTCGTGAAACTACTAACAGGCACAAATATTCTACTGTCTACAAGAGTGGCTGTTGACCAAAATTAAATAGATACAACATGTAAACTATGCGAAGCATCATCTAAAACAGTGCAGCTCTTTATACTTGAGCGTGAAACATTACAATCCGAGAAACGATTCTATGTGATATACACTTAGCATAAAAACAAGGTTATTATCATAGCTTTAACAATTTGGACAAAGAGTCCCTACTTTGTGTCGTATAGTGTTTAGTACACACTTTGTTTCGCAAAATAGTTTTATAACCATGCAATAATTAATGGCATATTTACAAGAATGTTTGTGAATCTACTTATCAGCTTTTTCGAAAGCGGTGACAGCAGTAGAAACTTCGGGTTTCTTTTTCAGGTTTTTTTCTTTTCGCTGCACGGTTAGTTTTATCATTTTGATGGTACCTGGACATAACGGACCCTGGACATAACGGACCCGGACATAACGGCCCCGATTGTGGACAGAACGGCCCCGATTTCGGGACAGAACGGACCCCGTCATTGGACAGAACGGACCCCGTCATTGGACATAACGGACCCCGTGTTTGGTCAACACTGACAATCAATATATTGTCAGCGATCAAACATATTCATGCTAATTCTTAATTAATGAGCATGAAATTATGTCCTTTAAGTTGATAAACATGCATGCGTCGGCTAGAAACATCAGTGAAGTTAATTCACTAAATTAAGTGTTAGTAATCATGTTAATTAATTAAACATCCGTGATGATAAATCACTTGATAAAAAGTTATCAAGCATTAGTGTTAAGTTATTTCACTAGATTAAGTGTTAGTAATCATGCTAATCAAGTATCTTTTGATCAAAAGTTAATAAGCATTTAATCAACTATAGAAGTTAAAATTGTTCACTTTATAATGATGACCAATCAATTAATATCATTAATTCATTATTGATGTGTGATAATTAATTATAAAGTAAGTAGTGTCAAGTGTATGAATGTTTCCATAAATACACTGATGTGGATGATCAACAAGTTCGACTTGAACAATCACTGCACCATGTCGTCAGTTTCTGCTTCATGTATATTTTGTAGCAAGACTGTGACGTCTCGCCACCAGGCGATCAACTGTGATGATTGCGGCGGATGGCAACATCGTGGGTGTGGCGTGGGTATGTACAATTAACATTGAAATATTTATCTGTAGAAAACCCAATGTTTTACGAGTATTCAATTAAAATTCACCAAAATGTAACACTTTCACATATTGATAGATGATCCCAATATATTATTATTCATACTTTGAAACATATATATCATTTCCGTAGATATATCATAGCATTTACAGTCAGAGGTATAAATATGTGGCGCTGTTTTGGTATATATAATACCAGTATATGTGATGTAACTTATGATGTAAAATAGTTAATGCAATATCTAACTTATATTTATTGTTCCATTCCAGGACTGTCCAAGTACATGTATCAGCGTTTGAAGCAGGGCCTCATCACATTCACATTTGTCTGCCAACAATGCCAAAATGCGTCCCGCAGCGAAGATGAAAGCCGCGCAGATATTACTGTTGCTGATATTGTAAATATGATCGAAAGTTAATAATAAACACACCATTTGTATTGGATTATATCAATAACATAACATATTATCACCATATGTTTAAGTTGTATGTATGTCTTTTGACTAAATAATGAGTTGTAAACTAAAGTATTTTCCTTATCTTGAATATAAAACATAGCGTTGTTACGAACAAACTTGCCAATTCATGAATTAATAAATTGTGTTTTATCTTGCATTTAAGGTCGCATATGCATCCAGGGACAGTGTGCATACACTTCTGCGAAAGGTGTTCGCTCTCCCGCTGCTTCCCGCTGATGATATCCGGCCGGCCTTTGAGGAGCTCCTTGGAAAAGTCGCCCCAGATGCAGATGCCATGGTGAGCTTCTTTGACTACCTGGATAATACATGGATGACAAACGAGGTGTGGCCGATTGACTCATGGAGTGTGTACGGGCGATCAATCCGCACAAATAATGATGTCGAGGGATGGCATAATCGTCTGAATCGTCGCGCAAAGAAAGGGAATTTATCATTCTATATGTTGGTGACCTTGTTGTTCGACGAGTCCAGAGACATACCCCTTCAATGCAAACTTGTGAAAGAGAGCAAGCTGCGCAGATATCAGAAGAAATCGACTAAAATGATTCAGAGTCGCCTGATGAAGATTTGGGAAGAGTATGGGGAGCACGTCATCACAACTAGTGAACTTCTGAAGAAATGCAGCCGCATCTATGGACCTAACTAACTATATACAGAATGTATTCACGTCATATCAAGCATTTATATGCGATATATGTACTGTTGATTAGTAATATTATGTGCTGACATATATAGTTTATTCAACTATCATTTTCAAAGACGGGATATATTTCCACAAGATGCTTTTAAATCCGTGAAACGAATTACAAGCATGGAGTGAAATAAATACGATATTTCAAAACAATAGTTAAATAAATTATATGTTACTACTCGATCGTTGTGCAAGTGAATTTGATACTTAGTATAGGTTATGTATATGTGCTACATGTATGTACTATTAAATTGATTAGCGATATTAATGACATTATGTGCTGATATATATAATTTATTCAACTGTCAAAGACGGGATATATTTCCACAAGATGCTTGTAAATCCGATAAAGAAACGATTGCTGAGTTTCTTTAGGATAAATTATTTATCGGAATTACAAGCATAAGGGAAATAAATCCCGTATTTTAAAACGATAGTTAAATAACTTGTATATTACTCATCGTTGTGTAAGTGAATTTGATACAACTATCATTTTCAAATATATTTGCCCTCGAAATGCTTGTAAATCCGATAAAAAAACGTGCGCGGACCGGAGTTTCTTTATCGGAATTACAAGCATGGAAGAATTTGATCAGAAATTATCTACATATTTCGACAAGGTATGTCCAGGTTTACTTCATTTATGAGGACATATATATTCTGTTCACTATATTCTTGACTTATGTAGTAAGTTATTGCATGTCCGATATTTGCCGATATTGATAACGTAAATCAGTGAATTTCCGTAAATGACGCAAAAAAAGGTTGCTGAACAATTAAAACATTCAAACCCGTTTGAACATTTTAATTAATTTGACATCATTTACGGAAAATATTGTAGTATTTAAAAAGTAATATCCGCACAAACGGAATTAAAACTGCATTGCATTATGTTAATTAACATTTGTTTTTTATGTGAATAAAAGATTATCACTAGATTAATACACATATTTATTTTGTTGTTGTAATTTGCTAGCCAATTAAGAAGGACACCTGTGATGTGCCAATTATAGTGTTTGCTTGTTATGACACTGAATCCATCTACTCAGGAAATGTAAATTCAACAGTTTGTCGAGGTGTGAATAACAAATTCCAAAGTACAATACACACCATGTCAAAGGTTCATTATTGGAAATATACTAGGTTATGCTTGTTTTTCTAACAATCACAAACTGAAATTCCGGCAATAATTTAGGTAGAAAAAAAAAGAGTCTGGTATGCTTTTTATCTGGTCTGTTTATCAAAGACGGGGTCCGTTATGACCAGAAATCGGGTCCGTTATGTCGAGAAATCTGACCAAAAGATGTTCTGTATTGACCAAACACGGGGTCCGTTATGTCCAATGACGGGGTCCGTTCTGTCCAATGACGGGGTCCGTTCTGTCCCGAAATCGGGTCCGTTTTGTCCAAAATCGGGGCCGTTATGTCCGGGTCCGTTATGTCCAGGGTCCGTTATGTCCATAATTCATTTTGATTTGTATTATTTATTTTTTTAATTTATTTATTTTTAACAACGATTGCAAAGCAAGTTTTAACAACTTCTATTAATCACTCTCGTTGGCTCGGATGAAAACGTATATGTGGTCATTCATGTGGGAAGAAACCGGAGTACCCGGGAAACCCACCTGTCCGATCTGATTTGTATTCATCTTGTGCTAACATTTGTCTGGCATTGACACAATTCAATTATGGCAGGTCTGAGAATCTAGACTATATTTCAATGATAAATAAAAAAGGAACAATTATTAAGTATCATCCGATATAATTCATAGCGTCTGCGTTTCCTCTATATATTCCTTTTGCGTTTTCCATGGATACAACTAGATATGTCGTCTGTGTTTTACCATATAAAAATTACTTTCGTCTGCATAAGCGTCTGCGTTTTAGTCTGGGCCTATGTAAAACATATTTGGAATACACGGGTTTTACCGTAGAAACCAAATCAATAAAATGGACAACCACGTCGAACATGTCGATCTTTTGCATAATGTGGAAGCAAATAAGGTAGATTAAATACTAATGCAGTCGTATGCATATTGTTATGACGTAACTAATATAGATTAGACCCAAACTATTCATAAACTTGTCTAATATTGCCGTTGTTGCTATAAGTTGAATGAAAGTCGGATAACATAATTCGGATAAGATTAACAACACTTCCAACTTCAATATTACAACGTAACAAAATCTAGGCCAGCATATCGTTGAGATGCTGCGTACAACGTGACTGTGTGATGTCGGATCAATCAACTGTGGCGTTGTTAGTTTCTACCCACAATATATTTGTAATTGATCAAGGCTTCAAGTTGTCTGCAGTTCGATACTAGGTCACTATAGTCGTTTCTTAACATACCGCTGGTCGTAACATACCGAGGCATCCACACCTTTTCAGAACGAGGTAAAATAACGCCACCTATCATTCTTTCCATTGGATCAGTGTTGACCCAGAAAGGTAAACATGTGTTGATAAACAAGAAATCATAAACTGTCAACGTAAGTGGTGAGTAAATTACTGATGCAAGATGCTTACCTGAATATCAAGATCTATGCAAAATTACCCCACCCTTTTATCTGATCAAATGCTCCAAATGTCCATAATATATATATGTGTTCATTCCAAGTTTGTAAAATGGCGGTCTGCTACCTGGTATTTATGAATGAAGCTGTTTTTATCACGTGTTTAGGTTACTATGTAATTCCCGTATTACCAAATATGGGCATAATTTTAAGGTCCGAGACGCGCTTTTTCTATTGAATGATTATCTTTCAAAACAGTTCCCGCCTCAAATGTAGTATTTTTTATTAAAAACAAGTTGATGTTCATATCTATTGAACTTTCTTCCGTGATGTAAATCTATTGACATGTGGTGATTAGCCAGATTCCCGCATTTTATTATTCATAAAAAGTAGGCCCATCGTGGGCCTAAGGCTGTTTGTTGTTTTCTGGTGGGAGATTAAAAAGATATTCATGTTTTATGTTAAAATGACAAATTTACTGCTAGACTTACATATTATACAGATTAAGGTCTCTATCAAATACTCACATAATTTTATTATGACTACCTTTGTATAAACACCCAAATCAGGGTCTCGGCCATTTGCCGCGATATACTCGGAACTACTGACTACGTAACTGCTGACACGATGGCATCAAAAACATGATAAACACAAGTGATTCCCAATGGTATTTCTTCTTTGTGTATGTGTAATGTTGAAGTGGAGAAGTCATAAGTTGATGCAAACTGAGTTTTATATTCAGGTACATAATAGTATATCTGTAGTTTGGTTTTTAATAGCTAGTACCGCGATATACCCATAATGCATCCTACATATATGTAGTGTCCTCGAGCAAGGCACCTCACACGCATCCTTAGCACTGCCTACTGGTTAGCGCCTTAGGTCGCCTAAGCTAGGAAATCTTGTCTAGGTCCTCACTTAAAGGTTTGAACTTTGACATCGAAACAGTTACTATAAAGTTCACATAAGAGAATCGGTCGGCGCATATGAAATTTCTAATAATGACATTTCTCGCATGAATGTGGCGTTTGTTCCGTATGTTTCCACAAACTCATATTCGCTATTTATGCGTGCACTATGTACATTATTCAGAATATAGATCTGCACACATGAGATTATAATAGGAAATATATAGAATTTTAGCATAATATCCATTGAAAATATAAAAATAAAAAATAAAAATATTTGAATATTTTTATAATTTTGTTTATAACTTTGCAGAATAAAACACATTTATCACCACTCATGTGTAGCGTCAGTGGTCCAGTTGTAGAGCGTCGGATTTGGAATCATCCGGTCCACCGTCCCGGGTTCGATACTTGGTCAGGCCAAGTATGTAGTTTCATTGGGCAAAGCACCTCACACACATTGGTAATTTGCTTAGTACTGATCAGCCGCTTAGGTTGGCTAAGCATGCCCAGGAAAACATGTCTAGGCCCCCACAAGGGGTTTGACATTAATGGAACATACTTTCATGCGATAAATTATTCATTATAGGAAATCTCATATGCGCACTTTATAGTAAGCGACATCGAAAGAAACGAAACAAACGGCCGACACAGTTGAAACAGCCATTTTATTACATAAACAATAGTTCACTGATGTTACAGGGAAGCACAATCCAATTATGTCTATTGGACATGTTTAAATTTAGACTCCGTCCTGCGGGTGCTAACTATTATTTTAATAATTTTATTTAAATAAGATATTATTGCAACGATAAGTCCGTTTTAACTGACAATGGCTCAGGGGAGATTTGAATTCACGAACTGTTAACTGAGAAGGGGAGTATCCAGCGTCTGTCAGATCTATCAATTATTGCCTGCAAATCACAAAAGATTACATTTGTATCATGAACCAGTGCCTTCTCACTACATTAACCAAGGGCTGGAATATTCCCAATATTGGTCTGTAGCATCCTTAGTAAATAACCCTCTTTCGGGAACCTAGACATGTTTTCCTGAGCAGGGTTAGCAATGTCAAGCAATGTGGTGAGGCGCCTGGTTTAAGAACATTACAGATGTGTCGTGATAGTTCCTGATAGTCGATCGCCTGCTGGGAAGCTAGAATTTGTGTAACGTGTGTTTGTTTGGTACAAAAGCAGGGTTCCCTCTGTCTAAATAAATTTTTGTCTGCGCCACTTCTGTCGCCAATTTGAAAAACTTGTAGCCAACTAAGATCCAATAGATCCAAACATGTGCCCAAAAAAAAAAAATAAGTTGCGCCAAATATGTTTGCCAACACACTAAATTTAGTGCCAGTATTTGTTTTTTGTCGCAATTGGGGACCGACAGCTGGAGCCCTGCAAAGGCATTCATATTCTACAAATTGGGAAATATTTCTCTGAGTATTCTCATTTAGGTAAGCCGTATACAGATGCAGTAGATGTACACAATTGTCTGTTTGAAGTATGACTTTCCCAAAGTATCCAAAAAGTCACTATGCTCTAGATTTGAAGGTATAAAGTCACGGATTGGGAAATGTAGCATTTGGTGGAGACGGTAACAAGAAGAATCCTTTTCACAAGCATCATAGTTATCTCCCATGGCCAGTTCCATTAAAAACATTTGTGTCCTATCTATTAACTCTTTGCATGCTGGGTAAAATAAAGGCTATAAATAGTTCAAATAATTGTAGCAGATGACAATTCATTAATATGTTTTTCTTCTTTGTAACTGAAAACTTTGGAAATATGTCATAGAATTTCATTATAAATTCCATGACATATTTGACTATTATTTTCACCCCCCTCCCCCCGGCTGCTAGCATGCAAAGGCTTAAAGAAAAGTTTACGTTCTGGACACTGTCGCACATGACAACAAACGAACGACAAGCTCCATGTATGAATACCAATACGGATTTATACAGGCTTGCATGTATAGCAGTTTGTTTCAAATGCACATTTCCTTATTAGAATGCTCGGAAATGTTCACTAATAGAATCCACAGTGAAATTTGAACTTGCACTGCGCCACATAAAACTCACAACTTGGCAAAAAGAACAGAGGATTCTTTCTGGTCACCATTATCTGACACTAGTTTTCCTGGAGTATGCACATTCTAGACTTCTCCGTGCCTTGGGGTTATAAAACCTTTTTCCTTTAATCTCAAGCTTTGCGATTGGTTGAACCAAGAGTAAATCTCAAACTCGCCCAATCAGATTATTTGTGATACGGTTTATATCCTCCTACCCATGTATGCACGTTTTGATTTCTGTAAATCATTCCATTATTATTTCACTGTCATGGATAATAACCCATTGCAAAATGAATATGTCTCAGTCTTGAGTTTCATTACATGTATAATCTTTGTTACTGATGGATGTAGATGAGTTTTACTGGATGTGGTGGGTCTCTCAAATGTCTTATTTCCGTTTGTACAACATTATTTTAGAATTTCTTTTCTTTGAACGCTTTCATCCTCAAATAAAACTTGTATTCTACCGGAGGACTTGTCGAAATCTCTATTGATAGAGTCTGAATACTAGACTTTTTCTCTGGGAATTAAATGAATTAATTTGGGAAGAGCCGTTTCTAATGTTGTAAGAACTTGTGGCTCGACCCATTTTTGCTTTCTTTGCATAATATTGTATGTAGACTCTGTGTCATAATAGAGCAAAATGAAATATGATTAAACTAAATTAATAAACCGTCTCCTGTAATATTTATAAAATTAGTTTTAATTTGTTTGTTTGCATAAACCATGCAGGGCCTGCTCTGGTTCTTATTTTTACATGGCATGTAGCATTAATTCAGGCTATGATTAAGTGGTAAGCTGTCTAGTCATGTGTTTGTCACTGTGCAGGTTGCCACGCCACGCCCAAGATGCCACGCCCAAGTTTTTTAAAGTTTAACTTGATTTATTTTACAACTATTGCGAACCAAGTTTTAACAACTTATATTAACCACTTTCGTTGGCGCGGGTGAAGGCGTAAATGTGGTCATTCGTGTGGAAGGAAACCAGAGTACCTGGAGAAAACCCACGTGTCCAATCTGGCAACCACTGTACCATCTCACATACTTCCCAGTTCGAGGATTGAACCCAGGTTGCATTGGTGAGAAGCGAGCGTTCTAACCGCTGCGCTAATTGGACAGCCCAAGTTTATGTTACTAAATTGTTTTGCTTTTTTTGTTTCAGTCTATAGATTTGTCAAAGCTGTCCGACAAAGAAAGATGGAAGTAAGAATTTATATTGTTTAGTGCTTGTATTAGGAATCTGGACAACTTAATTAGAAATCACTGAAAATGTTCATATTAATACATGTATATGTAGATAGTTAACCCCCCGAGAGGGGCCATTAAACTTTATTTATTTTACAACAATTGCTAAGCAAATTTTAACAACTTATAATAATCGCTCTCGTTGGCGCTGAGGATAAATGTGGTCATTCGTGTGGGAGGGAACCAGAATACCTGGAGAAAACCCACCTGTCCGATCTGGCGACCACCGTACCATCTCACATACTTCCCGGTCCGAGAATCGAACCCGGGTTGCATTGGTGAGAAGCGAGCGCACTAAGCACTGCGCTAATCGGACAGCCAAAGGGGCCATTATGTGCCAAATGGTGTACTGGACAGGTAAAAATGTCTCTGCTTTTTACATTAAATAGATCAAATGTGAAGTTGTCTGAAAATCGTAGCTTGAAAACTCCACGTGACACTTGTCTTTATCTCTCGCGTGGCGTAGTGATATTTGTGTTTTCAATAATGATTAACATCTCGGAATCATCCCTAATGCTAAAATCAAAAGCAGAATTTTATTTAATATATATATATAGGTATGTAAAACTGAACAAATTTGAACCAAGAACATAATTATTGTCTTTTTCAACATTTTGTTTTTTATACATACGCACACTCGTGAATTAGTTTGTTTAAACATATTTATTTTCTGTCAATACATGATTATTTACAACAACTGATATAAGGAATTGGACAGAAAACTGTATAACTTATGATTGTCCTCTCCAGGAATTAGTTGGATGATGTAATTCAATTATTATGTTATCAATTATGCCATCCAACCGATTTATTAAATTGTCTGATAGACGTTTTCATAGTACATTGTACATGTAGCACAGGCGCATTAAAGTTGTCCGACTAGCTCAGAGTGATATTTCGGATGAATACTTTGTTTACACTCATTTGTGACAGTGAGCACTGCCGATTCAATGAAACAAAGATTGTCCAGTAGGAAGAAAGTTGAAATTTCCCCCTCAGATTCAAAGATTAACCGAGCTGGCAATTAATCATAAAGCAATTGCCGGTAGGAGTGCGAGAACATTCCAGAAAAAGTATCAGTATACACTAGTGTGGGACACGGGTATTCCGCCATCTCGGGTGGAATATCCTCTGTACCACTCAGGTGGAATATCCCTTGTACCACTCGGGTGGAATGTCCTTTGTACCGCTTGAGTGTAATATCCTTTGTACCACTCGGGTGGAATATCCCTTGTACCACTCATGTGGAATGTCCCTTGTACCACTCGGGTGGAATATCCCTTGTACCACTCGGGTGGAATATCCCTTGTACCACTTGGGTGGAATGTCCTCTGTACCACTCATGTGGAATGTCCCTTGTACCACTTGGGTGGAATATCCCTTGTACCACTCGGGTGGAATATCCCTTGTACCACTCATGTGGAATGTCCCTTGTACCACTTGGGTGGAATATCCCTTGTACCACTCGGGTGGAATATCCCTTGTACCACTCGGGTGGAATATCCTTTGTACCACTTGGGTGGAATATCCCTTGTACCACTCAGGTGGAATATCCTTTGTACCACTTGGGTGGAATGTCCTCTACCACTCGGGTGGAATATCCTTTGTACCACTCGGGTGGAATGTCCTTTGTACCACTCGGGTGGAATATCCCTTGTACCACTTGGGTGGAATATCTCTTGTACCACTTGGGTGGAATATCCTTTGTACCACTCGGGTGGAAAATCCTCTGTACCACTCGGGTGGAATATCCTCTGTACCACTCGGGTGGAATATCCTCTGTACCACTTGGGTGGAATATCCTCTGTACCACTCGGGTGGAATATCCTCTGTACCACTCGGGTGGAATATCCTCTGTACCACTCAGGTGGAACATCCTCTGTACCACTCGGGTTGATATGAAGTGTACTCTAAGACTCTGTGTACTCGGGTTGATATGAAGTGTACTCTAAGACTGTGTGTACTCGGGTTGATGTGAAGTGTACTCTAAGACTCTGTGTACTCGGGTTGATGTGAAGTGTACCCTAAGACTGTGTGTACTGTTTCTCTTGGCAGGGTGGAACATCAGCGGTTACATGAGAAGCACCGTGGTCATGAGGCGATGCATGCTGAGATGGTCCTGATATTGATTGCTACACTGGTCATTGCTCAAATTCTACTCGTACAATGGAAACAAAGATACTTTAGATCGTACCAGGTCAGTGTGTTTTCCACAAAATCCACCAATGTGGGGCACTATGTCCTACTGGAAGCTGTGATAGCGCATTGGTAGCACGTTCACTTCAGGTGCGAGAGGTCCGGAGTTCGAACTCCGCTGGAGCAGTTACGATTGTGTCAGGCAAGGCACTTAAATTCGCGAGAATGATTAATATAAGTTTATTTATAGTCGCTACCGGTTGCCCATATGAGCGACGCCTCCTGAAGAGATTAGTCATTTTAGATTTTTAGAGGATAGTGCAATGATACAGATAGAGACCCTTTCCAGAGTCTCCTCTGGTTCTTTACCGTGCACGGTGTAAAGCACCAATACGAGACCTCGGACTAATGTCCCAACTGAAACACTGTTAATTTTATTATGGCCAGACGTGGGATCGAACATTAATTTTTTTAGCTTCATATGATATAAAAGTTGTATATTGGATCATGATTTGTGTTTTTCTTCCTCCTCAGAGAGCCACGTTGATCGGTATGTGGATAATTCCTGTAGGATTCTGTCTAAAGTTTGAATGGACTAGGTTTATCATAGTTTGGATCATTTTCTCCATAATCACAGGCTTTATAGTGTTCAAAGCAACAAGAAAGCCACTGGGAGGACGAACACCAAGGTATGTAGTTATAGAGGATTATCTGGGAGGATGAACACCAAGGTATGTAGCTATAGAGGATTATCTGGGAGGATGAACACTGAGGTATGTAGTTATAGAGGATTATCTGGGAGGATGAACACCAAGGTATGTAGTTATAGAGGATTATCTGGGAGGATGAACACCAAGGTATGTAGCTATAGAGGATTATCTGGGAGGATGAACTCCAAGGTATGTAGTTATAGAGGATTATCTGGGAGGATGAACACTGAGGTATGTAGCTATAGAGGATTATCTGGGAGGATGAACACTGATGTATGTAGTTATAGAGGATTATCTGGGAGGATGAACACTGAGGTATGTAGATATAGAGGATTATCTGGGAGGATGAACACCAAGGTATGTAGTTATAGAGGATTATCTGGGAGGACAAACACTGAGGTATGTAGTTATAAAGGATTATCTGGGAGGATGAACACTGAGGTATGTAGTTATAGAGGATTATCTGGGAGGATGCACACTGCAGTATGTAGATATAGAGGATTATCTGGGAGGATGAACACTGAGGTATGTAGTTATAGAGGATTATCTGGGAGGATGCACACTGCAGTATGTAGATATAGAGGATTATCTGGGAGGATGAACAATGAGGTATGTAGTTATAGAGGATTATCTGGGAGGATGCACACTGCAGATATAGAGGATTATCTGGGAGGATGAACACTGAGGTATGTAGTTATAGAGGATTATCTGGGAGGATGCACACTACAGTATGTAGATATAGAGGATTATCTGGGAGGATGCACACTGCATTATGTAGATATAGAGGATTATCTGGGAGGATGAACACTGAGGTATGTAGTTATAGAGGATTATCTGGGAGGATGCACACTGCAGTATGTAGATATAGAGGAGTATCTGGGAGGATGAACACTGAGGTATGTAGATATAGAGGATTATCTGGGAGGACGAACACTGAGGTATGTAGTTATAGAGGATTTTCTGGGAGGATGAACACTGAGGTATGTAGTTATAGAGGATTATCTGGGAGGATGCACACTGAGGTATGTAGTTATAGAGAATTATCTGGGAGGATGAACACCAAGGTATGTAGTTATAGAGGATTATCTGGGAGGATGCACACTGAGGTATGTAGTTATAGAGGATCATATGGGAGGATGCACACTGAGGTATGTAGTTATAGAGGATTATCTGGGAGGATGAACACTGAGGTATGTAGTTATAGAGGATTATCTGGGAGGATGAACACCAAGGTATGTAGTTATAGAGGATTGTCTGGGAGGATGAACACTGAGGTATGTAGTTATAGAGGATTATCTGGGAGGATGAACACTGAGGTATGTAGTTATAGAGGATTATCTGGGAGGATGAACACTGAGGTATGTAGTTATAGAGGATTATCTGGGAGGATGAACACCAAGGTATGTAGTTATAGAGGATTATCTGGGAGGATGAACACCAAGGTATGTAGTTATAGAGGATTATCTGGGAGGATGAACACCAAGGTATGTAGTTATAGAGGATTATCTGGGAGGATGAACACCAAGGTATGTAGTTATAGAGGATTATCTGGGAGGATGAACACCAAGGTATGTAGTTATAGAGGATTATCTGGGAGGATGAACACCAAGGTATGTAGTTATAGAGGATTATCTGGGAGGATGAACACCAAGGTATGTAGTTATAGAGGATTATCTGGGAGGATGAACACCAAGGTATGTAGTTATAGAGGATTATCTGGGAGGATGAACACCAAGGTATGTAGTTATAGAGGATTATCTGGGAGGATGAACACCAAGGTATGTAGTTATAGAGGATTGTCTGGGAGGATGAACACTGAGGTATGTAGTTATAGAGGATTATCTGGGAGGATGAACACTGATGTATGTAGTTATAGAGGATTATCTGGGAGGATGAACACCAAGGTATGTAGTTATAGAGGATTATCTGGGAGGATGAACACTGATGTATGTAGATATAGAGGATTATCTGGGAGGATGAACACCAAGGTATGTAGTTATAGAGGATTATCTGGGAGGATGAACACTGATGTATGTAGTTATAGAGGATTATCTGGGAGGATGAACACTGAGGTATGTAGATATAGAGGATTATCTGGGAGGATGAACACTGATGTATGTAGTTATAGAGGATTATCTGGGAGGATGCACACTGATGTATGTAGATATAGAGGATTATCTGGGAGGACAAACACTGAGGTATGTAGTTATAGAGGATTATCTGGGAGGATGCACACTGCAGTATGTAGATATAGAGGATTATCTGGGAGGATGAACACTGAGGTATGTAGTTATAGAGGATTATCTGGGAGGATGCACACTGCAGTATGTAGACATAGAGGATTATCTGGGAGGATGAACACTGAGGTATGTAGTTATAGAGGATTATCTGGGAGGATGCATACTGCAGTATGTAGATATAGAGGATTATCTGGGAGGATGCACACTGCAGTATGTAGACATAGAGGATTATCTGGGAGGATGAACACTGAGGTATGTAGTTATAGAGGATTATCTGGGAGGATGCATACTGCAGTATGTAGATATAGAGGATTATCTGGGAGGATGCACACTGCAGTATGTAGATATAGAGGATTATCTGGGAGGATGAACACTGAGGTATGTAGTTATAGAGGATTATCTGGGAGGATGCACACTGCAGTATGTAGATATAGAGGAGTATCTGGGAGGATGAACACTGAGGTATGTAGTTATAGAGGATTATCTGGGAGGATGAACACCAAGGTATGTAGTTATAGAGGATTATCTGGGAGGATGAACACTGATGTATGTAGTTATAGAGGAGTATCTGGGAGGATGAACACTGAGGTATGTAGTTATAGAGGATTATCTGGGAGGATGAACACTGATGTATGTAGTTATAGAGGATTATCTGGGAGGATGAACACTGAGGTATGTAGTTATAGAGGATTATCTGGGAGGATGAACACTGATGTATGTAGTTATAGAGGATTATCTGGGAGGATGAACACTGAGGTATGTAGATATAGAGGATTATCTGGGAGGATGAACACTGAGGTGTGTAGTTATAGAGGATTATCTGGGAGGATGAACACTGAGGTATGTAGTTATAGAGGATTATCTGGGAGGATGAACACTGAGGTATGTAGTTATAGAGGATTATCTGGGAGGATGAACACCAAGGTATGTAGTTATAGAGGATTATCTGGGAGGATGCACACTGATGTATGTAGTTATAGAGGATTATCTGGGAGGATGAACACCAAGGTATGTAGTTATAGAGGATTATCTGGGAGGATGAACACCAAGGTATGTAGTTATAGAGGATTATCTGGGAGGATGAACACTGAGGTATGTAGTTATAGAGGATTATCTGGGAGGATGAACACTGCAGTATGTAGATATAGAGGATTATCTGGGAGGATGAACACTGAGGTATGTAGTTATAGAGGATTATCTGGGAGGATGAACACTGATGTATGTAGTTACAGAGGATTATCTGGGAGGATGAACACTGAGGTATGTAGATATAGAGGATTATCTGGGAGGATGAACACTGAGGTATGTAGTTATAGAGGATTATCTGGGAGGATGAACACCAAGGTATGTAGTTATAGAGGATTATCTGGGAGGATGAACACTGAGGTATGTAGTTATAGAGGATTATCTGGGAGGATGAACACCAAGGTATGTAGCTATAGAGGATTATCTGGGAGGATGCACACTGAGGTATGTAGTTATAGAGGATTATCTGGGAGGATGAACACTGAGGTATGTAGTTATAAAGGATTATCTGGGAGGATGAACACCAAGGTATGTAGCTATAGAGGATTATCTGGGAGGATGAACACTGAGGTATGTAGTTATAGAGGATTATCTGGGAGGATGAATATCAATGTATGTAATTATAGAGGATTATCTGGGAGGATGAACACCAAGGTATGTAGTTATAGAGTATTATCTGGGAGGATGCACACTGAGGTATGTAGTTATAGAGGATTATCTGGGAGGATGAACACCAAGGTATGTAGTTATAGAGGATTATCTGGGAGGATGAACACCAAGGTATGTAGTTATAGAGGATTATCTGGGAGGATGAACACCAAGGTATGTAGTTATAGAGGATTATCTGGGAGGATGCACACAGAGGTATGTAGTTATAGAGGATTATCTGGGAGAATGAATATCAATGTATGTAATTAACTTATAAGAGGATTATCCCTCCAGTCGATTTAGTGAGAAGTGAGGGGGAATCAGGGGGAAGTGTTCATTCACCTACATATTTTGCCATAAACATATATTTTCATATTTGGTCTGATTTGATTCCTAATTGATTTATAAAAAACGTTATAATTATCAGCTTCTGGAATTAATTTTTTTCAACAAATTCTGAAATGCCTCGCAAACAGAAATGATCATAATATCATGCAAGCTTTCAAAAGAAATGTACACTAGTAAATTTTGTTTCATACTGGTGTATGGATATTTATTGTATTTTAGACTGGTGTACAAATGGTTTCTGCTCATCTACAAGATCAGTTATGGCTCCGGGATTCTGGGATACATGGTGGTAATGTTGACAATGCTGGGTGTAAACATGCTGTTCCTGATAAAGCCTCAGTACTCTATGGACTTTGGTTTACTTGTCATGTTTTATGGCCTCTATTTTGGTGTTGTGTCGAGAGATTTTGCAGAAGTCTGCAGTGATACAATGGCAGCTCACATTGGGGTATGTCACACATTTTGACTTCTTTTCTGCTCAAGTGAGATATTCATACAACCATACCAGTTTTATTGTTTTTATGTTTATTTATCGTCGCTACCGGTTGCCCATATGAGCGACGCCTCCTGAAGAGATTAGTCATTTTAGATTTTTTGGAGGATAGTGCAATGATACAGAAAGAAACCCATTCCAGAATCTCCTCTGGTTCTTTTACGTGCACAGTGTAGAGCACCGACACGAGACCTCGGTTACGGTCCCATCTGAAAGACTGTTAATAATATTAGGGTCAGACGAGGGATCGAACCTGCGATCCATGGATTCGCAGTCCAACGTGTTAACCACTAGACTACGGACCCGTCTGTTGACCAGTTTTATATCCTGGTTATTGGATTTTCCCCTTGCATGACCAAGTAAGTATCCGCCATGTCTGATGTCATATGGCAACAATTGCATTCAAATGAATATCCGCCATGTCTGATGTCGTACGGCAACAATTGCATTTAAATGAGTATCCGCCATGTCTGATGTCGTATGGCAACAATTGCATTCAAATGAGTATCCGCCATGTCTGATGTCGTACGGCAACAATTGCATGACCAAATGAGTATCCGCCATGTCTGATGTCGTACGGCAACAATTCCATTCAAATGAGTATCCGCCATGTCTGATGTCGTACGGCAACAATTGCATGACCAAATGAGTATCCACCATGTCTGATGTCGTATGGCAACAATTGCATGACCAAATGAGTATCCGCCATGTCTGATGTCGTACGGCAACAATTCCATTCAAATGAGTATCCGCCATGTCTGATGCCACCAAACCCCCCACAACACAAATCGTATGGCAACAATTGCATGACCAAATGAGTATCCGCCATGTCTGATGTCGTATGGCAACAATTGCATGACCAAATGAGTATCCACCATGTCTGATGTCGTACGGCAACAATTGCATGACCAAATGAGTATCCACCATGTCTGATGTCGTATGGCAACAATTGCATGACCAAATGAGTATCCACCATGTCTGATGTCGTACGGCAACAATTGCATGACCAAATGAGTATCCACCATGTCTGATGTCGTATGGCAACAATTGCATGACCAAATGAGTATCCACCATGTCTGATGTCGTACGGCAACAATTGCATGACCAAATGAGTATCCACCATGTCTGATGTCGTATGGCAACAATTGCATGACCAAATGAGTATCCACCATGTCTGATGTCGTACGGCAACAATTGCATTCAAATGAGTATCCACCATGTCTGATGTCGTACGGCAACAATTGCATGACCAAATGAGTATCCGCCATGTCTGATGTCGTACGGCAACACTTGCATGACCAAATGAGTATCCGCCATGTCTGATGTCGTACGGCAACAATTGCATTCAAATGAGTATCCACCATGTCTGATGTCGTACGGCAACAATTGCATGACCAAATGAGTATCCGCCATGTCTGATGTCGTACGGCAACAATTGCATTCAAATGCCTTGTGAACCAATGGTAGAAGTCCTGGTTGTTTAACATTCCAATTAGGTGAAGGATTGGATATAGATATTTTTTCTAATTTTTCTTACCATTATCATCCATTTTCAATTTTGTAATAAAACTGGAGGCTGATTTCCGTCTAAGTTGTTCGTAGTCCTTTAAATCATGATCTGTTTACACTTATTACTCTGTGTTTTTGAACTTGATTTATAGTAGCACCACAGTTGTAGTTTATACAAATTTATTTTAGCTCGATTGCGAAACAAGTTCTTACAACTTATATTAATCACTCACAAGACGTCGTTCCTGATGGAATCCATCGTCACGGGGGAGAGAGAAGAGGCAACTAGGAATTTAAATCCTTTGCCTAAAGGGCACAATCGTAACGGCTCCAGCGGGGCTCAAACTCCAGACCTTTCGCAGAGTTGTGGCTCTTGAATTGCCGAATATTAAAAAAATTGTTTAGTTTAATCATATTTTATTGCTTGATTTGTTTTTACGTATATATATATATTGTATGTAGGTACAAAACATGACGATTTAAAGGAAACTGGGCAAGGGGCTCAAGTTCTGGCAACATTAGTTATGGCCTCAAGTTCTGGCAACATTAGTTACGGCACTTTTGTTCTGTTGGCTGTCTAAACTAAATCCTAGTGTTGTAACATCAGGGATCATTCTAGAGGGCGATGTGGGCGAAATTATCGCCCTAGGGACCCTGACTTCGCCCTCTGGGGGCCCCACTTCTCCCTAAAAAAAAAACTAAAAAAAACATAGAAGTATATTAAAGAACACCATTTAAGGAAGCATTCACGCGTTTTCTCACTTCTCCCAAAAATTCTGACCTAGAATGAACCCTGAACATACAAGGCCATGTTTGACTATCAGACACAATCTCGCTGTTAACTACTGAATTATGGCTGAAAAGTTAATGAATTATTCATGGTCTACTCTGTAACTAAAGTAGTATAATCTATTATTCAATATTTACGAAATTTCGTCACGTATTGCAGCAATATTGATGATAAGATTGATAACATGCCATTTGCATAGAGATAACAGCACAGATAACTGTTAGTAGTTAAATAATATAGCCACCAGGATTGCGGCTTAGTTTTCCATGTACCGGTATATAATGTGTATAATATATATATTATTTTTTTTGAGGCATGGGTAACCCCGTTTATGTTTTCAATGTAACATATACATATTCACAGAAATCACATCCAATACCAGTGCTCATTCTAGAGGGTGACTTGGACTTCGCCCCACTTCTCACTAAAAAAATTCATACAAAATGTTGTCCAGTAAGATACACTGGCCCATTATAATGCACGGCTTCTATTTAATGGTTATATTGTGTATTTTAACCCTATTTTGTTGAATTATATTAAACTCTCTCACTTCTCAAAATGACCAACAATGAGCCCTGCTGAATACATAGCAATTATATACATAATAATAATCTTAATATGAACTTAATATAGGACTAGTTGTCTCCCTTTATCATCAAAGAAAAAAACCAATGTATATTTTGACATGAAATTTTACAGAATTAGTATATACATGTAATATATCATTTGATCGCAGTCCATATCACTCGTGCACTTTGCCCACATATCTCAGTCCATATCAGTGTTCACCTCTTGCACATTTCCCACATATCTCAGTCCATATCAGTGTTCACTTGTGCACATTTCCCACAGATCTCAGTCCATATCAGTGTTCACTCGTGCACATTGTCCACAGATCTCAGTCCATATCAGTGTTCACTCGTGCACTTTGTCCACAGATCTCAGTCCATATCAGTGTTCACTCGTGCACTTTGTCCACAGATCTCAGTCCATATCGGTGTTCACTCATTGAGCACAGATCTCAGTCCATATCAGTGTTCACTCATGCACTTTGCCCACAGATCTTGGTCCATATCAGTGCTCACTCTTGCACTTTGCCCACAGATAAGGTAGGTGATTGAATAGTATATTTCTGCTGCTGTCTGTTTCAGTATTATACAGAGACCGGTCTACCTGGGAAGAGACTAGATTCAAACATCTGTGCTGTGTGTGGAAATCCAATTATAGTAACAAATAATGATGATGCAATTATAGAAAAAACTTGTCAATTACAGTGTGATCATATGTATCCTTTGGTTTGTATTGCATACTAGAGTCATAACATGCAATGCCAATCCTGTCTTTTCGAATGAAACGTGAAATCCAGGATATTGTGTGTAACTAATCAGTCAAATCCTTAGCTGTGAATGGCCCGTGAAACCCTGGATCTGGTCTGTAATGTATCACATTCTGGCTGCCTCGTGGTATTTTAGATTGGACGTGAAACCCCGGATCTGATCTGTAATGTATCACATTCTGGCTGCCTCATGGTATTTTAGATTAGTGAAGCCCCGGATCTGATCTGTAATGTATCACATCCTGGTTGCCTCATGGTATTTTAGATTAACCGTGAAACCCCGGATCTGATCTGTAATGTATCACATCCTGGCTGCCTCATGGTATTTTAGATTAACCGTGAAACCCCGGATCTGGTCTGTAATGTATCACATCCTGGCTGCCTCGTGGTATTTTAGATTAGCGAAACAAGCTTTAACAACTTATATTAATCACTCTCGTTGGCGCGATGAAAGCATATATGTATCATTCGTGTTGGAAAAGTGAGATATTCATACAACTATACCAGTTTTATTGTTTTATGTTTATTTATCGTCGCTACCGGTTGCCCATATGAGCGACGCATACGAAAACATACCCATTAGATGTGGCAACCACTGTACCCTCTCGCATATTACCCGGTCAGAGGATCGAACCCGGGTTAAATTGATGAGAAGCGAGCTGCTAACCACTGCCCTAATTGGACAGCCCAGTATGTTGTGTATGCTACAGACATATACTCAGTGAGTGACTATTCATAGTACAGTCAATCCTTTATTAGCAGTCACCTGTGTTAAGCAGCCAGTTTCCTGATCTTCAAACAGTGAGTCATATATAATACAATTGACCTGTGTTAAATGGCCTGTGCTAAGCAATCACATTCGCTTCACTAGTTACTCGAGATGGGTTTAAATGTTACCTGAACTTCGATGGTGTATACAGTAGTCGGGTTACTTCTTGACAATAAATGAACATTCCTTGACAAGCTATTTTCAGATTTCACGAGTTTTGTATACGCGGCTGGTGCATTGTGGGCAAGAAACAGACGTGTCCATACTGCAAGGAGAAAGTCGATCTCAAAAGAATGTTCCCGTCACCGTATCCTTCTTTATATTGTAAGTTTGTAAATTGTTGAACTACTAAGATATATGGTATACAGTTCTTGTATGTCAGTCTTGCGATGGCACGTGGTATCGCAAGAAAAGCATGTTGTTAGTTTATACAAATTTATTTTAGCTCGATTGCGAAAAACAAGTTCTTTCAACTTATATTAATCACTCTCGAGACCTCATTCCTGATGGAATCCATCGCCATGAAGGAGAGAGAAGAGGCATGTGGGATTTAAATGCCTTGCCTAACAGCTCCAGTGGGGCCTGTAGCTCCTAGAGCGAACACGCTACCACTGCGCTATCACGACTTCCACAAAGCATGTTGTTATCCATCCATATGTGTATATATCCATTGTGGTCGCTATTTGAATGGTACATATTTCTTATCTATTCGTATCCTACAACTCCATGCATCTGATCTCACTGTTTACGTAAGAGTTAAGGCCCTTGAAATATTCAAAGATGTATTTTAAAGTTATCAAATTCCGTGCTCATGATGGGAGTGTAATAGGCTGTACCTATATATATGTTATGCAAATGTTACACATTCAACAAGTAATCAGAGAATTCCAGGTCTTACCCCCCCCCTCACCCCGCTCAATGTTCTACCTCCGATGGCTTCAATACCCCGGCCCCTCCCATTTTTGTTGATGTTAACCCTTTCAACACCACAGGCCTCTAAATCGGCTTACATAATAGTGTAGAGCCGGCTCATCAGGATCTGCACATTTAGCAAGTAATATTACTATTTTTTAGGAAAAAAATACCCATTTCGATAAATGGACTGATCCAAATGTAATTTTCTTTTTAATTTATTGGTCTAAAAATAGCATGGACCAGTCCATGTCAGTTACTTGGTGTTGAATGGGTTAATGTCACTGTATATGCATGTATATACAATAATATAACTGAGTAAAAGTAGATATTGGCATATTGTAAGTTTGGTAGGCAATATAATACGACAGATCTTGGCACTAGTTCAATGTCTTTGCAACCAATGGATTATAAGACGTAGCCTATAAATATCCTTAGAACGTTAAAAAAATATAAACAAGCTTTATTAACATACCGAATATAAATCTCTCTCGTTGGCACGGATGAAAGAGTATGTGGCCATTCGTGTGGGAGGAAACTGGGAGTGCCTGGGGAAAACCCATCTGTCCGATCTGGCGACCACTGTACCATCTCACCAGTCTGAGGATCACACCACTGTGCTAAGCGGACAGCAAAGCTTAAATTTGACCTATTTAGGTCATACTGGCTGCTAGACCTCGGTCATTCATGTGTGAAGCTTGACTATTGGTGGTTCACCTGGTATGCAAGATTTGACCCCTTAACACCTCGTCAGATGGGATAGACCGCATGTGATGTATGGAAACTTCCTCGATTGGATTAGATATTTAGTTGC
Source organism: Archivesica marissinica (assembly GCA_014843695.1). Taxonomy (NCBI): domain Eukaryota; kingdom Metazoa; phylum Mollusca; class Bivalvia; order Venerida; family Vesicomyidae; genus Archivesica; species Archivesica marissinica. Next base: position 98,641,176 of record CM026391.1, on the reverse strand, counting down.
CTGGCAACCAGTAATTATAATGTTAGTTCAGGGAATTAATTGGAGCTTGGGATTGGAATGAACGTAAGACAGTACAGCATAACACATATTAGCGGTAATCGAAGACGCTAGACTGTGTGGAGTGGAATAAACGTGATAAGAGTATAGCATAACGGATGTTTAGCGGTTATCGAAGACGCTAGACTTTGTGGATGGAATAAACGTGATAAGAGTATAAAATAACGGATGTTTAGTGGTAAACGAAGATGCTAGACTGTGTGGAGTGGAATAAACATGATAGAGTGTAGTATAACGGATGTTTAGCAGTAAACGAAGATGCTAGACTGTGTGGAGTGGAATAAACGTGATAGAGTGTAGTATAACGGATGTTTAGCGGTAAACGAAGATACTAGACTGTGTGGAGTGGAATAAACATGATAGTGTGTAGTATAACGGATGTTTAGCGGTAAACGAAGATGCTAGACTGTGTGGAGTGGAATAAACGTGATAGAGTAGTATAACGGATGTTTAGCGGTAATCGAAGATGCTAGACTGTGTGGAGTGGAATAAACGTGATAGAGTGTAGTATAACGGATGTTTAGCGGTAATCGAAGATGCTAGACTGTGTGGAGTGGAATAAACGTGATAGAGTGTAGTATAACGGATGTTTAGCGGTAAACGAAGATGCTAGACTGTGTGGAGTGGAATAAACGTGATCGAGTATAGCATAACGGATGTTTAGCGGTTATCGAAGACGCTAGACTGTGTGGAGTGGAATAAACGTGATAGAGTGTAGTATAACGGATGTTTAGCGGTAATCGAAGATGCTAGACTGTGTGGAGAGGAATAAACGTGATAGAGTGTAGTATAACGGATGTTTAGCGGTAATCGAAGATGCTAGACTGTGTGGAGTGGAATAAACGTGATAGTGTAGTATAACGGATGTTTAGCGGTAATCGAAGATGCTAGACTGTGTGGAGTGGAATAAAGGTGATAGAGTGTAGCATAACGGATGTTTAGCGGTAATCGGAAACACTGATAGTGTGCAGGATTGGAATAATACAGTAAAACCTGCGTTAGTAGTCACCTCTATTAAGCAGCCAGTTTCCATATTTCCAATATGTTGTTTTATTATAGTTTTGACCTATTAAGCAGCCACCTGTGCTAAGCAGCCACTTTTTGTGATCCGTTGATGGCTGCTTAACACAGGTTTGACTTTACAATCAAACCTGTGCAATTTGCTACCTTGATCCAGACCAACTACCAACAAGATAGATAACTACATGCATACTTAAGGACAACAGTTTTACGCGAGTATTATCGGCAATTAAAGTCAATAACAAGCAGTACCACATTAAATATGTAAGCTAAACTGATTTTGACCTACTTTTCAGAGAATGTGTGACCTACTTTTCAGAGAATGTGTGACCTACTTGTCAGAGAATGTGTGACCTACTTGTCAGAGAATGTATGACCTACTTGTCAGAGAATGTGTGACCTACTTGTCAGAGAATGTGTGACCTACTTGTCAGAGAATGTGTGACCTACTTGTCAGAGAATGTGTGACCTACTTTTCAGAGAATGTGTGACCTACTTGTCAGAGAATGTGTGACCTACTTGTCAGAGAATGTGTATGATACATTGACAATTTAAGTTACACAATAGTTAATGTGGTACTGCTTGTTATTGACTTTAATTGCTGATATAAAACATACCCGTGCAAATTTCTATCTTCTATTAAGTAATCACCTCTACTAAGCAGCCACATTTTGTCACAACCCAGGGATCATTCTAGAGGGCGATGTGGGCGAAATAGTCGCCCTAGGGACCCTGACTTCGCCCTCTGGGGGCCCCACTTCTCCCTTTAAAAAAAAAAAATATATATATATATTTTGGTTTTTACAATTTTCAAACAAAACTTTATCTAGTAAGATACACTGACCCATTATAAAGCACTCATTCTATTCAAATGTTGTATTTAATGGTTGTACTGTGCATTTTAACCCTATTTTGGAGAAGTATATTAAAGAACACCATTTAAGGAAGCGATCACGCGCTTTCTCACTTCTCCCAAAAATTCTGACCTAGAATGAACCCTGCAACCATAGACTGTTTGCTGCTTAAAGACAGGTTGAACTGTGGTTCAGTATTATGGAGATGGATTGTCGATTACCGCATAGGTACAAGAATATAGCATTACTGATAGACGTTTCATGGTTTGAACAAGATCACAACATTCAGCCAAAACACACAGATGTGTTCACACGTAGACGATTTCGTAGTACTGTTACTATTGAACAATCTGGTTCTTAGCTCACTTGAGCCCTGTTTGTCTTTGATTAATTTATGGGGAAAATTACTGTAATTATTAATCCAAAGTTGAGTTGTAACGGCTGTGGTGGGGATACCCCAACTGCTCCGCTCCTGGTGGTGGGGATACCCCAACTGCTCTGCTCCTGGTGATACACCAACTGCTCCGCTCCTGGTGATGGGGATACACCAACTGCTCCTGGTGATGGGGGAAACACCAACTGCTCCACTCCTGGTGGTGGGGATACACCAACTGCTCCTGGTGATGGGGGATACACCAGCTGCACCGCTCCTGGTGATCCACCAGCTGCCCCGCTCCTGGTAGTGGGGATACCCCAACTGCTCTGCTCCTGGTGATGGGGGATACACCAGCTGCTCCGCTCCTGGTGGTGGGGATACACCAGCTGCTCCGCTCCTGGTGGTGGGGATACACCAGCTGCTCCGCTCCTGGTGATGGGGGATACACCAGCTGCTCCGCTCCTGGTGGTGGGGATACACCAGCTGCCCCGCTCCTGGTGGTGGGGATACACCAGCTGCTCCACTCCTGGTGATGGGGGATACACCAGCTGTCCTGGTGATGGGGATACACCAGCTGCTCCACTCCTGGTGATACACCAACTGCTCCGCTCCTGGTGATACACCAGCTGCTCCGCTCCTGGTGATACCCCAACTGCCCCGCTCCTGGTGATACACCAGCTGCTCCGCTCCTGGTGATGGGGATACCCAATGCTCCGCTCCTGGTGATGGGGATACCCACTGCTCCGCTCCTGGTGATGGGGATACCCAGTGCTCGTCTGGTGATACACCAGCTGCTCCGCTCCTGGTGATACATCAGCTGCTCCGCTCCTGGTGATACACCGACTGCTACGCTCCTGGTGATACACCAGCTGCTCCGCTCCTGGTGATGGGAGATACACCGACTGCTACGCTCCTGGTGGTGGGGATACACCAGCTGCCCCGCTCCTGGTGGTGGGGATACACCAACTGCCCCGCTCCTTGGTGATACACCAACTGCTACACTCCTGGTGGTGGGGATACACCAGCTGCTCCGCTCCTGGTGATGGGGGATACACCAACTGCTCCGCTCCTGGTGATGGGGATACACCAGCTGCTCCACTCCTGGTGATACACCAACTGCTCCGCTCCTGGTGATGGGGATACACCAGCTGCGCTGCTCCTGGCGATGGGGATACACCAACTGTTCTGCTCCTGGTGATGGGGATTCACCAACTGCTCCGCTCCTGGTGATACACCGACTGCTACGCTCCTGGTGATGGAGATACACCAACTGCCCCGCTCCTGGTGATACACAAACTGCTCCGCTCCTGGTGATACCCCAGCTGCTCCGCTCCTGGTGATGGGGATACACCACCTGCCGCTCCTGGTGATACACCAGCTGCTCCGCTCCTGGTGATACATCAACTGCACCGCTCCTGGTGATGGGGGATACCCCAACTGCACCGCTCCTGGTGACACCCCAACTGCTCCGCTCCTGGTGATGGGGATACACCAGCTGCCCCGCTCCTGGTGATGGGGGATACACCAACTGCTCCACTCCTGGTGGTGGGGATACACCAGCTGCTTCGCTCCTGTTCTTGCTAGTTCTGGTATCCAAGCAAGATACATGATAACGAAACGTATGAATCAAATTAGGTGAGTTTATAAAACCAGAATGTTACTAAGGTTTTAAACTATATTTATTTTACAACGATTGCGAAACAAGCTTGAACAACTTATATTAATCACTCTCGTTAGCGCAGATGACAGCGTATTTGTCGTCATTCGTATTGGAGGAAACTGGAGTACCCCGAGAAAACCACCTGTCCGATCTGGCGACCACAGTACCATCTCATACCATACATACTTCCCGGTCCGAGGATCAAACCTGGGTTGCATTGGTGAGAAGCGAGCGTGCTAATTGGACAGTGGATGTTCACTAATGTTGATTGTGAGAAATAACCCAGTGTGAGCAACGGCGAACCAAAAGTCAAATAATAATTAATTTATTTATCATGTAGTTATTATGTATCGGTATGTATTAATTATTTATTTGAGCAACTATGGATCAACCAAGTCCACTTCTTTATAAAAGAATGGTAATAATTACATTTATTTATCTTATAGTTATCTATGTGTTAAAGCGACACTACATCGGTGAAAATGCAAATGTCTGCAAAATGTAATTTCCAATCATATGGTATAATTTTTTTTCCCAATATGTGCCTCAAAAACTAAATATTTCAACACGTATATGGTTTGTTGACATAACAAAATAATGTAAATAGGGTCGACATTCATGCGTAATACAATGCGTGTATCCTGAATAACACGATGTATCATACAGATTTACCGTTATATCTCACATTTGTGCCTATGCATATTTATTTGTAGACTAATCTTAGTTAAATTACCTCTAAACGAAAGTATCGCACGTTTAGTATGGACTACAATGACAAACAAACGTCATTTCAGGAGCGTGGATGACCGTTACATGAAATCCTACTTTCACTTTTGAAAGTTTATAGACCACAAAACACCTGTTTATTGATTCAATGTTAGTGTTCGAATGTATTCCGAAGAATTTGTAATAGCAACGCATGTATACTTGCATTTTATTTGCGATGTAATGTCGCTTTAATTATTTATGCATTTTATGAGAACTATTTTATCTTTATTTAGGGCATGATTTGAAAATCATTTTCCAAAGCTGCCATCTAATGTTATTGTACTTAAACGTAGTCCCTAATACATGTATGTGAAACCAGAAGGGTTTTGAGGTTTTCATGTCGTCTGTTTGTGACACTAGGTAGTCAGTGTTTCGTTTCTAAAACCATAATCCTATTTCAATAAAGAAATGGTCATGTTCTGCTTTGACTGCAGTCCCTCCCCTCCGTAGAATATAATAGCAAACTAGATCATGAATCTATCGCCACTATGGAGAGAGAAGAGGCAATGTGGAATTTAAAATGCTCATAGTTGTCTGGTCACCGGCTATCCAATGGAAGTTTGAACCATTGCTGTACTAGGTCGCCTCCACGCCAGGGTAAGTTGGTTCTTTTGGCATGTGAACAAGGTGGACATTGCGGTATACGGCACATTTCGTACTATAGTTTGTCTGCCTCCCACTATGCCATGGGTAGTTTGGGGCATTGCTGTACTATAGTTTTACCTACCCACTATGACAATGGGTAACATTGCTGTACTATTGTCTGGTACCCACTATGCAATGGGTAGTTTGGGCATTGCTGTACTATAGTTTGCTACCCACTATGCAATGGGAAGTTTGGGGCATTGCTACTATGCGCCTACCCACTATGCATGGGTGTTGGGCATTGCTGTACTATAGTTCTGCCTACCCCTATGCAATGGGTAATTTGGGATGCTATACTAATGCCTACCCATATGACATGGTAAGTTTGGGGCATTGCTGTACTATAGTTTGTTTGCCTACCCACTATGACAATGGGTAAGTTTGGGGCATTGCTGTACTATAGTTTGTCTGGCCTACCCACTATGCCAATGGGTAAGTTTGGGGCATTGCTGTACTATAGTTTGTCTGGCCTACCCACTATGACAATGGGTAAGTTTGGGGCATTGCTGTACTATAGTTTGTCTGGCCTACCCACTATGACAATGGGTAAGTTTGGGGCATTGCTGTACTATAGTTTGTCTGGCCTACCCACTATGACAATGGGTAAGTTTGGGGCATTGCTGTACTATAGTTTGTCTTGCCTACCCACTATGCAATGGGTAAGTTTGGGGCATTGCTGTACTATAGTTTGTCTGGCCTACCCACACTATGCCAATGGGTAAGTTTGGGGCATTGCTGTACTATAGTTTGTCTGGCCTACCCCACTATGCCAATGGGTAAGTTTGGGGCATTGCTGTACTATAGTTTGTCTGGCCTACCCACTATGGCAATGGGTAAGTTTGGGGCATTGCTGTACTATAGTTTGTCTGGCCTACCCACTATGCCAATGGGTAAGTTTGGGGCATTGCTGTACTATAGTTTGTCTGGCCTACCCACACTATGCCAATGGGTAAGTTTGGGGCATTGCTGTACTATAGTTTGTCTGGCCTACCCACTATGACAATGGGTAAGTTTGGGGCATTGCTGTACTATAGTTTGTCTGGCCTACCCACTATGACAATGGGTAAGTTTGGGGCATTGCTGTACTATAGTTTGTCTGGCCTACCCACACTATGCCAATGGGTAAGTTTGGGGCATTGCTGTACTATAGTTTGTCTGGCCTACCCACTATGCCAATGGGTAAGTTTGGGGCATTGCTGTACTATAGTTTGTCTGGCCTACCCACACTATGCCAATGGGTAAGTTTGGGGCATTGCTGTACTATAGTTTGTCTGGCCTACCCACTATGCCAATGGGTAAGTTTGGGGCATTGCTGTACTATAGTTTGTCTGGCCTACCCACTATGACAATGGGTAAGTTTGGGGCATTGCTGTACTATTCTTTGTCTGGCCTACCCACTATGACAATGGGTAAGTTTGGGGCATTGCTGTACTATTCTTTGTCTGGCCTACCCACTATGACAATGGGTAAGTTTGGGGCATTGCTATACTATAGTTTGCCTGGCCTACCCACTATGACAATGGGTAAGTTTGGGGCATTGCTGTACAATAGTTGTCTTGCCTACCCACTATGACAATGGGTAAGTTTGGGGCATTGCTGTACTATAGTTTGTCTTGCCTACCCACTATGACAATGGGTAAGTTTGGGACATTGCTGTACTATAGTTTGTCTGGCCTACCCACTATGCCAATGGGTAAGTTTGGGGCATTGTTGTACAATAGTTGTCTTGCCTACCCACTATGTCAATGGGTAAGTTTGGGGCATTGCTGTACTATAATTTGTCTTGCCTACCCACTATGTCAATGGGTAAGTATGGGGCATTGCTGTACTATAGTTTGTCTGGCCTACCCACTATGACAATGGGTAAGTTTGGGGCATTGCTGTACTATAGTTTGTCTGGCCTACCAACACTATGACAATGGGTAAGTTTGGGGCATTGCTGTACTATAATTTGTCTTGCCTACCCACTATGTCAATGGGTAAGTTTGGGGCATTGCTGTATTATAGTTTGTCTGGCCTACCCACTATGACAATGGGTAAGTTTGGGGCATTGCTGTACTATAGTTTGTCTTGCCTACCCACACTATGCCAATGGGTAAGTTTGGGGCATTGCTGTACTATAGTTTGTCTTGCCTACCCACACTATGCCAATGGGTAAGTTTGGGGCATTGCTGTACTATAGTTTGTCTGGCCTACCCACACTATGCCAATGGGTAAGTTTGGGGCATTGCTGTACTATAGTTTGTCTGGCCTACCCACTATGACAATGGGTAAGTTTGGGGCATTGCTGTACTATAGTTTGTCTGGCCTACCCACTATGGCAATGGGTAAGTTTGGGGCATTGCTGTACTATAGTTTGTCTGGCCTACCCACTATGCCAATGGGTAAGTTTGGGGCATTGCTGTACTATAGTTTGTCTGGCCTACCCACACTATGCCAATGGGTAAGTTTGGGGCATTGCTGTACTATAGTTTGTCTGGCCTACCCACTATGACAATGGGTAAGTTTGGGGCATTGCTGTACTATAGTTTGTCTGGCCTACCCACTATGGCAATGGGTAAGTTTGGGGCATTGCTGTACTATAGTTTGTCTTGCCTACCCACACTATGCCAATGGGTAAGTTTGGGGCATTGCTGTACTATAGTTTGTCTGGCCTACCCACACTATGCCAATGGGTAAGTTTGGGGCATTGCTGTACTATAGTTTGTCTGGCCTACCCACTATGACAATGGGTAAGTTTGGGGCATTGCTGTACTATACTTTGTCTGGCCTACCCACTATGACAATGGGTAAGTTTGGGGCATTGCTGTACTATTCTTTGTCTGGCCTACCCACTATGACAATGGGTAAGTTTGGGGCATTGCTGTACTATAGTTTGTCTGGCCTACCCACTATGCCAATGGGTAAGTTTGGGGCATTGCTGTACTATAGTTTGTCTGGCCTACCCACACTATGCCAATGGGTAAGTTTGGGGCATTGCTGTACTATAGTTTGTCTGGCCTACCCACACTATGCCAATGGGTAAGTTTGGGGCATTGCTGTACTATAGTTTGTCTCGCCTACCCACTATGACAATGGGTAAGTTTGGGGCATTGCTGTACTATTCTTTGTCTGGCCTACCCACTATGACAATGGGTAAGTTTGGGGCATTGCTGTACTATAGTTTGTCTGGCCTACCCACTATGACAATGGGTAAGTTTGGGGCATTGCTGTACTATAGTTTGTCTGGCCTACCCACTATGTCAATGGGTAAGTTTGGGGCATTGCTGTACTATAGTTTGCCTGGCCTACCCACTATGACAATGGGCAAGTTTGGGGCATTGCTGTACTATTCTTTGTCTGGCCTACCCAATATACTAACGGGTAAGTTTGGGGCATTGCTGTACTATAGTTGTCTGGCCTACCCAATGGGTAAGTTTTGAAGCCGAGATACATTCGGAATTAACCACTTATTTCCTACACGTCAGAACTCCAAACCATGTTTTACCCGCCAATAAATCACTGAAAGACAAATATTATTTCGTATAATTACGAGTTAGTTTATACAAATTTATTTTATGGAACTATATACCAGTACTATGAAAGTAAGAAGTCTGAATAACATTCTTGCTTGAACATTAGGCAGTAGCTGATTTATGTTGTTTAATGCCATTTTATTTACTTGAGTACATGTATACAAATTACAGTAGATCTATATCTACCCCACCCACATACCAATCTACCCTACTCGCGTACCAAAACAGTAAAGATATACCCCACCCACGTAACAATACAGTAGATCTACCCCACCCACATACCAATCTACCCTACTCGTGTACCAATACAGTAGATATACCCCACCCACATACCAATCTACCCTACTCGTGTACCAATACAGTAGATATACCCCACCCACATACCAATCTACCCTACTCGCGTACCAATACAGTAGATATACCCCACCCACGTAACATACAGTAGATATACCCCACCCACGTACCAATCTACCCCACCCACGTACCAATACAGTAGATATACCCCACCCACATACCAATCTACCCTACTCGTGTACCAATACAGTAGATATACCCCACCCACATAACAATCTACCCTACTCGTGTACCAATACAGTAGATATACCCCACCCACATACCAATACAATAAATCTACCCCACCCACGTAACAATACAGTAGATATACCCCACCCACGTAACAATACAGTAGATATACCCCACCCACATAACAATACAGTATATCTACCCCACCCACATACCCTACTCGTGTACCAATACAGTAGATATACCCCACCCACATAACAATACAGTAGATCTACCCCACCCACGTAACAATACAGTAGATCTAAAAATAAAATAAATCCACAACATACAGATTGGTAGTCCATGTGATTAAAACCACCACATACAGATTCCTTTGCTATGCAACGTGATTAAATACACAGCATACAGATTGGTAGTCCAACCAAATTGTTGGGCATTATGTCATAAACAGAAATATATTTTTTACCATAGCCCCTCTCGTGGAATACGTATCCAAATTAAAATACATGCCAGTGGAATGGTTATACGTCCAATCTATTAAGTCTGGTATGAAAATGACCTCGGCTATAAACCTTCTGTATGTCGCAGGCGACTGGTCTGACAGAAGGGGATGAATTCAATGACCTATAAATAACCTCATATAGGGCCAGAATTTTGAACACATTTACCTAGGCTGCATAGTTCACTATGGCGTTTTAAATAGTTGTTCAGACCTCAATTTTCGTAACCAAAGACCCATGTTGGAACTTTCAATGTTTGCCATTATGCATGTCATGTCTATATATGTAAATGAACAAATTAGTTACAAAATCAATTGGGTCTTGTTGCTTATTTTCGCCAATAAACGAGTCATTTGGCACTCTTTCCTATTCTGCGTACACATGATATAGTACAGCTACTGTTAGTTACCTACATGCGTACCATCAAAAACTTGTAGCAGCCAACATATAAACAAGAACCATGAAGGACAGACAAAGCCAAAACAAAATGTCCCCTGCGCTTCGGTGGTAGGATACATAACTCAATGCTATCATGCTGAGGAAACGAGAAGAAATGTGCAAATGATGTCGAATAATTTAATCCTCATCACTGCTATCATCATCACTGTCGTCGTCATCATCACTGTCGTCATCATCTCCCTGACCGCTAGTAGCAGCATTGTTCTCATCATCAGCAGCTAAGTCCGCAAAGAAGTCTCCTTTATCGGAGGATTTTAGATATTTGTTCTTGCTTCCTTTGGTTGCTTTGTTTCTCACGTCCACTTTTTCTTCTTTTATACAGTCTACATTCCAGAACTTAATTTTCTGATCATGTGAACAACTTGCTAACCAATGTTTGTCTCGCGAGAGCGACAGGTTCTCCACCGGGAAATCACCAGGATGCTCCCCAACCACGCCCAGGAACCGGTTTGGTAATACATTCACAGCTCTGTAATATATAGAATAAAACACAGGTTTTCGAAATAAAATTATACAAAATTATTTTAGCTCGATGGAGACTTTACGTACAGCATTAGATTAATCGCTGTCGAGAACTAATTTCTGATGGAATCCATCGTCGTGAGGGAGAGAGAAGAGGCAATGTGGACTCAAGTGTCTTTGCTAAAAGACTCCGCCACAGTGGTTCCGACAGGGCTCAAACTCGGTTAGAAGGCTAGTGCCGTATCCATTACACCATGGAGACTGCACAGTTTTAGCATTCATAAGTAGTATGGAATAATTTTGGTTGCCTGGCAATGTTAAATTAGCTAAATATAAAGCGTTTGGTATTTCATCACAGTAATACTAACATTAATCGCCAGATTGTTACAAATACAAAGGTGATAATCTCTATGTAGTCCCAGTAATATCTATGGAGGTGGGATAGATATGGCAACTACCTATCCACTGCATGATAGCTAAATGGCTCTCGTTTTTATGGAAATATAATAGTATATTAACCTAAATCTCTATGAAGGAAAGGGTTAACATAATATATATATATAGAAGTATATTAATCTTGCTATTTTTTGGATGCTCTTTTTTTGAGACCTTTGTTCTCACAAACTTTGCAAACCTGAGCAGTCCTGTTATTTATTTACCAGTAAGTGTAATGCTGTTACCTGATCATGCCATCACAGGACCCCGTACACACTATATCATCAGTTAACGACACCATGCAGTCCACAGACATTGGGTGACCCGGGAACCGATCACTCATGTTACCCCACTCGCCCCATGTGAAGATATTCAACTCTCCCATCCCACAGCCACAAACAACTTTTTGACCTTTCTGAAAAAGAAAAATTAGTTTATACGAATAGGGCCTAGTAGACCCTGGATCACATACCCAAGATCACTAAACAAGTCCTTCAGCAGCGCAATACATTTTTAAAACTAGAAGTGTGTCCATTGGACACCTGCTGGTTTTTTTTATGCCAGGTTATTTTGACATTCGTCCATGCATGATCAAATTTATTTACAAAGGGAATAATCTTGAACCCCTGGGTGTTGCATGCAACATGTCACTATGCTCTGGTGATCAAATTCAGAAACTGGTACTCCGGTTTCCTCCCACACGAATGACATCATCTAGGCTTTCATCGGCGCCAACAAGAGTGATTAATATAAGTTGTTAGAACTTGCTTCGCAATCGTTGTAAAATAAATAAAGTTTAAACTTAGAAATCCCACATTGACCTTGAAACTAATAGTGTGAGTGCAGTGTAAAATCATGGTTGTCATGGTGATCCCTTGTAAGTGAACCCAGAAGTAGACAACCAGGTTTATACTTTTAATGGATGTGTTGATAATATATAAGTTTGGCTGTCCGATTAGCACGCTCGCTTCTCACCAATGCAACCCAGGTTCAATCCCCGGGTAGTATGCAAGATGGTAGTGGTCGCCAGATCGGACAGGTGGGTTTTCTCAGGTTTCCTCCCACACGAATGACCACATATACGCTTTCAACCGCGCCAACGAGAGTGATTAATATAAGTTGTTAAAACTTGCTTCGCAACCTTTGTAAAATAAATAAAGTTTAACCTTTTTTTTTAAAAATATATAAGTTCCCTAACTCTGGTGTTACTAGGGTAATATGACATGTAATCCATGTTGTAGACACAATACCCCAATACCCATACACAATACCCCAATACCCATACACAATACCCCAATACCCATACACAATATAGCCATACACAATACCCCAATACCCATACACAATATAGCCATACACAATATAGACATACACAATACCCCAATACCCATACACAATATACCCATACACAATATAGCCATACACAATATACCCATACACAATATAGCCATACACAATATACCCATACACAATATACCCATACACAATACCCATACACAATATACCCATACACAATATACCCATACACAATACCCATACACAATACCCATACACAATACCCCCATACACAATACCCATACACAATATAGCCATACACAATATAGCCATACACAATATACCCATACACAATACCCCAATACCCATACACAATACCCCAATACCCATACACAATATAGCCAACATAGTTTCAAACGTATTGGATGGCAATTACAGTCAGGAATTAATAGTGATGTTTAATATGAGCAAAACTTGGCCATGAACTGCATCTAACAATCATTGGAAATTGCCCGGATCCAATTCCATATATCGATATTCCGCATCCAAGCAGCATCTTTCCATGACATTATGTGCAATAAACTATATTTCCAATCCAGTATACAAATCTGAAAATGTCTCTGCAGAGTTCTCTTCATACAGACGAGCAAGCATATCACATGCATGTACACAAATATGTTCAATTATTCTCCTTTGTATAATACTTGCCTTGACAATGGCCATGGAAAGGAACTCTGAATCAAACAGCTCTGATTGCATCTCCAATTTCTTCCGCCGCAAATTGAAAGCTGTGAGCGTTCCTTCTCCACTGAAAAACATCTAGATTGTTACAAATGGGTAGTGTGTGTTTTATGTTATTTATCGTCGCTACCGGTTGCCCATATGAGCGACGCCCCCTGAAGAGATTAGTCATTTTAGATGTTTGGAGGATAGTGCAGTGATACAGATAAAGACATATTCCAGAGTCTCCACTGGTTCTTTTACGTGCACAGGGTAAAGCACCGACACAAGACCTCGGATTAATGTCCCATCTGAAAGACTGTTAATTTTATTAGCGTCAGACGGGGGATCGAACCTGCGATCCCTGGATTACCAGTCCAGCGTGTTACAACTGGACTACAGATCCGTATTTTGATCAACAGCATAGCATTCTATTTATAAAAAAGTCCTATAGTTTCAATACTAGTATTCAATTTTGCTGCATGATTTAACCTTTACATTCGCTGTATGCTTCAGAAGAGTCAGAAATAAAAGAAATGATAAAGTTGCATTAATACGATTCTTGGTTTAGATTACGTCAAGTGACCGCCTCCGTGGTCGAGTGGTTAAGGTCGCTGACTTGTATACCACTGTAGCCTATCATCTCTGATGGTCACGGGTTTGAGCCCCGCTCAGACCGTGTCTCATTTATATGAAAAAGTTGGCAGTTTCTTACGGAGGTTAGTGCACCAAGTACTGGTTAACCGCTGGAACCTGCCCAGGAAAGGTGTTGTTAGGTAAACTGCCAGTCGCTCAAATGGGAAACCGGTAGCGACGTTAAATAAACTTAAATAATAAAAAGAAGATTTCGTCAGAATGAACCGTTTAACATCTACATTGAAAGTAACAAATACAGGAGGTGATGACCACCCAATCTATCAGGCGCTTCTCGCCTACCATGCCATGAATCCAATTAGAATTTACTGTTGGCAGATATGCGAGAGGAAGGAACATCTGGTAGTGAGAGGGAGGTCATACCTGGTAGTGAAAGGGAGGAATACCTGGTAGTGAGAGGGAGGTCATACCTGGTAGTGAGAGGGAGGAATACCTGGTAGTGAGAGGGGGTAATACCTGGTAGTGAGAGGGAGGTCATACCTGGTAGTGAGAGGGGGTAATACCTGGTAGTGAGGAGGGAGGAATACCTGGTAGTGAGAGGGAGGTAAATGGTATGAGAGGGAGGTAATACTGGTAGTAGAGGGAGGAATACTGGTAGTGAGGGAGGAATACTTGGTAGTGAGAGGAGGAATACCTGGTAGTGAGAGGGAGGAATACTGGTAGTGAGAGGGAGGTAATACCTGGTAGTGGAGGGAGGTAATACTGGTAGTGAGAGGAGGATACTGGTAGTGAGGGGGGTAATACTGGTAGTGAAGGGAGGTATATGGTAGTGAGAGGGAGGAATACCTGGTAGTGAGAGGGGTATACTGTAGTGAGAGGGGTAATCTGGTATGGAGGATGGTAGTGAGAGGAGATACCTGGTAGTGAGAGGAGGATACCTGGTAGTGAGAGGGAGGTAATACCTGGTAGTGAGAGGGAGGTAATCCTGGTAGTGAGAGGGAGGCTATCCTGGTAGTGAGAGGGAGGTAATACCTGGTAGTGAGAGGAGGTAATACCTGGTATGAGAGGAGGATCCTGGTAGTGAGAGGGAGGTAATACCTGGTAGTGAGAGGGAGGTATACCTGGTAGGAAACAAATACCTGGTAGTGAAGGGAGGTAATACCTGGTAGTGAGAGAGATGCATAACTGGTAGTGGAGGGACGTAATACCTGGTAGTGAGAGGAAGTAATACCTGGTAGTGAGAGGGAGACTATACCTGGTAGTGAGAGGGAGGAATACTGGTAGTGAAGGGAGGTATACCTGGTAGTGAGAGGGAGTAATACCTGGTAGTGAGAGGGAGGTAATACTTGGTAGTGAGAGGGAGGAATACTTGGTAGTGAGAGGGAGGTAATACTTGGTAGTGAGAGGGAGGTAATACCTGGTAGTGAGAGGGAGGTAATACCTGGTAGTGAGAGGGAAGTTATACCTGGTAGTGAGAGGGAGGTAATACTTGGTTGTGAGCAAAGGAGGTATACTGGTAGTGAGAGGGAGGTAATACCTGGTAGTGAGAGGGAGGTAATACCTGGTAGTGAGAGGGAGTATACTGTAGTGAGAGGGAGGAATACTGTGTGAGAGGGAGGTAATACCTGGTAGTTAGAGGGAGGAATACCTGGTAGTGAGAGGGAGGTTATACCTGGTAGTGAGAGGGAGGTAATACCTGGTAGTGAGAGGGAGGTAATAACTGGTAGTGAGAGGGAGGTAATAACTGGTAGTGAGAGGGAGGTCATACCTGGTAGTGAGAAGAGTTCTCTTTGCGTTGTCTACTGCAATATCACTGATGTATTCCTCCGATTCCTTCATTTCCATCACTGCCTTCTGCTGTCTCAAATCCCATAACTACTGGAGTAATATATGCAACATTTACCATTGTGGAAGTACACAAATCCCATAACTACTGGAGTAATATATGCAACATTTACCATTGAGGAAGTACACAAATCCCATAACTACTGAAGTAATATATGCAACATTTACCATTGTGGAAGTACACAAATCCCATAACTACTGGAGTAATATATGCAACATTTACCATTGTGGAAGTACACAAATCCCATAACTACTGGAGTAATATATGCAACATTTACCATTGAGGAAGTACACAAATCCCATAACTACTGAAGTAATATATGCAACATTTACCATTGTGGAAGTACACAAATCCCATAACTACTGGAGTAATATATGCAACATTTACCATTGTGGAAGTACACAAATCCCATAACTACTGGAGTAATATATGCAACATTTACCATTGTGGAAGTACACAAATCCCATAACTACTGGAGTAATATAACGGGTATGCAACATTTACCATTGTGGAAGTACACAAATCCCATAACTACTGGAGTAATATATGCAACATTTACCATTGAGGAAGTACACAAATCCCATAACTACTGGAGTAATATATGCAACATTTACCATTGAGGAAGTACACAAATCCCATAACTACTGAAGTAATATATGCAACATTTACCATTGAGGAAGTACACAAATCCCATAACTACTGGAGTAATATAACGGGTATGCAACATTTACCATTGAGGAAGTACACAAATCCCATAACTACTGGAGTAATATATGCAACATTTACCATTGTGGAAGTACACAAATCCCATAACTACTGGAGTAATATATGCAACATTTACCATTGTGGAAGTACACAAATCCCATAACTACTGGAGTAATATAACGGGTATGCAACATTTACCATTGAGGAAGTACACAAATCCCATAACTACTGAAGTAATATATGCAACATTTACCATTGAGGAAGTACACAAATCCCATAACTACTGAAGTAATATATGCAACATTTACCATTGAGGAGGTACACAAATCCCAAGATTTCCATAAGTAGAAACTTTATTTGAATGATAGCGAAACAAGCTGTAACAATTTTTTATAAAATTCACTCTTGGTTTAAACATATTTATTTATCAGGATACATGTAATATACATTGAGAAATATACACAAACATGCATTTATATCGTGATATGTGGATTGAACTGAAAGCTAAAAGCTTACGGTAATTCTTTCCACTGCGTACTAGATGTTGGTACCAGGTATATATGGCAACTTTAATAACTTGGCGTAATATCGAAAATGACCAGAATTCACTCTTGTTGTTGCAGATGAAAATGTACAAATGGTTGTTTGCGTGGGAGGAAACCGGAGTACACAGAGTTAGCAATCATGTTCAATCTGCCATCCCATCGTAACCATCTCACATACTTCCAGGTCCGATGATCGAACTTGTGTCACATTGGTGAGAAGCGATTGAGAGTGTAGATACCTACCTTTAAATGGCCGTCATCATCACCAGTTACCAGAAATGTTTCGCCAGTTACTAACATGCTGTAAATTGGTGCTCTACAAAATATAACCAGTCATTGCAGTGCCAACACGGGTCAAACAACCACCTGCAACATCGTTCATAATGGAGGAGGTGAATATTCAATTAGCAATAGTACTTGACCTGTACTAGAAAACATAATTAAACATTTAAATCAGGTCATTAATAAACCTGCAATCCCTGGATTACCAGTCCAGCATGTTACCATTGGACCACATACCCGTCTGTATGCATTTACCTAGAATGTGCTGCACATATATTGAGATATTGTAAAAGCGGATGATTAGATAGCGTTATTATTATCTTATGTTATATTTCGGGTTTTACGCCTGCATCAGCACCATTTCGGGCTATATTGCCGGCGGGCAGTTTACTTAACAACACCTTTCCTGGGCAGGCTCCAGTACTTGGGTGCACCAACCTCCGTAAGAAACTGCCAACTTTTTCATATAAATGAGACACGGTCTGAGCGGGGCTCGAACCCGTGACCATCAGTGATGATAGGTTACAGTGATATACAAGTCAGCGACCGTAACCACTTATTACGGTAAAAAGTAAAATTTGGCAAATATGGCCACAAACGAACCTACTTTAGTGAAATTACCATTTGTAAATTACCTCCCTTTATGGAAGTTTTTTATATATCAACCTAAGAAGAGGAATTGGCATTTTCTGCTTGTAACAGCAAGCATCAACTTTTTAATAATTTAGTGCCAAACTCTGTCACTATTCAATATTTATAATAATATATTATTAGTTGCCATTTCATATGTTTTAATGTGATGTATTCCTTGTAAATGTAGCTACTATAGTTTTCTAACACACCGGTGTAAACTTTCATTAAAAAAGCACACAATGCAACCATTTTAGTTTTCAATTTAGATCAGAAAATGAATAAAATAACCAATTTATTCCATTTGTATTGTGATTAAAAACTATTTATATATGATAATAATTATAATATATTGAACACAGTAGAATTTTTCATATTGATTGTGAAATTTGAAGAAAAAAACCCATTACATTTCTCACTTATTTCTGGCAAGGTTAAGAAATCTGTTGTAACACCTACTCATGAGCATCTTTCACCCTCCTCTTTAGGACCCCTGTGTTAAGATCTATCGAGTTGAAGGATTTGTCTTTTGAGGCTGTATGAAGTTCATCTCCGCTCGGCGAGAACCGAAGCACGCGGCAAGATTTCTTATGGTGGGACAACTTCATCAATTCACCATTCTCCGATGAGGCCGAGTAGGAATGACTTGAAAATATTAAGAAATTAGCTTCATTAATCATTGTACGTGCACAACACAAAAATGTAGTATGTTATATGTATGCAAAGTATTAAGTTTCCATTTCGCTACAAATTCAAATAAATTCCATTTTGTTGCCTGCCAAAGAAAAGCGTTATCACTAACATATACTAGGCAAATACTACATATATAAATTAAAATAAAAGTGCCCCTGTTTTTACTCATTTTATAAATTATCTGAAAGAGAGAAAAGAAATAGAGAAACATATAGCAATGATAAAAGACAAAATATGTATTCATAACAAAACATGGGACCAGTTTATATCGTGATACGTTAACGGCAGTAAATATATGCAAAGTTATGACAATGTTTTTGCATGGAGTGGCTGGAATTGTCCTCTATTTTCACTTCTCTCTACTTATCCTCCTCTATTCTGCTGTATATAAACTGTGATCTAAATTTATATATATTTTACTTATGTGCTATCTTCTATATTCTACTCTGTTTCTCATCCTCCTATGTTTACATAAACAGATATATCTCTATAATGTTAGAACTCTGTAGCTGTGCTTCAAGTGTATATCAAATGTTAAACTGTAATAAGGTGATATACCTCTATAATGTTAGAACTCTGTAGCTGTGCTTCAAGTGTATATCAAATGTTAAACTGTAGTAAGGTGATATATCTCTATAATGTTAGAACTCTGTAGCTGTGCTTCAAGTGTATATCAAATGTTAAACTGTAGTAAGGTGATATATCTCTATAATGTTAGAACTCTGTAGCTGTGCTTCAAGAGTATATCAAATGTTAAACTGTAATAAGGTGAAATTGTATTTATGTTTCTGTGTATGTAAATATGAAAAAACAAATAAACAGGTTGCTCCATGGCAACTCAAAAAAAGAAAGTGTTATCACTAACACAACGAGAAACACTGAGGAAAAACAGCATATTTTCAGCTATGTTCCCTCAATTATAGTCAAACAATTCCTAACGATCTATCTATCTTCCTCTAATGTCAAACCCCTCGCAAGGATGTAGACATGTTGCACATCAAACCGCAAAGAAGATAAAAGGATGAGTAGTTAAAAGCATAAATATAAAAAAGTAATGAAAAATAAGTCGGGTTAAGAGTTTAAAAGCAGCTAGGCAGAACATCTAGGGGCTGGCATGATCAATACACCAAACAGCCGTATTGAATTGGTGATGGTAGGTAGATGGACAATGTCAGGAGGGAGATGGTTCCAATGATAGATTGTTCTTGGAAAAAAGGAAAACTTGTAATAGTCTGTAGTTGCTGTAATTAACCTATGGAAGGAAAGGAATGGCAATGGCGAGTAGGACGGGAGAGGGGGACTAGGTAATTCTCAATGGGGATAGTAACGAGATCATTATGAATTCTATACATAAGGGATGACCTATTGTCAATACGCCGTAGATCTAGTCTGCGTAGATTAAGGGAATGTAGCATGTCTGTAACACTAGGGGTACGATATCCAACAGGCTGCTCTTCGCTGGACAACTTCAATTTGATCTTTCAGCGTTTGGGACACACAAATCTCGGACCCATATTCCAGCTGAAAAAAATGGTTCTCTGGCTGCAACATCCAACAGTTTGTCTGCCTGTCATATTTTGTTGAGTACCAGATTGAAGTTGCAGTCATCAATCAATCAATCAATCAATCACTAGAGAGACATGAGCAATGTAGTTGGAGTAGGTATTCCAGGCTTGACCTAGGCCACTAGGATAACTGAGCTCCGCCCCCCCGGTACAACCTGCTCATCCCTTCCAATGAGGAACGACCTGAAACAATCCAGAGTATTATTCCTGACCAATCATTGTTCTTAATTTTTAAACAACCCAAGATCATAATTATACAGTGGAACCTCCCAAAACCAGACCCTCTCTAAATCGGAATACTCCCAAAACCGGACGTTTTTGAAAGTCCCGAATTGTTTTTTCTTTATTTCTTACATAAAATCACTCTGAAAACCGGAACCTCTCAACTCCGGACGAAAAATTTGCATAATTTGGGTACAGTTTGATGTAATTTCACCTCCCAAAACCGGAACAACTTTTAGGCGACATAGGTCTTCATCAATAAACTAAAAAGTGTTGAATTTGTTTGTGTATTCCGTCATAAATTGACACTTTCCAATCTCTTTTTTAACGGTGCGCGTTTGATCTATGAACGTGTGATAATCGCGCAAGATTATAAGATGTCAGGCTGATTGACGACTACTGCAATTAGCACTCATGTACAATTAATTTGTCGGCTAACTGGGGGATTATGTTATAATCATGTGTAGATTACTATCCTATAGGCAATTATAAAACTTGTTTGATAACGAATAAAGGATTTTGTGAATCTCGTAATTTATTGTTTGATGCAACCGTTTGATCACCTGTGAAAGCACAATATAATCCAGTCACACAAGATAATTATGATTTTTTGTGTGTTTTACGTTTATTTATCGTCGCTACCGGTTGGCCATATGAGCGACGCCTCCTGAAGAGATTAGTTATTTTAGATTTTTGGAGGATAGTGCATGATACAGACAGAGACCCATTCCAGAATCTCCTCTGGTTCTTTTACGTGCACGGTGTAAAGCACCGACACGAGACCTCGGTTTAACGTCCCATCTGAAAGACTGTTAATTTTATTAGGGTCAGACGGGGGATCGAACCTGCGATCCCTGGATTACCAGTCCAGCGTGTTACCACTGGACTACATATCCGTCTGTAATTGTGTCCATAGATCAGGGTTGGCTTTCTTCCGGGAAGAAAGGTATTTCTTCCCTTCCGTGGGAAGAAACATGGGAAAAAAGGGAAGAAACACCTTTCTTCCCGGAAGAAATGGGAGAAACTAGGAAGAAACTGGGAATAAAGTGTGATATTTTTATTGCATCACTGTCAGCAACTATAAGAGAATAATATTTACATATATACATTAGCACAATGTTCTCACAATTAGCAGTCTTCACATCAGGTAGATAAGCACACTGTTCATGTAAAAAAACAGCAGTTAATAATCAATCTCAAGATCACCTCTCAGGAGCCGGAAACAGAACACTAACTTTCCTGCAGTTTGATTTCCTAGTCTGTTCCTAATTTTACTGTGGAGCTGTCCAAAGTTGGAAAATATACGCTCTACTGACGCTGAGGAAGCTGGTGCCTGTAGAAGACATACCACAAAGTCTACAAAGTCAGAATTTACACCACTGGATTTAGCTGCTTTCCACCAGGTAACTGGATCCATCCGAAGTGCTGCCTCATTGAAAAATGCAGCAGGGTATGGTGTGGATTTGGCTTGAAAGGCAATCAGCTCAGTGATGAAGGCAGGACTCTTGGACATAATAAAGTCATTAACAATCTCCAATTGCCAAGCAGATAGTTTAACACCCTGATATGCTGGATGTAGTTTGTAAGCTGTAAAGTGTTCTGGTATGATTGCTTGCTTAAACCGCTTTGTGACAAGGGTCTTGTGCGCTGGTGACTGAAGATTGGGATTATCCAGAAGAGACAGCCATGTATGGCACGCTGATGACAGAGAGGAGTAGTCTGCCTGGCAAGCATCAATAGCAGTTGCTACAGGGCGAAGCAGCTCTGCCATGTCCTTGGAATTCCTATAGATATTGATATCCTGTATCTTTTTGGCAATGCCACTTTTAGAAGTCAATAACCTGTCAATTGAAACATATAACAATAGCTAGTAATTATAACAGGTTGGTTGGTGTGACCCAGCTTATGGGACTTCACTATACAATCTAATTGACACCTGTCAATTGGACTTGATCAACAGATGTTATTGTTGAAGCAATATTAATCATAATATATACATTTTATCTATATTTTGCGCATATATTACTAAACAAATTGACAAAAAGGAGGTTTCTTCCATTTCTTCCCAGTAGTTGGGAAGAAACGTATTTCTTCCGTATCGGAAAAAACCGGGAAGAAACCTGCCAACCCTGCCATAGATTGTGTTATTTAATAAATATTAACAAAATACACATTATGACCAATAAATACAACATTTGAATATATTAAATGAGTACTTTATAATGGGCCAGTGTATCTTACTGGACACAATTTGGTGTGAATAATGTATTTTTTTTATTAGACAAGTAGGACCTCTAGGGGACAAATCATGGTTCCTAGCGAGGGCGAAGTCACGGTCCCTAGGTAGGGTAGGGCGAAGTCACGGACCCTAGGTAGGACGAGGTCACGGTCCCTAGGTAGGGTAGGGCGAAGTCACGGACCCTAGGTAGGACGAGGTCACGGACCCTAGGTAGGACGAAGTTACGGACCCTAGGTAGGGCAAAGTAACGGTCCCTAGGTAGGACGGGGTCACGGACCCTAGGTAGGACGAAGTCACGGACCCTAGGTAGGGTGAAGTCGCCCTCTAGAATGAGCCCTGAAACAAGCGGGAGCTCGGGTGAAATGAACGCCCTGTATAGTGTGTACATGTAGCAACATCACACAAGATCCTGAACAATTCACAAAGCAAGACTTACAGATGGACATCTCCCTCTATTGTGCCTGATGCAATAACATCCTTCTCCGGGTGAAAACTTATGTCCACAACAATATCTGGGAACTTTATATCTTGAGGCTTCCGGATGGCATTGTCTACCTGTGATAGAAAGAAGAATAAGAGAATATGTGTTTGTTTAAAGCGACACTACATCAGTGAAAATGCAAATTTCTACAGAATGTATTTTCCTATTATATGGTAAAAAAAATATTCCAAATGTATGGCCAGAGTATTTCAACTAATAAACAAACGCCGTATTGTTGACAAAATAATGTAAATAGGGTCGACATCCATGTGTAATGCAACTCATGTATCCTGAATAACACGATTTATGGAATAGATTTACCGTTATATCTCACATTTGTGCCAGTGCATATTTATTTGTAGACTAATCTTAGTTAAATTATCTCTAAACGACATTATCTCGTGTTTATTATTGACTCCGATGACAAACGGCAATTCAGGAGCATGGATGACCGTTATTTGAAATCCTACTTTCAATTTTGAAAGTTTATAGACCACAAAAACACTGTTTATTGATTCAATGTTAGTGTTCGAATGTATTCAGAAGAATTTGTAGTAGCAATGCATTTATACGTGAAAAAATGCATTTTATTTGCCTTTTGCAATGTAATGTTGCTTTAAGTGTATGAACAATTTATATTTCAGCGAATGAACATTAAATGCATTATTATCACGAGTGACGCTAGCCACGCCACGAGTGATAATAATAGCTTTCAATGTTCATGAGTGAAATATTATCCGAACATTCACTTAAAACAAATTTTCTTTTTATTCTAGGCTGAAAAGTGGTTTTATGATGGAAAACCATACAACCCTGCACTAGAAAGCCGTGTTTACACGACATTAAATGACGTCATAAAATGAGTCATAAATGACGTCACCGACAGCTTGAGTCTGAAAACGTTCATGTTGACTGTTGACAACATTTCAACATGCAGCGGCTAGGTACTACATGTACACATGTAAAGCAATGAGAGAGAAAATGTGTTATTCCACTGGTTTCAACCAGTGGAATAACACAAGGATGATGATGGGTCAATGAGGGTAAACATTTAGACTATATGGATGATGTAGGAGAAAGCAGAGGTGGTATTTTCACTAACAAGTGCCCCAGCTAGACCTGAATGGAAGTGCGCATGGTGCATCCAGGGCTCTTACAAGACCTTCATGGTGCATCCACGGTTCTTATAAGACCGTCATGGTGCATCCAGGACTCATACAACATCTTCATGGTGCATCCAGGGCTCTTACAAGACCTTCATGGTGCATACAGGGCTCATACAAGACCTTCATGGTGCATCCAGGGCTCATACAAGACCTTCATGGTGCATCCAGGGCTCTTACAAGATCTTCATGGTGCATCCAGGGCTCATACAAGACCTTCATGGTGCATCCAGGGCTCATACAAGACCTTCATGGTGCATCCAGGGCTCATACAAGATCTTCATGGTGTATCCAGGGCTCATACAAGACCCTCTTACAAGATCTTCATGGTGCATCTAGGGCTCAAACAAGATATTCATGGTGCATCCAGGGCTCATACGAGATCTTCATGGTACATCCAGGGCTCTTACAACATCTTCATGGTCCCATGTTGGACTGTGATGAAGGGTCCCCAAGTAGGTAAGAAGAACTCCACTACTCTTTCTCTTGTCTAGTCAACAATATCCGTGTTTGGAAACTTTAGAGGGGTGAATTAACCTCCGACGTATTAACCTCACACACATTGCTTAGTACTGGTTAACCACTTAGGTCGGCTAAGCCTGTCCAGGAAAACATGTCTAGGTCCCCGCAAGGAGTTTGACATTAATGGAACATACATACATTCCCTGAGGTTATGCTCCAACAATAAAATGTTACCCTTGTTTTTACACAGATGTCCCAACTGTACCTTTACTGTGGTCATTGTCACGCAAACTAGCTGAATAGGCACTAATAACACTGAATATGGCCAACTCCTGTTAGGTCAGTCTGTCACGTGTAGTGTTGTAAGGGGTTTGACATTAACAGAAGATAGTGGATTCAATCATTCGGATTGAGCTATGATATATATCTATGATTGAGCTCACTTTGAGACTTTACTGTATTCATATTAATACTATCATTTGTAGAACTTTGTAAATGTCAGCCGAGTATAGAGCTTGTCCGGGTATTGTGACAGTGTGTATGAACAGGCGTTGTCTTTATATATATACTGTTAGCAGGTACAGCAGTACACTCATTCTATGGCTATGATAGTGGGATATATATCAGCTGGTTGCTATTGCAATACAGCTATCCATTAATTACGATAAATGGCTTAATTTAGTCTAACACACGTTTCTCTTACCAGTGCGGCCATCGTTGTTGTTGTTGTTGTTGTGGTGGTGGTGAAACTTTACCTCCAGGTCTATGACCCATAAGTGGCTTGACATAAATGTAGATCTATACAATAGTATGTATGTTCCTTTTAATGTCAAACCCCTCGCGGGGACTTAGACATATATTCCTGTGCAGGCGTATCCGACCTAAGCGATTAACCAGTACTAAGCAATGTGTGTGAGGTGCCTTGCTCAATGACACTACATACGTGGCCTGACCGAGTATCGAACCCGGGACCGTTCGATTCCAAATCCGACGCTCTACCACTGGACCACGGACGCCACACAGTTTCCACATGAGTCGGTCACATCTTCAATTTGCATATGAAACTTTCCATCTAAAGTGGCAGAGGTGTTAACAACAGTGGTAATAAAAAAATACACAGCTGAATCAATCAGAAGTGTGGTGAGATGGTACGGTGGTCGCCAGAACGGACAGGTGGGTTTTCTCCGGGTACTCCGGTTTCCTCCCACACAAATGACCACATTTACGCTTTCGCCCGCGCCAACGAGAGTGATTAATATAAGTTGTTAGAAATAGCAATCGTTGTAAAATAAATAAAGCTTAAACAAAAAACCAAAAAATCAAAAAAATCAGAAGCTTGAGACTTCAGTTTGAGAATGGAGACAACTTTTATAACCTCGGCCCCTGGTCAGGTCTATGTCGGATTGGATGTAACAATGGAAATAAAATTAATCCCACAGGAGCCAGTCACAACTTCAAATTACATATATCAGAGCTGTATCACCCCCACCCCCACCCCACCCCCAAGAACATCCAGTCATCGGAAGCGTGTACATATAAAACTCAGGATCTACTACAAAGTGAAACAATCGCTCGCCAACATGGTTCGTCGGCGGCGAGGGCAAATAAGCTCAATCATCATTATCAAAGTAAAACAATGAAAAATTGATGAAAACACAAGCACTCTCAACGGCAAATACCCACCAATGCCCAAGATAAGCATTGACCTAAATGGACATCTCGAATTTCTTGGTAACCTGCAGACGTCTAGAAGTCTAGATATCTGACAATACAAGGCAATGTTCAAATTATCAAAACATCTGTATTCTCGGCAATAATTTTTAAATTAAAAACTAGAGATCAGTTTACAACAGAACTGGAAATAAATAATTTTCAAGTTTCTATGTAACAATAAAAAAGCTCTTGTCGCCAAAAAAACGCAGAAAAGAAAAATTGATTGTGGGGGTCTAAATATGTATAGTATTTCCAATCCGAACTTGCAAAACTGGAATGTTATAAGGAAGTCAATTCTAAAAATGCGCGACAGCATTTACAACAAAAAATACTTCTTGTGTTCATGTTTAACTCAATGATCAGTTTTTCTGTCAAAAACTTAAGATGGAAATAAAAATGCATTGGATTTGTTTTTGTCATATAATTAACAATTAACCTACATGATTACACGGACAAAGAAACCAGCAGATAATTTGCCAATAAGACGCTAGTAAGACCTAAATGCGAATATGCAGCCTCAATGTGGAGCTCATACATCCAGTACAATGGCAACAAAGTAGAAATGGTGCTAAGCAGAGCTGCTCGTTTGGCCAATATCCATTACTTGACTTACGGCAGTGTCATTGCCGATGCTGATGATGCAGCTGATGCAGCTGATGATGATGATGATGATGATGATGATGGAAAAATGATGATGATGATGATGATGATGATGATGATGATGATGATGATGATGATGATGATGATGATGAAGTTTGTTTTCCCTCGCCGCCGGCGAACCATGTGGGCGAGCATTCGCATATGATTAGTTTCATATGATAGCACCGTCGATTAGTCGAGTAGTGTCTGCTGATTTGTTGAGTGTTGCCTTGGTGCGTTGTCTTGCAGTTTTCGGTGATGGTGCAATAGAAGCGGAGGAGGCATCTTCTTCCTCTTCAGGGGAACAATTCATGATGGGTTCTTCACTCGAATGGCTCTTCTTAGGGCCACCCTCCGCACTGCTGGCCATCCATCCCGGAGTGTCATTATCAAGTTGAACAGTCCAGGGTGGCGCACAATGAGACAAGAATGGCCGATGCACGTGTAATTATGATCTGTAAAATTGTACATGTCCTAGTTGCTGTCCCCTTGCATTCCTATGACCAGCTCTCAGCAAGGCTTCTCGACATATGCATCCTCTCTCATATTGACAGATCCACACACACATGTATGTCAACTACCACCAGCATTCATTCTTCCCTGTCAGTATAGTACTCTGTGGAACGCATTGTCAACCGATATTGCCATGCTACCTGCTCTTGACCATGTTAGACAGAGGGTTTGCAGAACAAACCATCTTAAGTACCTTAATAGTGAAAATGCTGACGTTAAAGCTTTTAGTTGGAACTAGTGGCAAAGGACGAAATAAATTAAGACAATATAGCCAGCCTAAGAGTGAATACAAGACAGAATCATATGTGCAAAATATAGCAATACCTAGAAACCACAGAAGCGCCTTAGCCAAATTCCGTTGTGGCGTCGCACCAATTAAGACTGAAACTGGTAGATATATAGGATTACCACTGTGTGAACGAACCTGTTTTCAATGTTCAAATACAATCGAGAGCGAAATACATGTATTGTTGAAATGTCCATTGTATGAGCATTTACGCACTGAACTTAAATTATATGCGCAGTCTATTAATACATCATTCAACACTCTTAGTTTCTCTGAACAGTTTGCTTATTTAATGTCTGATAAATATATTGCTAAATTATGTGCCAAAACCTGCTATAGAATTTTAATGGAAAGACGTAATATTTTATATAAAACCTGAATCATGTATATAGAAATCAAACAACTTTATAATACTATTATGATTTAACTTTTGTATATATATATGTAAATGCAACAATTTAACCTGTGATGTATAGTTTTACTGTTTTATAAATCTGTATTTTTAAATTGAATTTAAAGTAAGTTTTAAGATGCTGTTATATTATATCTTAGTTTGTCTCTTATAACTCAAACATGAGTGGTTTTGTACATTGTTTTAATATTACTGTTTAAATATGTTGTGTATGCTTGTACAAAAATGAGACGTAAATAAACATTTATCTATCTATCTATACAAAATAACAAAACTCCTTTTTAGCATAACGTTTTCGATTTTATTCATTATCATCAATACAGTTGTGGCGTTCGCGGTCCAATGGTAGAGCTTCGGATTTGGAATCGAACGGTCCCGTTCGATACTCAGTCAGGCCATGTATGTAGTGTTATTGAGCAAGGCACCTCACACACATTGCTTAGTACTGGTTAACCGCTATGGTTGGCTAAGCATGCCAAGGAAAACATGTCTAGGTCCCCGCAAGGGGTTTGACATTAATGGAACATACAATACAATACAGTTATGCATTGCTTTCTACTTCTTCTCTGATTTGTTATTCATTTCTTTGCACTCAGTTCAATTCAATTCAACCATTATCTTTACAACAAATAACATATCATTATATATAGCTATTTACCGACACACAGTAAGTGAATACTGTTTAATGTAATATACAAAGACATATAAGCAATACAAATAATATCAACATTCATTATTGGTCAAAAATAAAGTGCCAAGATACAAACATACTACATATTAAGATTTAAGATAAAATACGGAGTATGATGGACACACTGCTGGCTGACAGCAGGCTGTATGGCCGGTCCACACACGCAGTGCTGTCAACGATGTGTATGGCCAGTCCACACACGCAGTGCTGTCAACGATGTGTATGGCCAGTCCACACACGCAGTGCTGTCAACGATGTGTATGGCCAGTCCACACACGCAGTGCTGCCAACGATGTGTATGGCGGTCCACACACGCAGTGCTGCCAACGATGTGTACCACACCAGGCCCAACGATGTGTATGGCCGTCACACAACAGGCCCAACAAGTGCTGCCAACGATGTGTATGGCCATCCACACCGCAGTGCTGCCAACGATTGTATGCGTCCCACACGCGCCACAGTGTGGCGTCCACACACGCAGTGCTGCCAACGATGTGTATGGCCAGTCCACACACGCAGTGCTGCCAACGATGTGTACCACACCGCAGTGCTGCCAACGATGTGTATGGCCGGTCCACACACGCAGTGCTGCTGCCAACGATGTGTATGGCCAGTCCACACACGCAGTGCTGCCAACGATGTGTATGGCCAGTCCACACACGCAGTGCTGTCAACGATGTGTATGGCGAGTCCGCACACGCAGTGCTGTCAACGATGTGTATGGCCAGTCCACACACGCAGTGCTGCCAACGATGTGTATGGCCAGTCCACACACGCAGTGCTGCCAACGATGTGTATGGCCAGTCCACACACGCAGTGCTGCCAACGATGTGTATGGCCAGTCCACACACGCAGTGCTGCCAACGATGTGTATGGCCAGTCCACACACGCAGTGCTGCCAACGATGTGTATGGCCAGTCCACACACGCAGTGCTGCCAACGATGTGTATGGCCAGTCCACACACGCAGTGCTGCCAACGATGTGTATGGCCAGTCCACACACGCAGTGCTGCCAACGATGTGTATGGCCAGTCCACACACGCAGTGCTGCCAACGATGTGTATGGCCAGTCCACACACGCAGTGCTGCCAACGATGTGTATGGCCAGTCCACACACGCAGTGCTGCCAACGATGTGTATGGCCAGTCCACACACGCAGTGCTGCCAACGATGTATGCCAGTCCACACACCAGTGCTGCCAACGATGTGTATGGCCAGTCCACACGCGCAGTTGCTGCCAACGATGTGTATGGCCAGTCCACACACGCAGTGTGCTGCCAACGATGTGTATGGCCAGTCCACACACGCAGTTGCTGCCAACGATGTGTATGGCCAGTCCACACACGCAGTGCTGCCAATGATGTGTATGGCCAGTCCACACACGCAGTGCTGCCAACGATGTGTATGGCCAGTCCACACACGCAGTGCTGCCAACGATGTGTATGGCCAGTCCACACACGCAGTGCTGCCAACGATGTGTATGGCCAGTCCACACACGCAGTGCTGCCAACGATGTGTATGGCCAGTCCACACACGCAGTGCTGCCAACGATGTGTATGGCCAGTCCACACACGCAGTGCTGCCAACGATGTGTATGGCCAGTCCACACACGCAGTGCTGCCAACGATGTGTATGGCCAGTCCACACACGCAGTGCTGCCACGATGTGTATGGCCAGTCCACACACGCAGTGCTGCCAACGATGTGTATGGCCAGTCCACACACGCAGTGCTGCCAACGATGTATATGGCCAGTCCACACACGCAGTGCTGCCAACGATGTGTATGGCCAGTCCACACGCGCAGTGCTGCCAACGATGTGTATGGCCAGTCCACACGCGCAGTGCTGCTGCCAACGATGTGTATGGCCAGTCCACACGCGCAGTGCTGCTGCCAACGATGTGTATGGCCAGTCCACACGCGCAGTGCTGCTGCCAACGATGTGTATGGCCAGTCCACACACGCAGTGCTGCTGCCAACGATGTGTATGGCCAGTTCACACACGCAGTGTTGCTAACGATGTGTATGGCCAGTCCACACACGCAGTGCTGCTTCCAACGATGTGCATGGCCAGTCCACACACGCAGTGCTGCCAACGATGTGTATGGCCAGTCCACACACGCAGTGCTGCTGCCAAACGATGTGTATGGCCAGTCCACACGCGCAGTGCTGCTGCCAACGATGTGTATGGCCAGTCCACACACGCAGTGCTGCCAACGATGACCGCCCAACTGCCCAGCATACTCACGAGATGGTGCTGAAGAATATATATATATACATGTATATATATCAGCATCATATATTATACATGTTTTGGACATTTTAACAAGTTGGGTTTCATACCGTTTCTACCAAAGCAGGCCCTACTGTTTTAACGACTTAATTCACATTACACCCATGTGTCGTGCTACCGTAGTTCCTATAACTATAAATGTCTGTATAAATAGAAATTATTTTGAACGGTTCTTTGCCAACACAAATTGGCATCTGTGTTGCAATAGACAAAGCGATACAACAACAGTTATATTATATTTTATTATTCAGAACAGGCAAGACAAACTAAGAACGTATACAGCCCTCTGTATTAAGCACACAAAGCAAGACTACACCAGTGTCACTGGAAATACCATCCGACAGAAATACAGAATCTAAACCTAGCACTGAATGGTCAGTTCCAATATTTAGCTAGTCGGAAGACTCTTTCATCTACATGTATCTGGAACTTAAAACTTTTCAAAATCTCAATGTCATTGGTCAGTCCTACATGCTCGTATTTATAACCACATACTAGCCTGGGAACAGTCGTCGATATATTTTGCCTGGTCAGTCAAATAAATATATTTTAACACCGAGACCATTAATTAGGCCGTATTGAGCTTCTGATCATATTTGCCAGAAGTTAAAAAGTGAAATATCGACAGACTGGCACCCAGGCTAACCACAGACGTTCCCAAGACACATGATTCCAAGCGTCGGGTGAGCGGTTCTTGTCCCTGAATAGCTCTTGTAGCGTAGGGACATTATGATATAATATAGCAATTATTTTGACACTATTCACACAAACAAGTTAGACGATATACAATTTTAAAAATGGCATCCCGTCAATAACACAATAACAAGGCCTTACTCTGCATGACAGCAAACTATGTCTTCTATTCTCTGAATGTGCCCTTTGTTTAGAAGTACTTTTATTTATCGTCGCTACTGGTTGCCCATATGCTCTACGCCTCCTGAAGAGATTATTCATTTTAGATTGTGGAGGATAGTGCACTGATACAGACAGAGACCCATTGCAGAGTCTCCTCTGGTTCTTTTACGTGCACATTGTAATGCACCGACATGAGGCCTCGGTTTAATGTCCCATCTGAAAGACGGTTAATATTATTAGGGTCAGACGATGGATCGAATCTGCGATCCCTGGATTCGCAGTCCAACGTGTTAACCACTGGAGTACTGAGAAGCACGTAAACTGTTGACATAAACAATTTAGACTGTTCATTTCTTATTTTCGATGTGATTCAGTAATTAACTATCCCTTTTCAAACTCGAGTTTAAGTAGAGAGACTATATAAGCTCTGCTTCAGTTTTGGTCTAGCCTGGGAACAGGCGTCGATATATTTTGTCTGGTCAGTCAAATAAATATATTTTAACACCGATACCATTAATTGGGCCGTATTGAGTTTCTGATAATGTCCTTTTGCCAGAAGTTTAAACGTGAAAACTCGACAGACTGGAACCCAGGCTAGCTTTGGTCCTTTCCTATATACGTACTTACTTCTTTGAATTATTGTGCATGTATTGTTTTGTGTATTTATATAATGGAATAAATATCGTAGTTGGGCAATTATGTAATTTAATAAAAAGAAGCGTGGATACAGTGCTTTTTGTCGCCCCGTAAGTGCTAATTATGTGAAATCTGAATATAGATCATCTGCATGGGTGTGGAAAGACTTGTGAAGATTTGCTAAGCAGCACATGTGGCTACAAAGTGTGTCTCATTTGAGTAAAATAGATACAGAACATGTTAACTATTTTCAACGAGATTTATACTTTGAGCAATAATCTAATTAGATTGTTTCTCGCATCTACACCTATTCGTGTGAGGAGAGTTACAAAGTGCGACAAAAAAAAACGTGTATGCACCTGGAATGATATATGGGAGCTGTCAATAGCGGTCTTCATCTTTATTTCAGTCTCAGCTAAGGACATCACAGCAAATATAAACACATATCAAATTAACAACGTACAGCGTGCAAAAATATAGCATTTTTTATGAACGAACACTCAGAGCAATTGGATGGATGTTCTACATTTTATACATTAACCTAATGTGTTGTTTACGCAATTATGCTTAGTAAGAGTAACACGGAAATCCCTACAGCTATATACCAGTGGTTAACACGTTGGATTGGTAATCCAGTGATCGCAGGTTCGATCCCCCGTCTGACCCTAATAAAATCAACAGTCTTTCAGATGGGGACTTAATACCGAGTTCTCGTGTCGGTGCTGTACACCGTGCACATAAAAGAACCAGAGGAGATTCTGGAATTGGTCTCTGTCTGTATCATTGCACTATCCTTCAAACATTTAAAATGACTAATCTCTTCAGGAGGCGTCGCTCATATGGGCACCCAGTAGCGAGGATAAATAAACTTGCCATGTATGACATAATGCAGAGACTTGCGTTCGCCTGTGGTTTCTTCTGTGGACTTTGAATTCTTGGGCTGATACTTGTTTCTCTAAGCAGGTTATGTAGACTGCTACGATGCTTATGCAGACATCCGAAGAGGCATCCTTTTCTTCACAGGGTGCCAAGTCCTGTATCCTTTCTTTCGAATGCACTCCCTTTTAGGGCCACATCCTCCAACATTTGTCAGCTCACAGCAGCAAGAATGGTTCCGGTTTTTTCGCGGGGGTCATCGTCGCTACTAAGAGGCCGCGTCCCAACGTCTCCTTGAAGGAGCCGGCTAAAATCAATCGCCAGCTATCCGCTGTCTCCAGCACCGAGCATTGTTGTCTCGCCAAGTAGACCTGTAAGTTAGTCTGTTGCTACTCATAATCACGCTACTGTTCCGATAGCACGGCAGTAGTCAACGAAGTCCTTGACCCATTTTCTTGCTGCGAGCTGTGCCTAGGTCACGACGTGCACGTTTTAGAGAGACCTGACCTTCTTGTATATGGGAGCAACATTTGTTTTGAGTCAGCCAGTAGTGATCTGTACACGTACTCAGCCTTTGTGAGTCAATATCAGTTGGTATTTACGACGTCGTTGGGGCATTAGGTCATGTCACATGCGGTATACTCACCTATGGTGGGACATTAGGTCATGTCACATGCGGTATACTCACCTATGGTGGGGCATTAGGTCATGTCACATGCGGTATACTCACCTTTGGTGGGATATTAGGTCATGTCACATGCGGTATACTCACCTATGGTGGGACATTAGGTCATGCCACATGTGTCATACTCACCTATGGTGGGACATTAGGTCATGCCACATGCGTCATACTCACCTATGGTGGGACATTAGGTCATGCCACATGCGTCATACTCATCTTTGGTGGGACATTATGTCATGTCACATACAGCACACTCTACATTGGTGGAACATTAGGTCATGTCACATGCGGTATACTCACCTTTGGTGGGACATTAGGTCATGTCACATGCGTCATACTCACCTATGGTGGGACATTAGGTCATGCTACATGCGTCATACTCATCTTTGGTGGGACATTATGTCATGTCACATACAGCACACCCTACATTGGTGGAACATTAGGTCATGTCACATGCGTCATACTCCCCTATGGTGGAACATTAGGTCATGTCACATACAGCACACTCTACATTGGTGGAACATTCGGTCATGTCACATGCGGTATACTCACCTTTGGTGGGACATTAGGTCATGCCACATGCGTCATACTCACCTTTGGTGGGACATTAGGTCATGTCACATGCGGTATACTCACCTTTGGTGGGACATTAGGTCATGTCACATGCGGTATACTCACCTTTGGTGGGACATTAGGTCATGTCACATGCGTCATACTCATCTTTGGTGGGACATTAGGTCATGTCACCTACAGCACACTCTACTGCGGTGGGACATTATGTTGTCACATACAGCACACTCTACTTCGGTGGGACATTATGTCATGTCACATACAGCACACTCTACTTTGGTGTGACATTAGGTCATGTCACATACAGCACACTCTACTTTGGTGGGACATTAGGTCATGTCACATACAGCACACTCTACTTTGGTGTGACATTAGGTCATGTCACATACAGCACACTCTACTTTGGTGGGACATTAGGTCATGTCACATACAGCACACTCTACTTTGGTGTGACATTAGGTCATGTCACCTACAGCACACTCTACTTCGGTGGGGCATTATGTCGTGTCACCTACAGCACACTCTACTGCGGTGGGACATTATGTTGTCACATACAGCACACTCTACTGCGGTGGGACATTATGTCATGTCACATACAGCACACTCTACTGCAGTGGGACATTATGTCGTGTCACATACAGCACACTCTACTGCGGTGGGACATTATGTCATGTCACATACAGCACACTCTACTGCGGTGGGACATTATGTCATGTCACATACAGCACACTCTACTGCGGTGGGACATTATGTTGTC
Organism: Archivesica marissinica; assembly: GCA_014843695.1. Classification (NCBI taxonomy): domain Eukaryota; kingdom Metazoa; phylum Mollusca; class Bivalvia; order Venerida; family Vesicomyidae; genus Archivesica; species Archivesica marissinica. The sequence continues at coordinate 98,605,560 of CM026391.1, read as the reverse complement.
ACATACAGCACACTCTACTTCGGTGGGACATTATGTTGTCACATACAGCACACTCTACTGCGGTGGGACATTATGTCATGTCACATACAGCACACTCTACTTCGGTGCAACATTATGTCATGTCACATACAGCACACTCTACTGCGGTGGGACATTAGGTCATGTCACATACAGCACACTCTATTGCGGTGGGACATTATGTTGTCACATACAGCACTCTACTGCGGTGGGACATTATGTTGTGTCACATACAGCACACTCTACTGCGTTATTACATTATGTTGTCACATACAGCACACTCTACTGCGTTATTACATTATGTTGTCACATACAGCACACTCTACTGCGTTATTACATTATGTTGTCACATACAGCACACTCTACTGCGTTATTACATTATGTTGTCACATACAGCACACTCTACTGCGGTGGGACATTATGTTGTCACCTACAGCACACTCTACTGCGGTGGGACATTATGTCATATCACATACAGCACACTCTACTGCGGTGGGACATTATGTTGTGTCACATACAGCACACTCTACTTCGGTGGGACATTATGTCGTGTCACATACAGCACACTCTACTTCGGTGGGACATTATGTCGTGTCACCTACAGCACACTCTACTGCGTTATTACATTATGTTGTCACATACAGCACACTCTACTGCGGTGGGACATTATGTTGTCACATACAGCACACTCTACTGCGGTGGGACATTATGTTGTCACATACAGCACACTCTACTGCGGTGGGACATTATGTTGTCACATACAGCACACTCTACTGCGGTGGGACATTATGTTGTCACATACTCAAATTTGGATATTATATGGTATTACTTACTACATACCAATGTCGTTGGTAGGAATACCTATGAACGAGATTTTCCTATAACTACTAATTTTAATTAATTATATACAATGTATAATATATATACATATATATCATAACTAGTGACATAAGTCACAAATGACTGGCCCTTTCAATAGGTGTGACACTATAATAAACAAACACTTTACTCTTATCATTTCCATTTTATTACACAGATTTTAAATCAATCGTAACTAAGGAAGGCTCTGTCTTCTTACGAGAAGGAACCCGCCCTGTTTAGACGCTATCTTTAGGGGAAACATGTAAGACCTTCCCAAAGAGCATATTAACTCATCAATACCAATCAGAATTCACTAGGCTATACCAATCAGAATTCACTAGGCTATACAACAATCAGAATTCACTAGGCTATACCAATCAGAATTCACTAGGCTATACCAATCAGAATTCACTAGACTAACTATTCCGGACATGAATCACCATTTGGAGATGAATTAATATAAGTTTTCTGAAAACTTGTTTTCCAATCCAAACCATTCACAATTTATGTAATTTGTAACATTTTTTTGTGTTATACATGTAAATTTATTGGAATAAATACTGTTTAAACCAATCACCACTGCCATCAGTTGATGGATGACCTATGACCGTAATATTGTATTGGTTATAATTTCAATTGTATAATACGATGGCGTCAAACCACCCTTTGGTGCCGATTAGAGAGGTAGTCTGCGAACCTTGTTTATTCGGATTTTACACCATTCTACACAGTCATTTTGAGATATTTTAGGCAGTTTACCTAACAACGTCTTTCTTGGGAAGTTAACCAGTACTTGGTGCAGCAACCTCCAACTTTTTCATAAAGAGTGATGGATTCGCTCTCTTCAAACGATCGGGGTACCGTGCACATAAAAGAACCAGAGGAGAGACTCTGGAATGGGTCTCTGTATCATTGCATTATCCTCCAAAAATCTAAAATGACTAATCTCTTCAGGAGGCGCCACTCATATGGGAACCGGTAGCGACTATAAATAAACGTACAACACATGTCACATAAAATGATTGTTAGTAATAGAATCGCTAGGAATAAATTCAGACTGAGATTGTGAGAAATAATTGATATCACTGTACAAGTTAGAGACATGCTTAAAAATGACACGCTCAGCTACCTGTTCAATGGAATTGAGTAAAGAAATAGGTATGTAGTAGTCTGCAAGTAGCCTGGGTACAGGCGTCGATATATTTTGCCTGGTCAGTCAAATAAATATATTTTAACACTGAGACCATTAATTGGGCCGTATTGAGTTTCTGATAATGTCATTTTGCCAGAAGTTAAAAATCGACAGACTGGAACCCAAGGCCAAGCGATAGATCTCCTGTTTGAAAACAGCACAAACATGGACATTTTCCCAAGATTATGGCATAGAACAGTGAGCTAAAGAACAATTAAAATGGCCACAAAGGAGTTGAAAGTTGTCGACTAAATTTCCACAGTTCTCTGTTGCGTATGTGCTATTTGTACCAGAAGCTTGGTTAATTTTTAAAGATTTCAAAATATTTCTATTTTTGATGAAGTTATAAAGATTGAACCTAAAATGCGCCGAGTGTTGTTTATATATGCAAGTTTGGTAATGTAATATTCTATTCGCTAATAATTGCTTGTTCTCTGAAAAAAGGTCAGATTTTTCATTTTGCAGCTCAGGTAAGTAATTACCTGTTTGTGGATCCAGCAGGTATTGGTTTGAGAGTTAGGTGATATGAACTGTTTCAGGGTTTTTCCACTAGTCGCTTGAAGGGAGCACATCCGATTTAAGTTGTTCACATAAAGGTAGTAGTTGATCTTGTCTTGATTAGTACAACTGTTGTAACCGTATTTGTGATTAATCTGAACTTGTTCTAGTATAATAGTTGATCTTGTCTTGATTAGTACAACTGTTGTAACAGTATTTGTGATTAATCTGAACGTGTTCTAGTATAATAGTTAATCTTGTCTTGATTAGTACAACTGTTGTAACAGTATTTGTGATTAATCTGAACTTGTTCTAGTATAATACCGGTAGTTAATCTTGTCTTGATTAGTACAACTGTTGTAACAGTATTTGTGATTAATTTGAACTTGTTCTAGTATAATAGTTGATCTTGTCTTGATTAGTGCAACTGTTGTAACCGTATTTGTGATTAATTTGAACTTGTTCTAGTATAATAGATAATCTTGTCTTGATTAGTGCAACTGTTGTAACAGTATTTGTGATTAATCTGAACTTGTTCTAATAACTCTGAGATTGCGTGTGTTTTCCTTTCCGGTATGCTCATCTCTTCTTTTGAATGTTTGAGTTTAATTGTACTATCTATCCATGGTTGCTCTTGTGCATTAATTTGAATGGATTTGCTTGAAATGTATTGCTTGGATACAGTCAAACCTCCCCGGACGTAATCACAGCAACAACAAAGTCTTAATAGTATTTAATTACATCTAAGAGCCGACATTATAACCAACACAGAGACGCTAATCTCAATAGTAACCAACCAGGCTCTCTCCCTGCGTGGCATGGAATAGCAAATAGACTTGATCACACGATCATGCATTTCCATGACCCTGTCCGTGTCTACTGCCAGAGAGAGTGCAACACCTCTGCAAACCATGCATTAATTCCGGCTTGCACCAGTCAATTCATTGTGTGTATGCTGCTTAGTAAGCACTCTACCACGACATGTCTGGCGAAATCCCATATGATGGTCGCGTGATCCAAACAATACCATTTTATCACACACGCACACAAACACAGTTGTCCTATAATATAATCATACATGTTTAAATAATTAAATTAAGAGTCATCAAAACATAAGGTAATTAATCACTACACATGTATATAGGCGCAAGGCAATAGGTAACTATGTTACACTAAGCAGCCAACCTGTATTAAGCAGCCAGGATACAGATTCACATTATCTTGTTTTATTATACATTTGACCTCTATTAAGCAGACACCTGTGCTAAGCAGCCACTTTCTGTGATTCCCTTCGCTGGCTGCCTAAGACAGGTTTGACTGTAGTTGTAAACATTTTAGTTATATTTCGAATGTATTTACAATCCTGTATCAACATTTTTATTTTTCAGTTTTCTCCAATTCCAGTTTGTCCCTAAGGTAGTAGATTCCATGGTCATACCTCCAAATGGTGTGAATAAAACTGTTAAGACTTTGGTTGTTATAACTAAATACGCCAACCACAGGACAATGATATCCTATATCTTGTTCTAAGCAAGGTTCACCAGCTAAAATAACACCCACAGGATTGAAAGTAAACATTAAATCAATGACAGACAAGTTCTGTAAAGTGTGTTGTTTCATCTCTATCAATGGTGCCAGTAGGTCATGTCACATTGAAGCTTATGGTGGTCCATTTAGAGGCATCATGTACAGCACACTCTACTTCGGTGTGACATTAGGTCATGTCACATACAGCACACTCTACTTCGGTGTGACATTAGGTCATGTCACATACAGCACACTCTACTTCGGTGTGACATTAGGTCATGTCACATACAGCACACTCTACTTTGGTGCAACATTAGGTCATGTCACATACAGCACACTCTACTTTGGTGTGACATTAGGTCATGTCACATACAGCACACTCTACTTTGGTGTGACATTGGGTCATGTCACATACAGCACACTCTACTTTGGTGCAACATTAGGTCATGTCACATACAGCACACTCTACTTTGGTGTGACATTAGGTCATGTCACATACAGCACACTCTACTTTTGGTGCAACATTAGGTCATGTCACATACAGCACACTCTACTTTGGTGTGACATTAGGTCATGTCACATACAGCACATTCTACTTCGGTGTGACATTAGGTCATGTCACATACAGCACACTCTACTTCGGTGTGACATTAGGTCATATCACATACAGCACACTCTACTTCGGTGGAACATTAGGTCATGTCACATACAGCACACTCTACTTTGGTGTGACATTAGGTCATGTCACATACAGCACACTCTACTTTGGTGTGACATTAGGTCATGTCACATACAGCACACTCTACTTTGGTGTGACATTAGGTCATGTCACATACAGCACACTCTACTTTGGTGTGACATTGGGTCATGTCACATACAGCACACTCTACTTTGGTGCAACATTAGGTCATGTCACATACAGCACACTCTACTTTGGTGTGACATTAGGTCATGTCACATACAGCACACTCTACTTTGGTGTGACATTGGGTCATGTCACATACAGCACACTCTACTTTGGTGCAACATTAGGTCATGTCACATACAGCACACTCTACTTTGGTGTGACATTAGGTCATGTCACATACAGCACACTCTACTTTGGTGTGACATTGGGTCATGTCACATACAGCACACTCTACTTTGGTGCAACATTAGGTCATGTCACATACAGCACACTCTACTTTGGTGTGACATTAGGTCATGTCACATACAGCACATTCTACTTCGGTGTGACATTAGGTCATGTCACATACAGCACACTCTACTTCGGTGTGACATTAGGTCATATCACATACAGCACACTCTACTTCGGTGGAACATTAGGTCATGTCACATACACACATACATGGACATAAAATAAAAACAAAGTCGACTGATTGTAAAAATATTAAACTAACGTTTTATTTTAGTACATCTGGTAGTGATTTCAGTGAAATATATATACAGTAACAATAAATATATGGTAAGACATAACAGATAACAAAGATGGGAGATATAAGCAGTGGGTACAGTCGAAAACTCTGTAACACAAGACAAGCAGGAAACTTCGACAAATATTCTCAAACAAATATACATACACTACCCAAAATAAGAAAGTACCTAAAATCTAAAAAGAAGAACGATTTGCATCAATAAGTAAAACTGTGAGTATTTATTTAACTACGAGTTGTTTCCTGCAGACACTCCCGATTTGTAATAACTTGTGCTGAACCCATTCAACACCAAGTAACTCACATGGACTGGTCCATGATATTTTTAGACCAATAAATTTATAACAAAATTACATTTGGATCAGTTCATTTATCAAAATGGGTAATTTTTTTCTAAAAATAGTTATATTACTTGAAAAAAGTGCAGATCCTGATGAGACGGCTCGTCACGAGCCGGCTCATCTGGATCTACACTTTTTTGTAAGCCAATTTAGAGGTCTGTGGTGTTGAAAGGGTTAACCCATAACCTGCTAATCGCCACGAAAGTTTTGCAAATAGCATAGAGCCAGATCAGAGGGCACATAATGAATGTGCCATCTGAGCAGACTCTATGCCGATTGCTAAACTAAAACCATTAGGCTGAATAGCAAATAACATAGAGCCTGATCAGACGTGATGCAACAGATGCGGCATTACTCTACTGCTGATCTGGATCTATGTTGTTTGTACATACATTCTTTCGAGTTTATTCAGCACTTCAATGGTTAATGATAAGAGACAAATAAATGTATAAAAGAAATTATAAAAATTCCATTTATCTCAATTTGTGTACTTAATTTTGTAGAGTAGTGTTGTCATTGTTTAAGAACAATTTGTGTTGGTATGGTAATATGATATTGTATATTGTATCCCTCAAATACATGTCACACTAAAACAAGAAAATATATGGCAATAAAAATTGACAAGCAATCTGCTTATATAGCAGCAGAAACAGAAACTCACATTGATAAGTATGTTACTTCTAATGTTACTTAAAATGTGCACCTGTAACCTTGGATGTGAATCTTGAGCGCGACGTAACCCATTCAACCCCAAGTAACCGACATGGACTGGTACATGATATTATTAGACCAATAAATTAATAAGAAAATCATCGTTGGACCAGTTCATTTATCAAAATGGGTAATTTTATCTAAAAATAGTAATAATTATTACTGGCAAAAAGTGCAGATCCTGATGAGACGGCTAGTCACGAGTTGGCTCATCTGGATCTACACTTTTTGTAAGTCTATTTTAGAGGCCTGTAGTGTTGAAAGGGTTAATATCTCCACCATTGTGTGAAATATCATGACGTTTTCTGCTAACTCTTTGCAAGCTAGCGGCAGATAAAATCACTTTTGCAAATAGCATATGGCTCTATGCTGTTTGCTATTCGGATAGTGGAGCTAAAACCATTAGGCTGAATAGCTGATCTGGATCTATGTTGTTTGCAAAAGTGATTTTATTTACTCAACAGGCAAAGGGCTAAATAACAACTGTTTGTGAACCATGTTTGCATGGCTACATGATAATTTTTGTTACCTGCAGTGGTCCACATTCATGGTTAAAAAAGCTTTCCAAATATATCCTTCCGTAGATGAGAACTCCAAAATGAAAATAGCAAATTCTGTGTGTCGGTCATATTATGAATTGTGTGAATAAAATAAATGAAAAATCAATGGTAGATCTTAATAATAATTCCATACCAGCTGATCAAACTATCAAGTTTGCATGCAGTTTTCATATTTGCAGTATACAGTGAAACCTGTCTTAAGCAGCCAGCCAAGGGAATCACAGAAAATGGCTGCTTAGCGCAGGTGGCTGCTTAATAGAGGGGAAATGTATAGTAAAACAGCATTTTGGGAATTTAGAAACTGGCTGCTTAATACAGGTTGGCTGCTTAATGGAGGTGACCACTAACACAGGTTTGACTGTATGTATATTTCTATTTTGGCAGATTATAAAATATTGCTTGTGTACCAGACATGAATTCCAGAACATGCATATTTGTCTATAAAAGGAGTGTTTCCTTTCGTGTTGTTTTTTCTCTTTAGTAGACTCAGAGAAAATTACTGTCTAAATTCTACTAATAAGACAGTAGCATAATCTTGCTAGGGGGATTGGTATTTACAATAAACTATGGAGAAAGGCATCAGATCGCATTTTAAAGTCTCAAAATGTGTTGATTTTCATCAAACGGATATAAAACTATTATTCATGTACATTTTCATCCTAGTATTTCCATTACCGTAAACAAAATACCTAAAGAGGGGTAGCGTAACTGGTGCACCCATTCAACATCAAGTAACTGACATGGACTGGTGCACCCATTCAACACCAAGTAACTGACATGGACTGGTGCACCCATTCAACACCAAGTAACTGACATGGACTGGTGCACCCATTCAACACCAAGTAACTGACATGGACTGGTGCACCATTCAACACCAAGTAACTGACATGAACTGGTGCACCCATTCAACACCAAGTAACTGACATGAACTGGTGCACCCATTCAACACCAAGTAACTGACATGAACTGGTGCACCCATTCAACACCAAGTAACTGACATGAACTGGTGCACCCATTCAACACCAAGTAACTGACATGGACTGGTGCACCCATTCAACACCAAGTAACTGACATGGACTGGTACATGATATTTAACCCTTTCAACACCAAGTAACTGATATGGACTGGTGCATGATATTCTACCCATTCAACACCAAGTAACTGACATGGACTGGTGCACGATATTCAACCCATTCAACACCAAGTAACTGATATGGACTGGTGCATGATATTAACCCATTCAACACCAAATAACTGACATGGACTGGTGCATGATATTAACCTATTCAACACCAAGTAACTGACATGGACTGGTGCATGATATTTTACCCATTCAACACAAAGGAACTGACATGGACTGGTGCATGATATTTTACCCATTCAACACAAAGGAACTGACATGGACTGGTGCATGATATTTAACCCATTCAACACCAAATAACTGACATGGACTGGTGCATGATATTAACCTATTCAACACCAAGTAACTGACATGGACTGGTGCATGATATTTTACCCATTCAACACAAAGGAACTGACATGGACTGGTGCATGATATTTAACCCATTCAACACCAAGTAAATGACATGGACTGGTGCATCATATTCTACCCATTCAACACCAAGTAACTGACATGGACTGGTGCACGATATTTTCAGACCAATAAATTAATAAGAAAATTACATTTGGACCAGTTCATCAAAATGGGTAATTTTTGTCTAAAAATAGTAATATTACTGGCAAAAAGTGCAGATCCTGATGAGACGACTCATCACGATCTACACTTTTTGTAAGCCTATTGAGAGGCCTGTGGTGTTGAAAGGGTTAAATATAGAAATTTCAAATAAGCCAGTTCATTCGTCAGCAGAACTTTGTTCTCAATATTTTAATAACCTATTGAAAAATGGTAATAATTATAAGGCGGTATTTGCGATTTCTTATCACTGTTTCCTTAGAAATCTCGCTGAGCAGCACATTCTAAGTCAATGTATACTGAGACTTTAATATTGATTCCAATAAGCAAGCTCTCTTCCTATGCACTATATAACAAAGAGGATATTTCTTTGTTTCAGTGAATGATCAAATATATGAAAAAGTTGGCAGTTTCTTACGGAGGTTGGTGCACCCAAGTACTGGTTAACCGCTGGAGCCTGCCCAGGAAAGGTGTTGTTTAAGTAAACTGCCCGCCGGCGATATAGCCCAAAATGGTGCTGATGCAAGTGTAAAACCCGAATCATATATATATGAATGATCAAATAATATTTCAGCGACTGAAAGTATCATAACTAGTGGTGCTAGCCACGAATCCACGATACACAAGTGGTAACGTAACAGTAACCGTTCTATGTTCACAAGTGAAATATTAATTAGATTATTAACTTAAAACAAACACATTTTCATTCGTTGCCTCTTCTCTCTCCCTTGTGGCGATGGATTCCATCAGGAATGAGGTCTCGAGCGGTGTTCGCACTCATGACCTTTCGCGAACGCGCATTCATTGCGCTATCACGACTTCCACTTCCACATATTATATTTATAAATGTTTATTTGTGTTTGTTTATCTTTGTATTTATAAATGTATATTTAGAGATGAACAGCCAAGGACAAAATAGTGAGAACCCAAGTATTTCCACCAGCATGCCGGACCCAGGGTCAAAAACGTGATAAATTAATTTACACAATTAAATAAAACGTAATTTGTACACATACAGACAAACCCAGTTAACCGAATTAGAGAAACTCTTGTATATGAAACTGTGTAATTCAAATATAAAATAGTACACAAAATGATGTTGTTTCTAAACCCCCGGAATTCCAATCTAACACAATATAGGCCAGTTACACATATATGATATTTCAGGAATTACAGTCAACCTTGTGTTAGTGGTCATCTCTATTAAGTAGTCAACCTGTATTAAGCAGCCAAATTCCCAATATGCTGTTTTATTATACATTTGACCTGTATTAAGCAGCCACCTGTGCTAAGCAATCACTTGCTGAGATTCCCTTGGCTGGCTGCTTAAGACAGGTTTGACTGTATATAAGTAGCATATAAACAGAAACATGTTATGCAGGTTATGCACAACTGTTTTATATTCTTAATAGTTTTATATATTGAATCTTTCAGAACATCTATTTAACATTATCTTAACCAATGGGATCCACTTAACATTATCTTAACCAATGGGATCCACTTAACATTATCTTAACCAATGGGGTTATAAAACTTTTCTCAAATCTCACTCTAGCTCAAGTGATTTTATTTGATTGGTTGATTCTGAGATTTAAAGTTGGCTGAACCAATCATCTCGAGACAAAAATACGCTTAAAACAATCACAATACACATCTGTATACATTGGCGAGAATAGTTCACAGTAAAATGATCATGTGAAAACGAGGCACTTTTCAAACAGCACAGTCACATCGCATACAATACATACATCGCATACATACATACAGACAGACAGACATACATCGCATCGCATCGCATCGCATCGCATCGCATCGCATCGCATACAGACATACATCGCATCGCATCGCATACAGACATACATCGCATCGCATCGCATACATCGCATACATCGCATACATCGCATACATCGCATACATCGCATACATCGCATACATCGCATACATCGCATACATCGCCAGACATCGCATACACAGACATCGCATACATCGCATACATCGCCATACATCGCATACATCGCATACATCGCATACATCGCATACATCGCCATACATCGCATACATACATACATACATACATACATACATACATACATACATACATAC